>CM067592.1:66009441-66370046 GCA_034336665.1 Luscinia megarhynchos
CCATTCCATTCCATTCCATTCCATTCCATTCCATTCCATTCCATTCCATTCCATTCCATTCCGTGTCCATTCCATTCCATTCCATTCCATTCCATTCCATTCCATTCCATTCATTCCATTCCATTCCATTCCATTCCATTCATTCCATTCCATTCCATTCCATTCCATTCCGGTCCATTCCATTCCATTCCATTCCATTCCATTCCATTCCATTCCGGGCCTGGGCCATTCCATTCCATTCCATTCCATTCCATTCCATTCCATTCCATTCCATTCCATTCCATTCCATTCCATTCCATTCCATTTCCATTCCATTCCATTCCATTCCATTCCATTCCATTCCGGTCGTTCCATTCCATTCCATTCCATTCCATTCCATTCCATTCCATTCCATTCCATTCCATTCCATTCCATTCCATTCCATTCCATTCCATTCCATTCCATTCCATTCCTCCATTCCGGTGTCCATTCCGTCCGCATTCCATTCCGGTTCCATTCCGTCCGTTCCGTCCATTCCATTCCATTCCATCCATTCCATTCCATTCCATTCCATTCCATTCCATTCCATTCCATTCCGTCCATTCCATTCCATTCCATCCATTCCATTCCATTCCATTCCATTCCATTCCATTCCATTCCGTCCGTTCATTCCGTCCATTCCATTCCATTCCATTCCATTCCATTCCATTCCATTCATTCCATTCCATTCCATTCCGTTCCGTTCCGTTCCATTCCATTCCGTTCCCTTCCATTCCTTCCATTCATTCCATTCCATTCCATTCCATTTCCATTCCATTCCATTCCATTCCATTCCATTCCATTCCATTCCATTCCATTCCTGTCTTCCGTGTCCATTCCATTCCATTCCATTCCATTCCATTCCATTCCATGGGGTCCATTCCATTCCATTCCATTCGTTCCATTCCATTCCATTCCATTCATTCCATTCCATTCCATTCCATTCCATTCATTCCATTCCATTCCATTCCATTCATTCCATTCCATTCCATTCCATTCCATTCCATTCCATTCCATTCCATTCCATTCATTCCATTCCATTCCTTCCATTCCATTCCATTCCATTCCATTCCATTCCTTTCCATTCCATTCCTTCATTCCATTCCATTTCCTTCCCTTCCATTCCATTCCATTCCATTCCATTCCCTTCCTTCCCTTCCCTTCCATTCCATTCCCTTCCCTTCCCTTCCTTCCTTTCCATTCCATTCCCTTCCCTCCATTCCTTCCTTTCCCTTCCTTCCCTTCCATTCCTTCCATTCCCTTCCTTCCATTCCCTTCCTTCCATTTCCCTTCCATTTCCTTCCCTTCCATTCCCTTCCATTCCATTCCTTCCACTTCCTTCCTTCCATTTTCCCCTTCCATTCCATTCCTTCCCTTCCCTTCCTTCCTTCCCTTCCCTTCCTTCCCATTCCATTCCCTTCCTTCCATTCCCTTCCATTCCATTCCTTCCTTCCATTCCATTCCATTCCATTCCATTCCATTCCATTCCATTCCATTCCATTCCATTCCTTCCATTCCATTCCTTCCATTCCATTCCATTCCATTCCATTCCATTCCATCCATTCCCGTCCTTCCTTCCATTCCATTTCCATTTCCATTCCTTCCTTCCATTCCATTCCATCCTTCCTTCCTTCCTGGCTTTCCATTCCATTCCTGGGGCTTCCATTCCTGGGCTTCCCTTCCATGTGTCCATTCCATTCCATTTCCATTCCATTCCATTCCATTTCCATTCCATTCCATTCCATTCCATTCCATTCCATTCCATTCCATTCCATTCCATTCCATTCCATTCCTGGGCTTCCATTCCCTTCCACTTCCATTCCCTTCCTTCCTTCCCTTGCCTTCCATTCCATTCCATTCGACTTCCCTGGGACTTCCCTTCCATTCCCTTCCATGCTTCCCATTCCCCAAAGGAGCTTCCCAGCTTCCATTCCTTCCCATTCCTTCCATTCCCAGGGGCTTCCTTCCCAAGGCTTCCCTTCCAAAGACTTCCCTTCCCAAAGACTTCCATTCCAAGACTTCCCTTCCCAAGCCTTCCCTTCAAAGACTTCCCTTCCATTTCCCTCAAGGCTTCCCATTCCCAAAGACTTCCCTTCCAAGGCTTCCATTCCCCAAGATTCCCTTCCACTTCCCTTCCCCAAAGGCTTCCCTTCCCAAAGACTTCCCTTCCCTTTCCCAAGCCTTCCACATTCCCTTCCATTCCCAAAGACTTCCCTTCCCAAAGACTTCCTTCCCAAGACTTCCCAAGACTTCCATTCCCCAAAGACTTCCCTTCCACTTCCCAAAGGCCTTCCCTTCCCAAGACTTCCCTTCCCCAAGCACTTCCCTTCCCTTCCAAAAGACTTCCCTTCCCATAGACTTCCCTTCTCAAAGACTTCCTAAAAGCTTCCCCTTATCTTCCCAGAAACTTCCCTTCCCAAAACTTCCCAAAACTTCCCAAAACTTCTTCCTTCCCAAAACTTCCCAAAACTGCCTTCCCAAAACTTCCCTTCCCAAAATATCCCTTCTCTCTTTTCTCTCTTTTCTCTCTCTCCTCTCTCCTCTCCTCTCTTTTCTCTTTTCTTATTCCTCGACATACTCTTTACATTTTTCTACCCAACTCAAGCAAATACGGTAGCTAATTATTGTGTAAAGTGTTGCAAAGTCTTTGGGAGTAAAAAACTTAAATAAATCAGACCCAAAAAAATCTCTTCCCTTCTTGCCTAAGATGAGTAATTTCAATAGAACTGAGAAAAACATCATTTTTCCCATTATCAGCTCCACGCAAGGTGGATAATGGGTTTGTTCTGGGCATATGCTGGAGCTTTTAATAGAATTTCTTCCAAATAACTGTCTCAGGCTGCTATTCAACTGCAAGAAATACTTATGATCATCCTCATTGTTATTATTACTATACCACCAGCATTACCATCATAATTATCCATCAAAACATCCGATAGCTCAATTGTAGGAGATCCCATGGGGCACGACGGAAAGAAAAATCCAATTTCCAATTATCCTGTTATAGCTGAAATGCTCTCATTATGATCAGGCCTGTTCTACAAAATGAGAGAGACTGAATGCTTGTGAGAGATGCTGGCAGATAAACTCTGGCAGTGTGCTTGAAGAAAGATGATTCTCCCACTGAAATATACAAACTTTTTTAAATATGAAAATGCACTTTTTCCTCTTTTTTCTTTAGTCCAAATCTATTTTTAAAATAAAATTTCAAACAAAAGCTGTATTGAACACAATCTTCTCCTACACTAAACATTAGACATTGGACATATCATCAGGTACATAAGTTTCTTTCTGTCTTCACCTTTTCCAGAATACAGATCAAAAATTGCAAGCCATCCTATCAATTTCATAGTCTGCTCTTTTTGCAGCTTAGGAGATATGCTTCCAAATTTACACGTCATTTTTTACCATTTGAATTTTCTGCAATAATCTGTGAAAGTACAAAGCCTCTCCCTCCCTCACCCCAAATGGACTTTGTCACTCTTGTCTAAACAGGTGAGAGTCTTCCAGAGGGAGCATTGTCCACCACTGAAGCAGGCTCACTTTCAAATAAACGCCCAGACCTTTGAACAGCCTGCAGGAGTTGAACCATTTTCTTTTTCCAGAAAAGCTCGCACTTTGAACAGTACCCAACACTTTCAGTTCTCTACTGGTGTTGTAATCAAAATAATTAATCTATCTTTGACAGTTAGCATGGAGCTCCTGTTGTATTCCTCCGTAAGTAGGGCTCAGATGAGGCAGAGAAACTAAGGCTTTCCCTTTCCTGAGTAAAGCAGGTGCAGTATGCTGGATAAACAGAGAGAAGAGTGGTGAGAAAATGGTAAAAGATTTGCTGGTTTCTAGCTGTTCACAAGGAGATACACTAAGTATTTGGGTATGAAAAAGAAAACTTCTCGACCTGTCTTGATAGATATTGGATTTATTGATACAAATTTATGGATAATAAATCCACTGTAATAAAGCTACTAGAAATTCATAAAAGCATAACTACTGATTCCTGTATCCTTTTAGCTAGGCTTATCCGGAATGGTAGTGTTTTTTATAATTAATAAAGGCCTGCAACAATCAGTGTGTGAGGGCCAACATCTTAACTCAGTCAAATTTTTCATCTGTGATTGCAGGAATCCATCCTATCCCTAATGTTCCTGGGACACACCATGGCAAGAATTGCAGCATTTATGAACCTTGCTTTCCTTTCTGCTTGCCAAGCTGGTGGAAGAGGGCTCATCTCACACAGCAGCTCTGCACCAGGGGCTGCTGCCGTGCCCTCTGCGGGTACCACACCTGGCCACGATGCCCGGCCGCTGCCATGTGCCCGATGCAAGCACGGACCACGTTCCCAGGAGCAAAGCCCAGGTCGGTTTGGAACTCAAGGGTACCAAACCCCCCAGAATGCCCTTGCTGACACGAAATTGGCAGCTCCTGCTGTGGTCCCATGCTCCCCAGTGGGATATGCCCGCTCCCTCCGGGATGCGCCCGCTCCCCTGGCGATGTCAGCAGCCACAGGAGGCCCCTGAAGAGCAGCGTGTCCCCGGGCTGGAGCTCCCAGCGTGTCCCAGGGCTGCAGGAACCACCTCTCCCGCCGTGCTGACGTGGTGTCCCTTGCCATCCTCTGTGGACGGCAGAGCAGCTCAGGCAGGATGGGGTGCACTTGTGATGCCGAGGCACCCGTGCCTTCGGGGGACACAAATCTCTCTCCAGAAGCTGCTGATCATCAATGTAAGTGGGAGAGACTTCTCCCAATACTTTTCAAGTGCTGAGGGAACATTTAAAACTCACTTTACTCATTTTTCCTTTCATTATTAATTATTTACTGATTTATCTTACAGATTATCACTGGGCCCTTCTGTTAATCCTTTGCATTTCTACTGCTGAGAGATGTTTTTTCTTCTTCTTACTTTTCCTGTCTCTTTCTGAGAAACCAATGTGGTTTCTCAGCCTCATCTCATTTAGACAAATTATTTATTGTTTATATAGCTCTTCAATAAAGATAACTATTCTATATGTAACTCTGCCCATAAACAGACAGGTCAACATCATATAAATATAAATGAATCAGATGGTTCGATAGTTTTTGACATGACCTTTCAGGAAACTAAACTTTAAACTGATGAATGAATGTTCCATATTTGGCTCACTTTTGGATATCTTAAAAGTTCTTACATTGAAACTATTTTTAAAAAGAAAACAAAATAGTAGTAGTATTGCATATATATAGCAGTATTTGGTCACAATAAATGTGGATATTCCATCTTCTTAAATAGACTTTTAGAAATAGCTGTTCCCCAAAAATTTAATCTCAGAATTACATGTTGCTTATATAAAATTTACTTAAGGAAGTACTTACAAAAATGCATGCAAATTTTTAGAAGTATACCTTTTAAGTATATTTGTAAATGCACTGTACTCATTGATTGTAAAGATACAAGAAGTTGTGTTACACTTAGTTTCTGGGTTGTCTTTTATCTTGACTTAGTTATTGGGTCACAAAGGGGTCATCAAATTTTGACTGGCATTTCTAAGGCTTATTTGAGGCAAAATACTTCGATATACACCAAAACACTGCACGATTACTATGACAGAGTTCAAAAGCATGAATGAAGCATGCATGTCTCCTTGGTGTGTCCTTACATGTTTACACTTTTTGGCTCCCTGGTTGTATTTGGAGGCAGGGTTTGCTTTAAGTGTGTGTGACAGGAGAGGAGCACTGTGGGCCACACAGTGCCAGTGACGGGCTGGCCATGGAAAAGGCTGGCAAGAGAAACCCTGATCGCTCGGAATCACTCCAGAACATGTCCAGTGCCAAATGCATCCTGAAAACACTTCCCTGCTGAGCAGTTCCTCTTTAAAAAGAGGCTACATGCAAGGTGGCATACTATCTGATGTGCCTGCCCTGTAATGCATGGGCCCCGATTTAAATTTATCTTTAAGCTTAACAAAGCTTTAATGTTGGAGTGACTATTTTGTATCATTTGGCTTCTTGGAATATTGACTTAATCCTGTATTGGAGCTAAATTTAAGCATGTCTAAACCATGTTACTCTTTTTCAGCAGTTCTTGGTGTGACTGTATTTTGGGATTTTGCACTGTGTTTGAAATATTCTCCATGCAATTGTAGTAGGATATAGACAATATTTTGAGTTCAGTATATATTTTTATAAGAACTGATTATATATAATTTTTACTTAGCATCCATAATGTCAAATAAGAAGGTGAGGACAACATTAAAGAGATAACTGGAGATGCCATACAAAATACAGACTATAAGGAAGCCTTAAAGCACTGCAAGGTAATTATTTTATTACTTGGAAAGTAATGCTTTTTGCACATTTTGTTTGTTGTTCCTACCCCTACCTCTGTAAAGTAGAGTGTGGAGTAGCTTATTGACATAATGGCTGAAATTGATTTTCAGGTTCCATTTTTCATAACTTCATTGATCATTCATGTTAGTTGAGCACAGGTGAACTTTAATTCTCTTTCCTTTTGCATTTGCTTGTATGTGGTGATAAGAATATGAAGAGCAGAATGCTGGTGTTAGAAATCCCTTTCTAATCTAGACCTCACAGACGAACTTTGAGCCCTGAGCTCCAGGTATGGTTACTGACAGAATAGTTAAGATATATAACATTTTCTGGCAGGAAAAGCTGAATTTACAATTTTTGCCAAAAAAAATTACTAAACCTCTACTATTACTTCATTGAATAACTCACTAAACTCTAATGACAAAACTCAGTCCATGGATCTGTAAGATGCATTTCACTAATTTTTTCACTTAAAATTGTGTATTTTTAGGCAGTCTTGAAGCAAGACAAAAGTATCTACAACTCTTAGTTAATCATTGGCTCGACAGCTGCTGGTTTAAAGCAACCTGATTCGGTCAAAGGAGAATATAAGAAGTCTATTGATCTTGAACCAAACCATTTACTGTCAGTTATGGTCTAAATCCATTTTTTCTCTCCCTGAAAAGTGTAAATATGGACTTGAATACAGGAACAATGCAGAGTTGGGGCTTGGATCATGTTTTCTTGAGCCCCTTAGTTCTGTGGCAGCTTTGGAGAAGCTGAGGTTTGTATTATTTTGGTGCCCAAAGTAAAACCACAATGAATGTTAGCATCAGTGTATTTAAGTTTGTATTTATTGCTTAGGTTACATAGCAGTGAAGCTTAGAAGGGAAAACATGAATTGAAACAAATACAGGCAATTTGTCCTCGTTTGGAAATTTCTCTTTTGTAACTGAAAAAACACTTGATAATGCTTCTCTGCCTTAATTAGCTTGTCTAGTTCATTTTCTTTATCTTGTTTTATCTTATTTTTCCAGCTTTCAGCTGGAAAGTGGATTGTTACTGAATTTTGCTGTTAGTATATTTAAAATGCATTTAAAATGTTTAATTACTTATTTGTTGGTGCCTGATGTAAAGGTGCCCTATACTGAAATTACTCCGTTTTGCGTTTAGATTCTGCCTTTTTGTTACTATACAAAACAGTATGATGCTTGGATCTAGGTCTTTCATGGCATGACTTAAAGTGCTTTATATATTGTCTGTTGTGCAGGCAGGGTTATGCAACATATGCAGGTCTCACATAGTTGTCGGTAATTTGCTCAGGGAAATCTTTTCATTTAAAACAAGAGGACTCAGAATGCTGTGCAGAGGTATCAAGGTGGCTTCTGCTCAGTGATTACTACATTTACACTTGACTTCACAGGAAGTAATGGAAAAAGTTTTGCAGTTTTGTTCTCATGACATGTAACTTTTAACACCAAATCTTACTCTTTTTTTTCTTTTAATAGTAAGGTAATGATCAAATTCCTATGAGAAGTCTAACCATTCAACCAAACAAATGTCAAAGGAGATTTTGCAGATCAAAAGCTCTTGGAACGCTATGTAAGGCAAAAAATATTGGATACCAAAACTCACTCTTAGGATTTCTAATTCAGTGGATGCCACTGCTGATACTTAGATTAGGTATTACTTTTAAAAAAGCCTTGTAACATTGGTGTGTCAAGATGCTGCTACTGTATAATGTTTATTGATCCTATCCATCTTGATAGGGCAAATACTGGAATAACTGTACTTGAGATTAGTAGCTAAGGGAATTCTCTGTTATCCTCTGTCCTCTGACTAAACTCTGTTTTTAAGCATTTAGCTCAGCTAGTTAATTTTCTGCATAAACCAGTAGGCTTGTGTTTCTCTGCTTTAAGGTCACAGAATATGTGTCATCCTATTCATAGAGGTACAGTTCTAGACAAATCTGACTCTTAGTTTTCACTATAACTGACTGGAGCCTCTGTTTCCTTAATTTCAAATTTTTTCAGAAAGAAGAATAAAATCCTTTAAAGTAATTGTTTTCCTTTTAGTCAGTTACAGAAACAATGAGCAAAACTTTTAGGGTAATCAGTACTATTTGTTTGGCAGTTGAATATACTAATAATTATTGGTTAGAACTTGAAAGACATTTTTGTGTTTTCTGGAAAACTTAGCATGTTTGCATGGGATATTCTTCCTCTTTTCTTGTGGTGACAGGCAGAAATGAATGTATGTAAGAAGCTTGTGGAATTATATTATCAAGAAAATAAATATTTAGAGGTAGTTTGAGTATTTTACTAGCTACCTACTACAAAGAAATTTCTTTTTGATCAGAACTATCTATTTTTTCCTCACAAGAGGGGAAAGTGGGATTCCTACACAACATGGACTTGATTACCTGGGCTTTGTGGGCTGCCTTCCATGCAAATGATGAGGACAGGCAAAGCTGACCCAGGGCACCCCTAATTTTGACCCACCCAGCACTCCCCAAACCTGTCAGCATGGCCTTGCAGAAATAATCAGTTTACCACGAGGTGGAGCTGTTAAATGCAGTTAAAGAGGGTCCTGTTTCCTCTTCTTCAGCTCTATTGATTTTTTCCACACTGAAACTTCAGCACGGGCTGCTGCTGCTCTTATCTTTGTATTCATAGCGCTAGAGATCCAATAAGGCCTTCTTTTCTCTTAGGGTTTTATCCAAGAGCTGTCTGGGTCTGCTTTTACTGTTCATTTCATGCAAGAGCCAGAGTCAGAATGTGAGGTCACCTCCCCTGTGTACTGTACCTTGGAAGGTGATTTGACCTCTTGCCTTGCGTGCCATGCCACCCCCTGTCCCTCCTGGCCGTGCTAATTGTACGGTTTTGTATGGGTTTGCATTGTGTATAGCCATTTTTATACAGAAGTCAATGTATTTACATAATACAGATTGCTATCTTTATCTCTCCCTCAATTCTCATGCAAACCTGTGTTGTGTTGGGCAGTTTCCTTCCAGCTCTGTGGGTATTTAGAGGAGGCCAGGGTGTTTGGCACCGTCCCTCCATACATGGATCTTCATAGGCACCGCTTTGCAACCTGTTAGGGATGGGATGGTGTGAACTGATAGTGGCCTTTGTCACTTGCCTTGGAGTCAGCAGAGATGTAATTATGCGCAGTATGCTTGTAACAGAACTTGTAATTGTATGTAAGAAGCCTGGGGAAAACAAGCTGTAATACATTTCCTTTTTCAATTCAAGTCGCCTTCGGTGCTCTTCTCTCTGGGCAGAGCCGCTGGAGCAAGGTGCAATCAGTGAACCTTTGGAGCTGGTTGGTGTCATTGGGAGCAACTAGCAGATGCCTGCCTTAGGATGCAGGAGGGTTTTGGCAGGGAGTGCTGATGGGGGCTGGGGGAGAAGAGGCAGGACTGCCCAGCCGATCCCCTGGTTGCATAAAGACGAGCCAAGCACCCGTAAAAGGATTTGGGCAGGCAGCAGAGCCACAAGCCTGGGGAGAAGGCACTGCGAGGAAAGGTACAATTGCCATTGGGAAAGCGGGCAAAGAAAAGAAAGTCCCAGTCCAAGAGGCCATCTACCTTCTTTTGGGACACCCCAACTCAAACAACTCTATTCTTCTAGGCCTATCTCGTGTCCTTTTTTTGGGGTTTGAGCATGGGTAAACCACATGCCTACCAAGAGCGACCCCTGAGTTTTAGCCGTGGCCTGCAGAGCCAGAGGCAGCATCCAGCTGCGTGTGTGAGCCCCATGAGCACAGCCCATGTGCTGCCCAGGGAGGGTGGCTAGGCACTCTCCAGCAGCCACGGCCACAGTACAGCCCTGTCAGCACTCTGAAGAGATGTGACGTCCTAACACACACTGAGACCCTTTGGACAGCCTTGATCTGGGCTTAGGGCGTGCAAAGGAGCAGCACTGAATAGATCATGGCCCAAAATGCTGTGGTTTTGCCCCGAGCTGGGGGACCCTGGGGAGAGGTTGCCCAATGGCAAGGCACAGGTCTGCCCACCCTGCGCTTTCCTCTGCAGCTGCTGTTGTATTGGATGATGCAGGGGATGGGCTGAGTCATTGCCCTCAGCCCCTAAAATCAGGAGCCAAAGAGGACCAAGATGATCAAAAGCAGTTACTGTTTCATGACGGTCCTTCAGGTGCACTTATGGCCAAATATACACGTGATGCAGGGCTTTGGCCCTTGTACGAGTTTTGCAAATGGCCATCACGGACAAGAATCCCCAGTTAGAAATACAGCTTGGTTTGGAGCTGTCCTGAAGCCTCCGCCTTCCTTCTAGCCCCACATTGGTTGTGTCAAAATGGGAAGGTGAACTGGCCTTGGTTCACTGAAAAAGCAAGATTCAGGTAGAATTCCAGAAATGTCCTTGTCTAACAGGATAGGAAAACTACTGCAGTTAGCTAAGAAGCTACAGACTTAGGAAAGAATTGTCTATAGAATTACAGCTTGATGAGAAAGAAGTAAAAAGCAAACATTTTTTTTGCATCAGCATGTTAAATCTGCAGCCAAGCAGAGGGACCTTGAGAGGCTGGAGAAGGAGTGAGAGGTGACTTGTCCTCCCCCAGGAGGAACTGGTGGTCACCAAGCTGCAGTAAGAGCCTGTGAGCTCAGCAGCCTTTGCCCCATCCCTGTCTCTGAGGCTGGGCACACTAGTTTTGCAAAGCCCCGGGCCCCCATTCCTTTGTGCTGGAAGCACCAGGGTGTGTGTGCAAACATCAGAGGGGCAGAGAGGGGGACATAGCAGTGCTCTGTGCCAGGGGGTGCCAGGGAGGCCACCTGCAGCTCACTGCCTGCCTCTGCTCTCTGCAGCCAGGGCACCAGCCTGCACCCACACCTCTGCCTGGCCCCGGAGCAGCCCAGTGCAGCAAAACAAGTTCTGAAATCTCCTTAGATCCTGGGTTATGCAGGGTGACGGTAACAATTCCATAGGGGCCTCAGTGGAAAACTGCAGTGTTTCTGCATACATTTTACACCAAAAAGAATATACCACCAGGTGGAGATTTCTCAGATATGCAGCTCTACACTGAGTCAGAGATGGTTGGTTGGAGGCTGTGGTCCCCCTCCTGTGAGAGCCACCAAGAAAAGGCACTTGGAAGCAGATGTGTACCTGGGCAGGACACACCCCATGGCACTGTATTGCCTCCCTCACTGCACTTGGGCCCAGACGGGAACTTGAGGTTGGAGATACAAGCCATGCACACATTAGAACATCCTGTTTGGTGGGTTATATTGATCACCAAACCCACAGTTAATAGCAGTGATGATCAGGAATTTGCTGTTCCTAGAAAGATCCATTTCTGCTCTCTGGTTAAAGCACAGTGGAGTCACTGGTAGAGGACTCTGCATCTCGGAAAAAGGGGGTAGCATTAAGGCTACAGCATCCCCCACCATTGCCCTGCAGCTGGCCAGATCAGTGGCCTGCTATATGGGTCCTTGGGATATTCTGAGGAAAGGATGTGGCTTTGGTCTGTTTGGTTTGGCCATTCTCCACCGGCCATTCTCCCCTTTTCCATCTGAAAGCCCCCAAGAGCCATGCCAGAGTTTATCTGCCAGCATCTCTCACAAGCATTCAGTCTCTCTCATTTTGTAGAACAGGCATGATCATAATGGGAGCATTTCAACTCCAACAGGATAATTGGAAATTGGATTTTTCTTTCCGTCGTGTCCTATGGGATCTTCTACAATTGAGCTATCGGATGTTTTGATGGATAATTATGATGGTAATGCTGGTGGTATAGTAATAATAACAATGAGGATGATCATAAGTATTTCTTGCAGTTGAATAGCAGCCTGAGACAGTTATTTGGGAGAAATTCTATTAAAAGCTCCAGCATATGCCCAGAACAAACCCATTATCCACCTTGCGTGGAGCTGATAATGGGAAAAATGATGTTTTTCTCAGTTCTATTGAAATTACTCATCTTAGGCAAGAAGGGAAGAGATTTTTTTGGTCTGATTATGTTGGAGTCAGTGAGTTAGGGGTTTCTCTGAATTCTTCAGAGAGAAATCAGAGTGCAGGGATTGAATAAGTTTTTGAGTGAGTTCTGGTGTTTTTAGTGAGTAAAAGGTCTGGATGCCACAGTAGTAGCTTGTGTTCTACTGAAGGTTGCAAACATTTTGATATCTTCAGTAGAGGCTCCAAGCCCACAGCTATAGACAGGACTTAGACATTATAGAGTTATAGCAGGAATATTGCTTACATTTCTTAGACAGAATAAGATAGATTCTATGCGTAGCGTTATACATAACTTGATGAGCTAAGAAACTAGGATTCTAACAGGTTAAAGAGTAGTGGTCTGTGTTTGCATCTTAGCTTGTTGGAAAAATCCTATATAACGGTATGTATTGGGAGAGTTGTTGTTTCTAGTCATTGTGGCTTTTACCCACTTGCTTCTAGCCATTTGCTTATTGCTGCAGCTTTTGCCATTGCTTGCCATTGCTTTTTGCTATTGCCTGTTGAGACTGATGTGCTTTGTAATAAGATATGCTTTGTAATAAATAACTTCTTTAACTCTTAGTTGATTTGCTTATTTAAGATTACACAAGTAAGAGCCTAAGAGCTCAGAGTGGGAGCCTGTAGAGCTCTGGAGTCTGATGCCTATAGAGCACCTGGGGGTCAGAAAGAACCCCCACAACTGATGCCACTGATTTATTTAATTTTTTATTCCCAAAGACTTTGCAACTCTTTACACAATAATCAGCCACCATATTCCCTTGAGTTTGGGACACCATCAACCTGTATTTCATGCCCATAGAGATCCTAGGAGATCTAATGGTCACAAAAGGAAGTCAGTTGGTTCTGCTTGTATTGGCATTCAAGGCTCCCTTTGGCCACATCTGTTCTAACAACATCCCAAAGGCTCTGCCTTTGCAAGTTCCTTTGTAAAGGAACACTTGTGCTCCCACTGCCTGTGGTGTGACAGGGAGAAGCAAAGGCACGTGGAACTGATGTGAGAACAAATTTGTCACTGTCTGGGTGATTTCTGCTTACCATCACAGCAGCCAAGCCATGCTTGTTTGTCACTTACCCTCTTCATACCCAACCTGATTTCTTCAGTAGGGAAAGTTACGGCCAGGTGAAGCACTAACATTTGACTTTGACTGCTATAGGGTAAGGCCTGGAGAAAAAAATTACCTGAGCACCTCCATGCAAATTGTCCATTGCTGAATTAGAACAGCGAAAAGAGACTAGAGGCTAGGCTAGGCTAGGCTAGGCTAGAATGGAATGGAATGGAATGGAATGGAATGGAATGGAATGGAATGGAATGGAATGGAATGGAATGGAATGGAATGGAATGGAATGGAATGGAATGGAATAGAATAGAATAGAATAGAATAGAATAGAATAGAATAGAATAGAATAGAATAGAATAGAATAGAATAGAATAGAATAGAATAGAATAGAATAGAATAGAATAGAATAGAATAGAATAGAATAGAATAGAATAGAATAGAATAGAATAGAATAGAATAGAATAGAATAGAATAGAATAGAATAGAATAGAATAGAATAGAATAGAATAGAATAGAATAGAATAGAATAGAATAGAATAGAATAGAATAGAATAGAATAGAATAGAATAGAATAGAATAGAATAGAATAGAATAGAATAGAATAGAATAGAATAGAATAGAAAGTTTTATTTGAAAAGGACCTACAACCATCACTTATTCCAACTCCTTCATCCCTTCAGTGATGATCCAAAGTTAAAGCCACATTAACGACACTGTTGAAGTGCCTCTGGGACACTGACAGACCTGGGGCATTGATCGCCTCTCAAGGAAGCCTGTTCCCGTGTTTGTCCCCTCTCTTGGTAAGGAAATGCTTCCACATGTCAAGTCTGCACCTGCCGTGACACAGCTCTGAGTCATTTCCATGTGTTCTGTCAGGAATCCCAGGGAGAAGAGGGCAGCACTTCCCTCTCCACTTCCCCCAGACCACGGTCAGTTGGGGAAGTTCCACATGAACAAATTTTCTACCAAAATGCTTTCTTTGAGCAGGGGTGGCAGGATGATTCCAGTATTTGGTACATCTCTACTTCAGGACCAAGTTGGAGTGAGAGAAGATGTGGGAAGTATCAGCAGAGGGGAAGAGACAGGGATTGTGAAGCTGGGCAGAAGCAGATATGGATCAGGGGTCTGTGTTTAAATGTCACCTCTTTGCTTGTATCCTGTGCCCTCACATTCTTCTAGAGCTCCACAGTTACAGAACCAACAAGGCTTTGGTAGGGAAATGTCATGTTCCAGGCTCAATCCTCTCAGCAGCAGCTCAGACAGAAGGTATAATGGTGGTTGGATGGGTTGGGTGCTGCTGGTCTTTTCACCCCAAGCTGCACATCCTTAGAAACTGCAGCGCCCACACTGTCTTCTGGTCCATCAGAGATTTTCCATATCTGGGTAGGAGAGCTCCACTTTTTGGGAGGATGTGCTTTTCATGACCTTTCCAATAAAGTGAGGTATGAAAACAAAAACCCCAAAATAAAAACAAAAGTAAACAAAAAGGGTACAAAAAAGACAATTTAAAAAAAAAAAAAGAAAAGAAAAAAAGAAAAAAAAAAGAGAGAGGAACTGAACACTGGTACCTCCACAAAGAAGTTGGTCTCTTGCAAAGTGTGATTCAGCCTTGACACCAGGGTGACTTCCACCCAGTTTGTCCAACCTCTCTCCTGTCCAAACCACAAATAACTCTTATCACTGGGCAACCAGAGACTTGTGACTGCATCAGCATGTTACATCCTTGTGTCTGCTCAACTTTTTGCAGGATTTTATCAGGCTACACAGAAAAACTCCCCCTCCTCTCTGTAGCCTGTCTGCCCCTTCTTTCAATGCTTGCAGGGCAGGTCAAGCAAGTAACACGTTGGTTAGGAAAGCTCCTGAACATCACTAAGGTGCATTTTTAATCTTCTTTCTCTCTTTTCTGCCTCCTTTACTGCACGTTAACTTCATCTGTAAAGAAGAGAGAAGAACATAACAAACCATGTGGACAAACCAAAACACTGGTTTTGCTTGCTAACTTTTCAAGCTGGAATGCATGTATCTCGCAACTTCAGTCTGTTCTTTCTAATCAGATTGATAGAATCCAAAATGCACAAACATATACTTTAAAAACAAAAGCCTAAAAATCAGCAAGGTCCTCCAGAAACAAGTGAAAACCAGTCAACCAAGAACAAACTGATTGGAGCTGTGCCTGAGTGCTACATCTCTGATGGAAATCACTAGACCTTGCATGTCAAGGGATTTGTCAATTGCTGCTTCAGTGCTGTCATAACTCAAGGAGGATGCTGAAAGTCTGACAGCTCCTGGTTTTTCAAGGGAGCTCAAGGATTTTGTGTTCCTGCCTCCAATAAAAGGAGGCAATGCAAAAGAAATCTGGAAAGCTTTGCACTGAAAAACCTCTACCTTGACATTTCAAACATAAATGCTGAAAACAGAGGTGTGGCATTGCTAAAGACTCTGTGATTAAAGCTGAGGTCATTTTAAGTGCTTACATGCACTATAAAGGACTTCCCATGACATTTGAATGCTTGGAAAGTCCAGTGTTCACTGGTTCCATTAAAGAGTGTAAGCAATCACTTCTCAGCATGCAGACATCCATCTCTTTTCAAAACAAGTGTTATAATTTGACCCAAAAAAAAGTATTGCAGAGCATTGTTTGCTTCTTCCTCAAATGGATACACAAGCAAATACAAAAGAACATTTTGCATCTCATGAGAGTGGCAATTTTCTCCAGTTTTCTGTATGAGAATCTGGAGTATCTCTTGAGTAATAAATACATTAAAAAAAATATTTAGCTACAGTTTCCATACACTGATTTTCTATCCTTTGACATTATCCTATCTATCATCTCCTGAAACAGCTGCAGTTTAGTAATTACTATTGTGGTTGGGTATAAGGAAGGATCTTCATGGACTTGTTCTTCACATGCGACCCATTTTCTGAGATGTTAGCCCAAATGAATAAGAAACTCTGTAAATTTGCTATTTCAGTACTTTAATTTCTTCAATGTAACACCTTCAGCACTGTCAGCATCCAAATGAATTATTGTTAAGCACTGCAAATATCACAGCACAGATGTTTGAAATTATAATTTTGATAATGAAAGTAAAAATAGTTAATCAAGCACTGGGATATCCCTGGGGATCTTGCATTTTGGGGGTGTTTCTGCATTCCTTGATCACCAAATGTCTACTGTCTTCAGGGAAGACAGATAAAAAGAGCAGGGTACGACTTTAATGAATTTGGCTACTACCTGCAGGAGTGGAGCTGTCTCTGACTAGTGTGGGGCTCCCTGAGACACAGCACAGTGTCAGGTGCGTGCACCCCAGCTCATGGGAGATACTCCACACACCCCCATCCCACAGCCACCCCCAAAAAGAAGGGGCTGTGCACACTTAGCACTGTGTTTTGGCCCAAATGACCTTCCCTGCCACTCACACTTGTGTCTTAGTAATATAAAATTTTGACTGATTTTATCTTAAATTGTTTCATAAGTAGGGAAAACTTGAATAAGAGAGTGAATGGCACTGGGAAACAGGGAGACAGACACACCAGGAGTTAGAAGAACTTACAGCTTGACATAGGCTAGCAGGTGAGGAGATAGGTGATTTCCAGCCCTCTTTCTTTACAACATACTCCAACTGAGACACAGACAAATATCTGAGTCTGTTTAAATAAATAATATGCTATCATTAGACCAAGCTGGAAGGAAAGTTAATAAAGCAGGAAACTAAAATAGATTCAATGAGAAAAGTAGATAAAAGGGAAACTGAGGCAGGGCCACCAAATAAGTTTTTGTACAGACCTCTTGAAATAAAAAACTGTTCTATTCCCATATTAAAAAAACCCAACAGAACAACAACCAAAAAATCCAAAAAAACAAACAAACAAAAACCACAACAACAACAACAAAAAAAAAACCTGAAACAAACCACAAAACCCACAAAAAACACAAAAACCCCCACAAACAAACAAGGAAAACCCTTATTTTTCAATCATTCATCTTCAGAAAAAGTATTCTATTTCCATAAACCTTTAATTGCTATGTGATTACACTGCCAGTTTTTGACAGAGGTACCACTGTCCTAAGTAATTAATTTTTCAAGGCTCTCAGTTGATAGTGGTGAGATTCCTATGACACTGAGCATCTGGGGTTTTTTTGAGCTACAGTCATCAATATAGTTATCAGCACAAGTATCATGCAGCTTGCTGCTCTGTTCATGGTAGATTTTGATGCCAGCTTTCACAAAGTTTCAGGGCCAGTCAGCTGGCAGTGACTGTTCAACTTTTAGCAAATACAGAAGCAATAAGCAAATAAAGCAGAATGATGACCAAGTTTTTGTCCGTGATGCACAGAATCTCATTTCCCTGACTAAAAGCCATCTACCTGTTGTAGATATTACCATTAACAAATACTGAAATGTGATGCTATGTCAATAATAAAGCATAATATGTATATAAAGTATAATATGGTCATAAAGTAGGAAAAAAGAAGAGCTCTTCATTCCAGAGTGCTGCTACTCTCTGTGATGCTACCAGATTTATGCTGGCCAGCTACGGCAACAACAGCAAGGCAGAAACTGGGGTTTATTTCACTGTTTGCTTCTTTGGGTCTTGGTAAACACTTCTGCCAGAGACTCTGCTGGAACAAACAGCCTGAAAACACAAGATACAGCTCTGCATGGAACAGAATCGAGCCTATGCCAGGTGTGCATCCTCCAGTAACAGTAATTTTTGCTGCCACAGTGAGGTAATTATGTCAGTGAAATAAAGATGCCTTTGATATCAATGGACATTGAGCTGGGTTTGGGAAGGCAAATAATCCAAGAGGATGAAATCTCTGGACAATATGCCTGAGATTGAATATGCATTGCATTTCTCAGATGAAACTGCAATAGTTTCCAGCAAATTGCACAACCCTTCACACTTAAGTCTCTCCTTGGAAAAGCAACTCTCCAATTGTAAAATGTCCATTGCAACTTGAGGCACAAAAAAGTTTGAAATCTTTTTAAAAACATGGTTCAGAGCTAAGGCTATATACAAAAGTAAGCCCAAGCAGGGAAAGAAATACTCCAAACTATTAATCTGCACAGTTGGAATGAGAAGCACATGCTATGAGATGTGAAAATGTGTGAATGGATTTTAATGATTTTTAAGAGGAAAACATTTTGTATTGGAAGGAGTCCACTCTAATTCCACCATTTCACTAAGTACAGTGTCAGATACTCAAAGCAAATGGCTAATTTAAGGCTAATTTAAGGCATTTCCCAATCTGAGTTTTACTGATCCCTGTATAATGAAGCTCATAACAGAGTTGTTTAAACGAGTCAAAGACTTGTTAATCATTTCTTTTATTATTTCTGCAGATATTTCAAATATTATTTACTGAGCAATCTTTGCTCCCCAATCTAAAATGAAGCATACTTTGCTGGCACACACACCTTTGTACTAGGTTTGACTGGGATAGAACTCATTTTCTTCAAAGTATGGGATATGGGGCCTTGTTTTTGATTCCTGCTGTATGCAGGGTTTGTAATGCAGAGGTGCAGAACTTGCAGAGTCAAGATCTAGTCTGTTTCTCTCACCAGTGAGCAAGTTAGATCAGTGGCAGCTTATTCATGGGGTTATACTAAAGCACCTCAAATTGTGTGTGGCTTTACCTATTGAACTGTCTTTATCTCAACCCACAAGTTTTCCAACTCTTCCAATTCCCTCTCCCATCCCACTGGGACAGGAGTGAGCAAACAGCTGTGTGGGACTGAGCTGCTGACTGGAGTCCAGCCACAGTTGCCAAAAAGACCCTTCATCACAGTGATTTTGTTCTCACTATATTTCTTTTTCTTGTGGCAGGCAGGCAGTCTAAAAACTCCCAAGCCTCTCAAAATTTATTGAAGTACATACTGCTTTTCAAATCTAAGATCTGATGGCAGTGTTTAGCCAAATATCCATTATGCAATGAAAATAACTGCCTATTTTACCTATATTCAGATTTTTCCTGTCTTTGTGGAGGTATGTGGCGTAAGATTCTAGCAGTCTAGAATTCAAACCTGATATTAAGAAAGGAGTTCACCTGTCAGGTGCTTTCACAGCTTTGCAGTTTAAATAAATTCCTGTTTGCACTTACAAATTCACTTCCTTGACCCCATTCATCCACTATGAGCTTTTGTAAAGTTCTCCCCATGTAATCTAGAATCTACCATGCTTTCACATCACCTTTCATCATCAATCTGCATTTTTGATAGATTGTGTTTACATTAATTTTAGTTATGAAAAACTGAAGCTAGGAAAAATGAAATTGCTCTAGGAATAGCTAAATGAGAAAGAGAGCTCCTAGTCCTAATCCAATCTACTGATATACTTTTTATACCCAGGATTTTAGAGGACTAAGGAATTATGCTAAAGACTATGTGGATAAAGTTTACAGAAGTTCAAATGGAAAACTAACAACAATAGGGAGAATAAATCCCACTTTCCTTGTGTTCTTTCACAGTGAAGAGTTGTTTGGGGTTTTTTGGGGGGTTTTTTGGTTTTTGGGTTTTGTTGTTTGTTGTTGTTGTTGTTGTTGTTTTGTTTGTTTGTTTGTTTGTTGGTTTTTGGGTTTTTTGTTTGGTTTTTTTTTGTGTTTAAGAAACCTTTCAACCACAAAGCACTGCAGACTTGGGAGGGCATCTCACCTCAAATATCAGTTTGTTCTTTCATGCTTTCAGGAAAGTTTTATTGGTTGCTGTCAGACATTAGGGCTTTTGTTGGAGAGTAGTGCTGCCATTTGTATGCTACTGTAAATTCTTTTGTGGGGAAAATAAGCCATTCTCAGCATCAAAGCAAGTTAGTACACAAATCTTCCTGCCCTGCATAGACATGACCACACAACAAACACACACCCTGTCATTTTCTGGAGAAAGGACCTTCTATGCCTTTCTATAAAAAAAATATGAAGCTGAACTTAATAAAAATATAAGCAGATTTTGGAGAGGCAAAGTTAGGACATCCTCATAAATGATTCCATTTGTGTGGTTTTTTTGTTGATTGGTTGGGGTTTTTTTGTTGTTTTGCAATGCTTTTTTTTTTTTGTTTGGTTTGTTTTTTTTCCCTGTGGGATGACTGAGACAGTCTAATTTTCTGAGACCACCTGCTGAAGTACAAGTAATTTTTTAACTTGACAGATAAAGCTATTTCCAGATATTTTCACTAGGAAAACTTCTGGAAAACAAGGAAGGGAGTTTGGATGTGAGCTGCATGTGGGTTTTTTTCCCTTCCTTCAGATGATTTTTTTCTTTCTTTGCCTTCTTTCTCTCCTTTTTTCTTCCCTCCTGTCAGACCAGAGAACTAATGGCATCACAGGTGCAGCCACTTAGAGTTAAATGGGAAGGTATTTAGTCCAGATGTTAAGTGTGAGTCCATGACAAAGTTGGTGATGTTTGGTCAGGTTTTCCCTGTCAGCACGAATAACTGATTTTCATTCTATTCTATTCTATTCTATTCTATTCTATTCTATTCTATTCTATTCTATTCTATTCTATTCTATTCTATTCTATTCTATTCTATTCTATTCTATTCTATTCTATTCTATTCTATTCTATTCTATTCTATTCTATTCTATTCTATTCTATTCTATTCTATTCTATTCTATTCTATTCTATTCCATTCCATTCCATTCCATTCCATTCCATTCTTTCAACACAGAGCAGTAATCAAAAAGGATATTTTTCTGAAGAACCTAATAGATTAAATACACTATTTAAATAGACTAATTTTCTTACCATCAAAATCTATTTTGCTTGGCAATAAACTAACTGCTCCTAATTCAAACTTGTTTTGCCTTTGATGATAACCAGTAAGTGATCTCCTTGAGCTATTTCATCTTATTTTCTCTTCTTCTCCTCTTAAGGAGGGGAAATCAGAAAGTGGCTGGATGAGCTCTTGGCAGGCAGGTTAACAAGGCTAGCCCTCCACAGAGCACTTGAGGAGCCCTGCATTTATTTTTAGATAGAAGAATATTGACCAACTGAGCATCACACTGTATCAACAGGTCATATAAACCTGTTATTTACTTGCAAAAAAGAGAAAACAATGTATATCATGCTGTGCTTTGGGGTTGGTTTTGCTTTATGGTTTCAAAATTCAGTGTCATTCTAAAACTGATGTACAGCTGAGAAACATCCTCCTTCAGGAGAAAGGATATATATGGATATATAGATGAACAATGTGTGTATATATATATATAATTCTTATTGTTCTGACTGCCAGGTGAGCCCAGGACTGTACCCAGATGTGCGCTTGCACCAAGAGATGTCTCACAGCTCAAGGCTGCTGAGGAAATAGATGATGGGTGATATTAGCAAGCATCAGGGCCTGACGTCATGCTGTGTGCTGCCTCCTGCCCTGCAGTTTCTGAGTTTGGAAAGCATGCTCTTGGCACAGTCAGGTGGTGGACAGCCAAGTGTGATTCCCATGGGAGTTTGGTGGCTATGGCCTCCCCTTTGAAAAAATATTCTCCAGTATAAAATGATGTCCTTTACTCTGAAAACAGCTTTTATTTTGAAATCGCCAGCTCTGGTTCTGAAAATAATCTCCTTGGAATCCACTGTCACCTACCAGTGAAACCCACAGGTTATGCAGCCTGGCTTTTAAAGCCTGGATGAAAATAAACACACGAGTGCTCTGAATGTATTTAAAGCTGGCACTTCACTACTTCAGTGCTCACAGAATAAAATTGTTGCTTGTTTTACTTACGTTAGGTGGATTACTTCAGAAGCTGCCTCTGAAATGACTTGTTACAGTTGATTTTCATATGGTACTTTCAAAAAAACTTCAGGAAAATCTGAACAAAATACTCATTATTTTCAAAATTTTCTGAATCTTGTTCTTATCAGGTACAGGGATATATTTTCAGATTGTCTTTTGTCCAGTATTTAAGCCTCAGAGTGAATATGTTTAATTTAAGATTATTAATAATTTGATACATCCCCTAGTTCTGAACAAAAAGCCCTAATGTAAGAGAGCGCATGAGTGCAAAATCAAACAGTATTTCATCTTTGTAAATGGATGGTTGCATTTACTCAAGTAGTTTCTGATTCCAAGGTTTTAATACACCCACAGGAGAGGTAAAATAATGCCCAAATGGTAGAAATAACTTTAAACACTTTCTTTCTTGCTAGGTATGCAAGTGGTAAAACTCAGCCATGAGTTCTGTTCTGCCTATCTACAGTTCTTTCGATTTCCATATTGTTGCCCTCCCCATTCAGACCATCTTACAGCTGGGTGCAGACAGTGTTATATAAGCTGTGAGACAATTTTCTTTCTTTTCAAGTGATCTGAAGGGGTCTGCAACCGTTGCCAGAAAACAAGTAATTATGCTCAGGACAGGTATTGCTTAAATGTCTCTTTAGGCCATGATAAATTTTCATACCTCAATAGATGGAAAAGATAGATAGATTTTAAATTCCAAAAGCAGTTAAAAGATGAGAAATGGCCTACAAAACTTTGAGTGAATTCAACATTTTTCTGAAAGTGATAAGTAGTCTGCATAGGAACACCCATCTGTGATTTTTTTTTTGTAAGGGAAGGATCCACATCTTCTCAGGTGATCCAGTCAATTTTTGTTGTGCATTATCACAGAAAATTTACTGTGTACATGACTGCAGAAGGATAATGAATTCATAATTGTTGCTCTTTTTTGCATGGCTATTGTCCAGTCACCTTAGCTGCTCCTGCAGACAAGAGTCAGTGTCACAAAAACTGTATTTACAGTAGCATCTTGTCAGCCTCTGGAGAACTTTATGCTGGACAAACCTGGAAGAGAACTAGAGAAATAGAAGCAATAATATACATTCTGACTCATTGTTTAATGATATCTCCCCAGAAACCATCACTCTTGAATGCCTTTTGGAGACAAAGCAATGCATTTTGGCAGCATTCTCAGAGGCTTTATGGCACTAAAGCGTGTTAATCACATTGTGTGCTCTTAGCAAACTGAGATGCCAACATATTAAATGACAAAAAAAAAGTTTCTTCTGAGCAAACTCTTGCGTATTCTTAGATGGTGTCCTGGTTTGAAGGACAGGTGTCTGCCAATAAAGGCAGAAGTTTTCCTTTGAAGTGGAGACCTTAATCCAGTCCCCCCCCCCAAGTATTATAAATGTTTGAATCCAAGACTCTGAGGCAGAGACAAGGGGGTAGGAATAACAGCTCTTTTACTAATATATCTAAGCATACAAGCGGAAACAACAACAGTTGCTAAAATTACCAACAAAACAGAACTGATAACTCAGTTCCAGTCCTTTCTCAAGCTGCAGGCACACTCTCTCTGCCCTCGGTCCCGGTGCTCCAGACAGACAAAGCCCGGCAGCTGCAGAGAGGCGGGAGCGCGGGCGGGAAGAGCTGCAGCGGCCACGCCGGTCTCGGGTAGAGCGGCTGGAGCGGCAGCTCCTCGCTCACGGCTGTGTCCAAGTGATCAGCTGTGTCCGCAGAGAGGCGGGAGCGCGGGCGGGAGGGGCGGCAGCGGCCACGCCGGTCTCGGGTAGAGCGGCTGGAGCGGCAGCTCCTCGCTCACGGCTGTGTCCGGGTGATCAGCTGTGTCCGCAGAGGCAGGAGCTGCAGCGGGGCAGATGCAGGGCAGGTGATCGCAGGGGCTCTGGCTCTCCTGCATTCAGCCGGGTGGCTGCAGACGGGGCGTCCTCCTCTGAGCTCCCCAAAACACAAATCCCCTCCGGAAGCACGAGAGCCCCTCCGCCAGCCCAGCTCCCACCTACACCCTTTGTCCAGAGTCATCAAAGGTCCTGGGTGTAACCCGGCCAGCTCCATTGACATAATAATGGGAAAAATTCTTTAAATTGACCCAGTAATAGAAAAACACTCAACCCCTAACAGATGGACACCAAAGAAGATAGCCCAATCTAAGTTATTTGATAAGTACCATTATTTTCTGATTTTTTTTTACTTGTATGAAAGAAGAGAATTAAACTCTAGGTAAAGTTGTGTAAGTAAATTAGAGTCCTAACTAGTTGAAAAATTAAGCCATATTAATCACAAAAAGAATTCAGTCTGGACATGAAACATGCAACAGAAATTAAAAATGTGCTGTACTGACAGTAGAAAAATACAGGCTTCAAAGAATTTGGCATCTGAAAGTCTATAAGCACTCATATTGATGCATGAGACACACAGATGTGGGCTAGTGGCTTTTCAGTCCTCAGAGAACAGAATAAGATACATCTCTGTGTGAATATAAACCTGCCAATAGAAAAACTAGAGATCTAGATAAAGACAGGAGAAAGATGGACAGTAAAAACACAAAGGGATGAAAAGCTTATGACATCTGACAGAAGAGCAGTACCTTAATCAAGAAGCAAACAAATCAGTCATTGAAGGACTGCCTTTGGAGTCCAGGGCTGACAGTAAAATTTGAAGAGATACAAGGAGCTCTGACATAGTTATGGAGACCAATCAAGGCATTAGAAAGTTGAGTCAAAAAATCCAGAGGTCTTTAAAAGACATATCATTGCAGCATTTAGGGGCATGGTTTAACAACAGGCTTGGGAGTTCTGTGTTAGCAGTTGGACTGGATGATCTTAAGGGTCTTTTCCAACCTGAATGATTCTGTGATTCTATGATTCTATAAAGAAAACATATTTACAGGCTTTATTTGAGAGGATAGTTTCCATGTGGTGATTCTAGCAAAACACCACCGGGATGGGTGCTTCATTCCTTCATTTACACTATGCCCTTGTCAGAGGATGGCAGGATTACAGGGGCAGGAAAGGAAGGAAAAGTGTCTGAAGCCCAGTCCCTTCTGCTTTACCTGTTTCTGGGTCAAAGTACCCCCAGAGACTGTCCCTGCACCATGGTTACCAGAGCTGAAATGCTGCTGCTGATAGGGCAACCCTAAGCCAGACATTTCTGAGCTTTGGAGGGTCTCACATTCAGCTTTTACAGCTTTGCGTGCAAAATTCTTGCACATTGATAAAAAAAAGTAGGCACTAATGCTCTTAAAAATCCACTGACATCAGCTACACAGATATGTGAATACTGTCTAAATGGACTGGAATATCTGAGATTTGGAAACTCTAACAAATATCACCCTATGTGGCTCTCTACCCAATAGGGGAAGGCAGAAGGGCAGATTTCACTTTTTCATTTTCTCTACTCTCTTGAGAGCACTGTGCACGTCTATTACAGTGTGCCTGAGTTTTTGTTATTATGGTAATATTCTGAAAATTGAAAATAGGGAAGTACTGCTCTCCCCTATCTGTGCACTAATACCTGTTATTAACAAAGACCATAATCTTCTGAGTCCCTCAGATAGAGATTTAAAAAACCTTGCAGTTTGCTATAGAGCTTATCAAAGGTAATTAAAGTCTGGCTGAGCATACTTGCTTTTAAGAGACCCAGAAGGGCTTACTCCATTTTTATGAAACAGAGATGCTGCCTCAGCACAAATACCCTCCTGATCAATGGCTTCTGAGACAAATCTATTAAACAGCCCTTCCTGGAATGGTGGAGACAGCAGCCCTTGAAATGTCGGACAACTGCAATTTCCTATTAATTTTATAAAAGATACTTTGTGAATATGCAGGGAAAAAACACAGGAGGTATAGCCCTTCCTAATTAAAAGGAAAATCGAACAAGGGGAATTGTCAGGAAGAAACTGATCAGCATGCTTGGCTTTTAAAATATTGTTTTGAAATATTTCAATTGCAGAGACAATTTTGCAGTGCAGGAAATGGAGGATATTAATGAGTCTTATAACCAATTCATGTTTGCCGTAGTTGTTTTCCTTTTTAACGTCAGTGGGTGTCACCCTTCTCTGAAAACCAAGCAGACTGCAGCTTACCTCTGAGATTTCAGTGCCTGCTCCTGTCTATCACGCCTTCTCAATGTCTTGTCTAACTCATTACAGATTAAGCTGCCAATACCACCTCGAAAACGTGGCAGCTTCAGCCCTGGGTTTATTCATACCGGGATCTCCTTGTGCAATGGTGCTCTGCATCCAGCACAGTCGAGTCTCATCTCTTTTGGTGCTGCCACACTCATGTAGCCCCTGCAGTGTTTTTCATAACGTCACAATTTATCCCCAGACAGAGAGTTAGTGCCAGAAATCATTGCAGCACTGGACTTATTTCAGGCTGCTTTACAACACTGATGCTTTGCAAGTATTTTTAGCACTGAGTAAAAGGAAGAGAGACAACGTTTCACCCCACTGTCAAATATGTCATCCAGGGAGAACAGAGGAGAGCTTGGATAGTGATGGTTTGTGTTGAGCACCACAACGGTCACATCCAAAATTTCCAGGTGTTTCATTTGTGTACCGGTAGGAATTTTTTTTTTTTAATGTGTCTGCACTAAGGTAGCAAAGTCATAAACCATCTGTATATAATTAATTTAGCAATAAATAAACATACAGGACTTGGAAGATCTAAGTGGCATAATTGCTCAGCTCCTGTGAAGGGTGAGTAATTAATTTTGCTATAATTATTATCAAACCACAGTGAGAAGAGGGATTGGGTTTTTTTTTCCTTTGAATTGCCTCCTTCCCTCCAAGTCTGTATTTCAATGAAGGTCTTTTATTGTTTAATGTATCTGTCATCATCTGGTGTCAAGATAACATCTGGCAAATGCAAGCAATCTCATTTTATTATTGTATTGTTTTCCTTTTGTTTGCCTCAGGAAAAAATGTTTTAATTGCTAAGGATAAGAACAAATCCAAAGATCCACAGATCTAGAAGCTGAAGGGGAATGAAAAAATGTCAATATTTGCATGACTAAGAAGACAATCAGTCTGTTCACATAGTTCTGTATCTCCTTATCATTTATGACTGAAAAAATCTGACAACAGTAAACGAAGAAGGTGCCAGGGGAGAGGGGGATGGTTGTGAAGGACTACACAACCTCTGTATTGAGGGGATTCAGAGGAACTAACAGCAGGGAAGGTACAAACCAAGTGCCAAACATTAATCTTACCACTGCTGGCTCCACCTCTCATTTCTGAGGACAGGAGGGGTCTGGATCACACTGCTGAGTGCCATGGACACTGTTGATATCTGATCCCTCCAGCCTCTGTTTTGGAGGGCAAAGACCAGACTCAGAACTGAGATAAAAGCAAACAGATTTTAACAAGAGATGGATAAATCAGCACACACTATATAGATACTGGTACATCAGTCAACCAAAGGTCCTGTTTGGATGGCTCTGAGGGCTGAGGCTTGTTTGGCACTGGGAGAGCACTACACCAAGCAGGAACTGGGAAAGTGATGGAAAAACGTACCCTTGACTGGCAAGGAGCTCTTTGCCAGAAGATTGAGATCTAGATATGGCTCTGAAAGGGTGGCTTGAATTGAACATAGAATCAAACAAAGTTGCAGTTACTGGAAGGCAGCTCTGGAGTGTCACAGCACAGCTGGCCTGTAGCTGGACAGGATAAATCTGGCCGTAACATAAACCCAATTCAGACCTGGTTCATTCTAGAAAAGAAGTGGAGAAAGTCCCAGGGTGAACAATGATAGGATGGATTGGGACTCAAACACGGGCCTCAGACAATGCTAATCCAGAATTCAAACACATCACTCACTGGCCAAGGAGCTGGGCAGCGTTGAGACCCCAACCAATCAGTTGTCTAAACCCAGGAGTTTTGAACCCTGTAGGTTAGATGGTTTGCAACAATAAACCAGTGCTGTCTGTTGCATGATCCTCAGGGAGTCGTGTGTCTGTCTCCAATCTACAACCTCACATAACACTGGAAAACCCAGTCCAAAGTGCTGTGCAGAGAGTGGCTGGCTAAAGCAGGTTACCCAGGACATCCAGTCATGGATTAAATGCCTCCAAGGATGGAGGCTGCACAAACCCTCTGGCACTGTTCTAGTGTTTAACCACTTTCCCAATAAAACAGATATCCCACCCTGTTTAAATGGATTTTCTTGTACTGTGTTTTGTGCTTGTTGTGTTTTAACCCTTTACCACATACTCTGACAGCAACTTCCTTACTCCCTCCCGTCAGGTATTTATACACATGGATAACATTCCCCCTTCATTTTCTTTTCTGCAGATTCCTGTGGAATTAACCAAGGAGAGACCAGACACTGCCTGCAATGCTCAAAAATTCTTCAGAGAGGTTCAGAAAGTTGCACTTTTGAAAGGATCTGAAACTCTATCTACATGCTTAGGTTTCCTTATTCTTTAAGTTCTTTTTGTGTATAATATGTATTATCTACATCCCAGAATAGTATTGTGCCTAATTTCAGTGACATAAAAAGGATTTAAATAAATACTTTTATATTTTCTTCTCACTTCACCTGCCTTTCTTCACTGTGTGATGACAAAGTAAGAGACAAAGCACACACTGAGCAGAGGTCATCAGGTCTGACAGATTTCTGTTGTGTTTAAAGATATGACTGTCAAAATGCAGTGCAACATAATTAAACCATGTAGGTTAATCCTCAGTATTTCCTGAGAAAATGTGTAAATTTGACTTATTATCATTATTTGGCTCCTGAATACCAAGTAACAAAGGAAATGTATTTTGACAAATACAGAAAAAATAGTTAATATGGAAATCAGTTGTCCCAAGTGGGAAAATGTCTCATTTGCATTCAGATTCTGTTTCTGCTGCCTCTTCCTTTGTTTCCAAAGTGACAAATGGTCTTTCCCTCCTCCCCAGCCCTTTCAGAATCTCATTAAAAGGTGCAGAAATGAGGCTTGAACAGCCCCATGGCCTTCTTTCCTTTGGGGGTCACATGCAGTACACAATTCAATCTGACCCACTGGCATTTTTTATCAAGGGTTTGTTTTTTTTCATCAGGAGGAGGTAGAATAGCACAGACTGACCGAAAACCCTGGTGTTTCAATACACATAGCAATACACATGCCATTATTCACAGCAATATATTCCAGTGGCACACAGATTGCTGTATAATGCGATTTTCCCTCAATAAAAGGGAGTTTGAACAATAAATGGCTCTATCACAGGCATGAGTTGCACATATTGCATTTTGAGAAATGAGGTTTCTCACTGATTTAACATTCTTATTTGCTGCAGAGTCTTTTTTAATAATGGGAGACTGGTTTGTTTATTTCCAGCTTACTTGACCCCTGTCTTAATGTGAAAAGCACAGGGAAGAGCAGCATGGTATTTCAGTGTTTAGCAACTCTGAGAAATACTTGTAGCTTATAGCAGTCATGGAATTTACAGCTGAGGTGCAGTGAATTTCATAGCTAGCAAGAAATGGATGAGAGCCAGCATTACTATTAAACATAAGGATCCTTTCATTATCTATCACTGGACCAGAAATCTAAACAAAAATGGACCTGTTTCAAAATTTTTTTCCACAAGCCTGATAAATCTTCATCCCACTTTTCATTTGGGAAACATTTTGGAATTTTTAGTGGCAGACATGCATCAATATTAAGGTTTGAAGCAGCATTTTGTGCATTTATGTTTTAAATATTTCAGCAATTCCATTATGGGCTCCTTCAAAGAAATAAACCGACAGCTGGTCCCTTTTACGTAAACAAAAAGTTAACGTGACAGAATGTCATAGCCAGTTGTTGCTGCCCAGAGTGAAAAAAAACCTCCACTAGATAACATCATATTGACTTGACTCAATATCATATTAGGACCTTCCTTCTAGAACCGTGTGCCTTTTCTTCTCCGACAGGAAAACCTGTGCCTTTGTTGGTGTGGTTGGTGAACAGGAGCAATTAACATTAACTAGCTCCTGCAATACTCTGGCTTCGTACACTAGCTATGAAAACTACTTTAATGTTTTTGGAGAAAGCTACTTGAAATCATAACAGTATTCTCCAAGTCTTAGAATAATTTGTCATCTATTTAGAGACCTGCAATAAATGGTGAAAAACCATTAATAATGCTATGTCAGCTGTTTACTGATGTACACGGCCTTAGTTCAACTTGGCACATTATACCCATTTGTCTGTCTCAGCCACTTTTGAGACTTCACTGCACTTGCCCAAATGTAACTGTATCTTGTTCAGATTTTTTCTGGAAATGAGGCTCTTGGATGGGGGAAAATGGGCATTTCATCTGTTCCAGCTACGAAGTTGTTTGCATGTTCCACACACAACACAACACACTTTGTGCCACAATCAGTTATTTTTCACACTTGCTATATCCTGAAGTCAGAGATGGCTCTGTGTTGGACACAGGACCTCTGCAGAGCTCTTCCAGGCTCAGAGACAGCCATGGAGACAAAGTAAGATGAAAGTGCCTTAAGAGTGAGCCTGTGTGTGTGCACATGCATATGAGTGAGGGGATTGAGAGGTTTGGCATGGCTGCACCACTGATGACACAGAACTGTGGAGTCCAGGCTATTCCAGGACATCCAAACCCACATCAGCTTCCAGTAATTATCTTGGATTGCAGAAGTTAGGACGTGGATAGTAGTGAGGAGCACGCCCAAAGCCACGCCCATACCAGCCCTTTACAGGTTGCTGTAAATAGGTGTTTTAAGGCTGCTTAAAGAATCACCAGCAAAAGTATTTGCTAAAGCAGATTTATTATTGAAGTGAAAGCATGACAAGCCGTGCTGGCAAGGTTTATATACTGCTTACTAGCTGGTTAAAGCAGAGAGGAAAAGCAAACAAAAATCCCAAACTATCCAAATCTAGATCAAAATCCCTATCTAGAACTACCTATGTGAAAGCTAGCAAGAGGCAGGGGAGGGTTGATGAGAGGGGGAGTGAGAGGACGGGGAGGGGGTGTGGAAGGGAGTGGGAAGAGAAGAGGATGGGAAGGGGTAAGGATGAAAAGAAATGTGCAATTCCCTTGTGTTGAGTCACAAGTTTCAGAGCATATCCCCATGTGAAACTGGGCCCAGACTGGGCCCAGTTACAAACACCCAGCAGTTCTTAACCTTAGCATCACTTAAACTTAACAGCACTTAAACCACTTAAACCTGAAATACTTAACAGAACTTAACAACACTTAAACTTAACAGAACTTAAATTTTACAGAACCTAACCTGAACAGAACTTAGTAGACTTTAAAATCAACAGAACTTAAACCTAATATCACTTAAATTTAACAACATTTGAACTTAACAGATCTTAACTTTGCTTGAACTTAATAACACTTAGCAGAAATGAAACTTAACAGCATTTAACCTTAACAGTCCTTAACACACTTAATGGCACTAAATAGATAATTTAAGTTAAATTACTTAGCAATGGATTCTTATAGAATTTACTATAACTTACTTACAGGCCTAACTCTGAAATACTTAAGCTAGAACAACCTTCCTCCTGTTTTTGCTCTAACATTTTTACACTTGCATGCACACAAACATAAAGAGTCATTTCAAGATATACCTGGGAAAAAATCCCCGTGAATTCAGTGAAGCAGTCACTTTGGATGCCTTTGCATCTTTTCAGTGGGCTCAAGGTTGAACCTTGAGGAGTGGGGGTATGAGCTCAGAAATCATCACTGTTGTTTGGAAATTTTCCTCCGAATTTGGCAAGCTTGAGTGTTCTGTGGCTCTGAGGCCCCACTGAGAGGGAGGTGCTGATTGAATCTCCCTTCAATCCAGCCCCTGAGGAGGACTCAAAGGGTCTCACTTTGGACCACTGTTTTGTAATGTCACAAGAGAGTGGGCTTTAGTCACAGTAATTTTCCATCCTGACCTTGATTCAGGTCAGTAACTTTCTTCGAAAGCTCAATAATAAAAACATCATCCCATTTGGGTTTTTTTTCAGGCAAGAAAAATAAGATTCCAAGGCTGTTCATCAAAAAAATGGAGCTCATTAGACAGCAGCAGTTCCTGGAAACTGACTGATTGGCAGTCTGGTCATTTCTTGCCTCTTATAAACAAATATGCGTCATGCTCCAATTTTAAACTGATGGAAATTCTTGGTCAGGTTACCCAAATGACATTTCTTTTAAAGATAGTTTTGAGTATGATAAAACAATATTATTAATTAAGGTCTGTGCCGCAACAGTACTAGTCTATGTAGTATATATACTCTAACATATAGAATATGCACAACAGTAAGAATAATAGAACATAAATCATAAAAATTACAATGAAATGCAGCATTACATCTGGAATTCCTGTTGCAGTTGATGACCACCCAAACCAAATGTTCCACTAGTGATTTTCTCCATTTCTCATCCCTTTCTCCAAGATAATTTCTGTGCTGTGTATCATTTCTGTATAGTGTATCCCCTCTGTGCTGTGGTAAATAGTGGTTGGGGTTCTGTGTCCATAGCTCCGGATGCGTTCCAGCAATCGACACAGGTCATCTTGCTGCATTAATTTTTCACTAGTGCATGGTTCATCCATAAGGCATTGGGCAGTAAATTTGAATAGTATATGTAGATGGATTGTAGTAATTCCTGTGTTGTGATAGGAGCTGGATAATTAAAGTCACCTCCCCTTATATGGGGTGTTTTCTTCTATAAGCCTAATGATCATTTGTCAGATCACAGTCCAATCTATATAGTAACAAAGGCATATTTGACATTTCTGCAGTGGAAAAGATGCTCTTGTGGAAAAAGTACTTAATCAGAGAAATATTTATGTACACACAAAGTCATGTGTTCAAATTGATGAGTGAATATTTGCCTGCAAGGAGGGGAATAAATTGCAGACAGTACCTAATATGTACATAACAGCATGTGTTCTTCTTAGAACAGTTTCTTGCCAACATAGTTCAGAGACTCCCTCCCTTATATTGTTTACACAGAATGTTTCCAAGTAGACAGTTTTTGCACATTTTGCAAGCCAAGATGTTTGCATGTGGGCAGTTATGGAGTTTCAGCATAATTGGTTACCACCAGTTTATCTGACAGAGGAGCAAGGCTGCTGAGTCTGATATTTTAAAAAGTGGCCTGCTACTAAAATTTCGAAATCATCTGTGTGAATGGCTGCCTTCAGACTGCCCTAATTCCACTCCTTGTTACCCTGGCACTCTCCAACAAGCCCTCTGGGACCTGTGGAGCCAAACTAGGGGTTTGCAGGCATTGCACTGGAGGCTCTGGGACCTAGAGGTAGAGAAGCAGGAGTGGAAGACTAGGAACAAAGAGCAGGAGTGGCTGGAGGGGCTCCAGAGGGAGCAGCAGGGGCAGGAATGCCAGGGTAAGAACCTCAGTCTCTAGGCGGGTTCCATGGAGTTGGAGCTGCTGGAATTTCGGACGGAGCTGGAGCGGAGCTGGTGCAAGACTGAGGTTTTGGCAGATGTAAAGTGGTGGCTGCGGGTGGAGGAGCAGCAGTGGTGGGAGCATGGTGAGGTCGAAGGCTGGGAGTGGGTGCTGAAGCAGCAGCTGAAAATCATGAAGGCCCGCCTGAGCCAGATGGAAGAGCATCTGCAGGTTCATCTGGACCACGTGGCCAAGCTCTGGGACCTGGAAATATTACAGAAAACCCTCCTGGAAGAGCAGAAGGAGTAGCTCTAACACAAGCCAGGAGCTCAAGAGGAATATCCCTGTGTTCTGCTGCCAGTGGCTCCAAAGGAGTCAGGCTGGCAGCAGGGGCTGCAGCACCTGCAGCTCACCCTCCAGGAGCCCAGGACTAGTGCTGAAGTGACAAAAGGGGGGTTGGGAGTGCATCCCAGAGCTCCAGAACAACTTCAGCTTCAACCTGTTCCCACCCAGAGCTGTACCAGAGGAAATATTCCAGAAGATTCAGCTTCTCATCCAGGCAACCCTGGGCAGATATGCACCTTCACCTCAGATCAGATGGAAAGTTTTTTCCTCTGGTTTCCTGGAAATCTACAAAAAAACCTCAGTGGGATATGATGCTGGGAAAGGAGGATTGTGGAACACAGCTGGAAATCTGACAGACCGGCCTTGGCAGCAACAAGCTTCGTGTGCACAACATCACCTGGATGTCCATGATGCAGGAGGAGAAGGTGCTGGATTTGCTGCAGTGCACGTGTGCCGGGTTAACCACGGCTCATCCCCCAGCTGCTCTGTGTGCCAGCTGTGTGTCCCTGGGGAGCTCTGTGCACCTGATATTCCCCACACCTGACAGGGTCAGAGAGCCTTGACAGAACAGCAACCAGGAAACTCAGCCCGTAAACTCCAGCCTCAGCACTCTGAGGCCCATCACTTTCACCTTCTGGAAAAAAAAAAACAAAAACAAACAAACAAACAAAAAACCAAAAAAACTAAAGAGGCACGTTCCACACTGGAACAGCAAATTGATGGAGTCTCTACACTATACTCTATGGCTCCAACTTTGATATGGACTTGGTGATCCCTGGAAATGGAAAAGTAAGAGAGGAGGAGAGAGACAGAATAGAGGGACAAGCACAATCTGTAAGTTGTCTCTAAGCATTAATCTAAAATTCTATTAAATGAGCCAACTGATTACCAAAACAAAAAAGAGGATTATTAACATTAAAAATGCAAAAGGTGCAACATCTTGTTAAAATCCTCGCTGCTGTTGGGAATGACTCAAATCAAATGTCCCACCAGTGGTGTTCCCTCTATCTTCACTTGTTCCATCACTCAGTGGCCACCTTTCACATCGTGATGAACAGAATCAATCTTTTTTCCTCTGCCTTGTGCTTAGCCGTCTTCACGTTATCATGTGGCAGCTTCTTTACCAGCATGAGGCTCATGCCAACAGGAACTGGTTGTTAGGCTAGAAACAGGATTTAGTCAGATTGCAGCAAATGTAAGAGCCTAATAATTAAAACTGTGACCCTTAATTTGAACTACTTTTCGAGCACAAATGTTAGATTGATTACTTGTATCTACAGTAAGGGTATCTACAAGAACAGAATAATAAGGGGTTCTCATTCAGGATGAATTCTCATCCATTCCATCAGGCCACACTCTATGCTCTAGGGGATAGAATGTACCTCCACTGTGATTTAATCCTTGCACAGTGATTGGGCATATGGTATATACCAAAGGATTGTCTATTGCTAAAGCAAAAACTGTGGCTTTGCTGTTAGTGAGGTCTAAAGTGAAATCGACTAGTTACCACCAACAGTGGAATTGCCTTCCAAATTTAGCTGGGTTATTCCAGGTAATTTTTAAATTTCAGAGGACAAATTGCTTTGAACTCCTTTATAATTGCTGCCACAATAAATTGCACCCACATCTGATAAACATCTATGGTGTAGAATGTATTATGGGTACTATACTGCTTAGCATAAATAAAAGAAGGGGGGGTCTCCCCTCTGTGGGTTGAGCTTGCTCATGCTTGTTCATGTGTGAAGCAATTTTGGTTCATGCTGACAATAATTGTACCTGCAAGTAGGATAAACTGTCCTTTACTGATTAACCTGTTTTACAGTAGGGGTGTGATGATATCATTCCTAGGAAGAAAAAACAATACAAGCCTCAGCCAAGTTTGTTTAACAGCTTGGACTAATGACACAAGTCCTTTTCCTTACTCAGGATACTTTTTGTCTCTTTGAACCCGGTTGAATTGAATAGTAAAGGTCTCTTTGGTCCATCAGAACCAGTTTGGCCTCGACATCCCTCAGGTGGAATCCTGCCTCCTACTTCACAGAGTGCTTCCCACGCTGCTGTTCCTGCTTCCCTCACCTTTTCTGGGGCTCAGGGTGGTCTCCTGCAATTAGAGTTGTCCTCCACAAGCAGGATGCTCTCTGAATTTGAGTTACCAGCTCTGCAAAACAGCACAGCAGTGATTAAAGGCACAGTACTGGCATTCCATTTTCTGTAATAAACCCGAAAGCCACAGCTGTCAGTTTGGCTCTTCCACCAGCCAAACAGGAGAATTAGAAGGGGACTCTGACTGAGTGGTAGAACCTCTTTTCTCCAAATCTATTACCATCCTGTAAATGTCGAAGCATCTGCCTGCTTTGTGCCTGCTGAATTGATAATATTGGGTACCTCAGCAGTTAGTGGCACCAAATCAGCCAGAGCTTCAGAAATCCCACCTTGCTTCACAGCAGACATCCAAGACTAAGATAAACTAGCAGCATCAGAGAGTGCAGGCACTGAATGGAGCAAGCTCACAACAGTCTCTGAATTTCTTTTTGGGTCAGTGTTAATGTTTGAACCAAAGTACCACATCTGCCATCCAGCAAACACCAGGTTCTATAGTTCAGAGCACTGAAACCCAAATTTACATTGTAATCTTTTATTGCAAACCGGGTAGTCAGCATATTTCTCACACAGGAGCAATTAATTAAGCTTAGCATCTTGGCAGATAACGCTCTGTTTTCTTTGGTATTTTTAACTCTTTGCCATCTAGGTCACAGACTCATCCTCTCAGCATGTCATTGTGGTAATTTTGAATGTAAAAGTCCTGTTTCTATTAGGAATTTTATTAATTGTTAAGGAGAACCAATTATAATCTGAATGTTTGGGCCATTATTATGTATTCTTTGATAGAATTCCTCCTGCTGGATTTCAATAAGACTTAGTTTGTGAACATAATGCCTTGGCAAATCAATCACCTGAACTGGAATCTGTACAATGCTGAGTGAATTGGGATCTTGCTTAAACATCACTTCTACCTTTTCTTCCAATTTTTGTTTTTTTTCTTCTTTTGTTCCTTCAGTGCTTTCTGCAGCTGCTCAAATTTCAGTGAAGGTAATAATTCAGCTGCTTTCCTCCCCGCTATTGCCTCTCTCAGATCTTGTTTCTTCCGACTATGGTTATCCAAATTCCTTATCTTTCCTTACACTCTGCCAAAACAAGTAGAGCCCTAAAATGATCATTCTCAATTATAAGTTTATCAACTCAGCCTATCTCCTGTCTCCCTCTCAGAAGCCATTGATGATTTTAATACTCTTTTTCTGTCAGTTTTGTTTTCGGTGAGCCACCTTATATGTTTGCAACTGATGTTCACCTGTTCACTTATTAAGGACAGCAAGAAGCAATTTCCCAGCTCCTGATTAACAACACCAGCCTGTGGGGCCATAGGAATGATAAGTCTCTCAGGACACTGTGGAGTTCTAATTCCTGTGTCATCCTGTTTATCCCACCCATGGCAAGGGAGTGGGACTTTCCTTTCCCCAAGGCAGTGTACTACTTTCTCAAGAACAGCAGCAGGTAATTCATCCATGATTCCTGGAAAATTCCCTGCTGCAAACTGTCCACAACAACACATTCAAGTCAGACACTAGGGCCCTGCTCCTCCCATTTGGGAGGTCTGCTTCCCTGCTGCAATTCCAATCTCCTGATTGCTGTTGCTGTAGCTGACTGGCTCCTGAACAATCTACCCCCCCACTGAGGAATTCCCTGATTCCCTTGTCTGCCTCTCTGCATGGTTTGCACTCACCTCAAGCGGTCTTGTAGTTGTACCACAAAGTGTTTTACCATGTCTGTCAAAGCCCTGATCACAGGAAACATCATATTTGGATTGGCAACAGCTGAGGTCTGTCCCAGAACCAACCCTCCGTCATTCATCAATTGCAAATCTGCTGCCTGCTGTGCACTCTCCATGTCATGGTCTGTAGCTGGAGGCCTGGATCACCCCTCTCTGAAAGATCCAAACCTCCTGCCCAATAGACAACCCTCTGAGTAAAGAACCACAGCTCTCTCTGGACACCCACCATTAAAAACACTCCTGTCCTTCTTGGGCCTCTGCCTCAGAACACCTGATTCAATCAATTCCATCACTCTCCAAACACATTCAGTTTCAGATTCCTGTGAGAGTCTGCTATCCTTCTCCTGGAACTTTGCTGTCTCAGCCACTGTAAAGAGCACAATTTCAGTAACAGTTGTCTGGCCCTGACCATCACTAAAGGTTTCTAAATTCTCATCCCTCCCATGAGATTTTTCTCTCTCACACGCACATCCTGAAGCTCTGCCTGAGGCCTGCTAATGTAGCTCTGTTCAGCAGTAAGAAATGCCTCTGCCTGCAGCCTGCTCTCCTTTCCATGATCATGCTCAGCAATGAGCAGCCCCTTCATTGCATGTTGCCATACCTAAATTTTCGTGGCAGTGGTTAAAGCTGCTTCCAAAAGTGCACCCAAAATGCTTTACCTTTCCCCTTTCATAACTTTTGTCCTTAACACCACGCTTATCTGTCTAAACGCAGCCTCAGGGTTATACCAATTTTCATTTGCCAATTCTCTCAACTTTAGCAAAATCAGGGAGTAGTCAAACACTGACACATTTCCTGGGCAATCTTGGCTTACAGCTGCTCCAACACTTCCTAGCTGTTAACAGCCACTTCCCAGCACTCTCTATCCAGAAATCACAGGTGGTGGGGTAGTATCACAAAGGGACCCCTTCAACAACAGCATAGTGCTGACCCAACCTTATGGGGACAGAAGCCCCTAAAATTTGTAAATACCTGTTGGTTGAAAGGAACAGCAAAATTCAGAGGGTCCACAAACAATCAGAAAGTTATTAGCAAATCACACACCTGGCATGGAAATTGACATAGTATTCCCTGACCTACTATTAAGCATACAGCAGGGGGTTTTAGATAAAGGGGTAGGCTAAAAGGGAAGAAAGAAATTTAAGAGGAAGGGATGAATTAAAGTGAGCAAAAAAGAAAGAAAACGACAAATAAATAGGAAAAGAGAGGGAAGAGAGAGAGAAGAAAAAAGAAAAAGAAAAAGAAAAAGAAAAAGAAAAAGAAAAAGAAAAAGAAAAAGAAAAAGAAAAAGAAAAAGAAAAAGAAAAAGAAAAAGAAAAAGAAAAAGAAAAAGAAAAAGAAAAAGAAAAAGAAAAAGAAAAAGAAAAAGAGAAAAAGGAAGAGAAGAGAAGAGAAGAGAAGAGAAGAGAAGAGAAGAGAAGAGAAGAGAAGAGAAGAGAAGAGAAGAGAAGAGAAGAGAAGAGAAGAGAAGAGAAGAGAAGAGAAGAGAAGAGAAGAGAAGAGAAGAGAAGAGAAGAGAAGAGAAGAGAAGAGAAGAGAAGAGAAGAGAAAAAGAGAGAAAAAGAGAGAAAAAGAGAGAAAAAGAGAGAAAAAGAGAGAAAAAGAGAAAGAAAAGGACATTACCAGCCCTGGTTCCAGAGCTGATCCAGATGACGGGACGTTGATCCTGGTCTCGGAGTCGATGCAGCTATGTTGGTCTGCTTGATGAGATGTCCAGCGTTCTGAGGATCCTGCCTGGGCATTTATGGGCAGGTTTCCCCGCCCCAAAGATGGGTTTCTCACTTTCTATGTAAATTAGTTCTCATGCGCAGTCCATTCCTTCAGACCTTTCTGGAAATGGGTCGGGGGTCTTGGGTGGTCTTAATCCCACCCTATAGTCCATGCTCACTTCCTGCCACTCATTCCTGCTCTTGTTCTGTGTTGTGCTGTGGCTGTTTATCACAGAAAAATGCCCTATCTCTGCTTCGCCCCCCTTCTCCAGCCAAAACTTGATATTTCTCATGGCCTTGTTAATAACAACAAACCTTGGTTATTACCAACAATTCTTGTCTATTATTTCCAACAGTCCTTGGTTTCCTCCACAGCCACCTGGTTATCAGCGTTTGAGACATCCACATTACCCCCTTATCTTCAGGGAATCGAGAGCTCAAAAAGTTCTCACTTAGGGCCCTTGTTTAGAGGTCCCAAAAGAGTGGGCTTTAGTTACGTTAGTTTCCCACCCTGGATACAAATCAAGTTGGTAATTTTCTTTGAAAGTTCAGGAGAAAAATATAATTCCACTTAGGTTGTTATTCAGGCAAGAAAAATAAGTTTCCAAGGCTGTTTGTTAAAAAACAGGTTCCCCCTTAGACACCTGTTAGTTCCTGGGAGCAGACAGTGCTTCTGATAAGCTCAAGAGAGGCTTAGTCTAACTGCGGTTTGTCAAGGCCAAAGCTTAATGAGCACTTCTCAGAGTGCAGCCACAGGAGGGGGAGGGAGATGCCTCACCACAATCCATCCCATGACTACAGTTCCTCTGCATCTGTATAGACAATCTATATGGGCACACAAACACTGTGGAAAAGGAGATCTAGAGAGACAACACGTCTAGAGAGACAAGACAACTTGGGATTTTCCTTCCTGTTACATCCACTGTCTGTGTATCCAAGAACTTAGATTATTGTATGGACTAAAACCGACTTTAAGGTCATGATACTTAAAATTATTTTTAAAAACATTCAATTTATGACTCAGACATACAGCAACTTTATGTGGTAAGTGCTGATACAAAGATAATTTGGGGTTAAGAGCCTGCAAAATCTCATGGATTTTGTTCACAAAAAATTAGCAGCAACATGTTCTAGTACTTGCTTCAAAGTTAATTCTTTCCTTTCACATAACAATGAGGTGAAAAATCCACAGTATTATAATGTCCTAATTTTTTCTAAACTTCTTTGATGAGTGATAATAAATAATTTCCAACCTTGTGACATACCTGAAGCAAGGTCCCAAACCTCGTAAGACTGCAGAGCCATCTTCATATAGGAATAGGTGCAGCATAGGTAAAGCTCTTCCTGGAACAGGGGCTATTGACAAAGTCAGTGCAGACGCCCAGGTATTGTAACATACATTTTTAAAATAATTGACATCCTGCTGATGCATTGATGCAAAATGACTGGAGATTGGAGACCATTCTTCAACATACTGCAATTCAGCCACTGCAGGTTAAAGCATTTGCCCTTCTACCAGTACATATAATGTAGAAGATTCCTTTTCTGGCATCCATATTGTTTTATTAATATAAGAAAAAACAAGCCCCCAACCCAAAAAAAGAAAGCATCAAAAACCCCAAAACTGCTAAAAATAAGTGCAAAATTACTCCTGAACATGCACAATACTTCAGTTTTCATTTCAGTTAATGGGTTGCACACAGCAAAGCAAAGCAATCTTCCTGAGTTGTTTTCTTAATAAAGTGACATCACATTTTATCAGCTGCTGGCACTGCAAAGGCAAATGTTTGTTGTTACCTAAAATTACTTTAAACATCAATAAGACAAACAGAAGGGCATGTGACTGCTGTGAATTACTGTGGGTCACAGGGACCACAAATGCTCATACACACCTGGTGTCTTGTCTGCTGCATCACTTCCCAACTTCGGCTTATAGGCTCTTTTTATTTCCTTTGTAAGACCTTTTGTCTAAGGCAGACCAAAGCCAAGGGGAAGCTTACTATCAGCTTCCAAGGTCGTTGAATGAAATCTGGTTTCAGTCAAGTGCAAGTAATTTGACAGCAGATACCATATTGCAAAAGGATAAAATACCCGTGCACTGCCTTCAGCTTAATCTGTGTAGCATCTGAGAGGAAAGCTTTGTTTGATGTTGAACAATGCAAGATTGATTTTCACTCACTACCTTCCAAACAGCAGGTTCAAGTCCTCTTGTAGGACATGCAGAACATGCTCCCAAAAGACCCCAGTTGCCCCAACCTCAGCAATTCTGCATTTTCCCGGCAGAAACGTGGAACAACATGGCTATTGTCTGCTGTGCAATGTGAGGAGCAGAGGGGAGGGGAGCACAACCAATTGGTAGATGGATTCACTGCTTTTCTATGTTTATCACAGGTGTGCATCCAAAAGACATTTAAAACTTCAAAATGTGTGTGAGCAAAATCACTTTTAAAAAACTTAAAATGCAGCAAAAGCTACATTTCAAGCAGTGTTTGAACTCTTTTGGTCTTCTAATCACAAGTAGAATCAGCAAGCCACAAAATACAAACCCATGATAAATCACATTTGATTTACTCTAGCACTGTGTAATACAGAAGGCAAGCTTAAATCAATTGCCCTAATCATTTAAGTTCTGGGAAAAAGTTTCTTTTGTTCCTACTTGTCAGGAAACTAATTTTTGTGAGTGACAGTTCAAGATTTAGCAGAACACATGCAGATAGCCTGTTTCCCACCACACAAAGAGCTAAGGTTAACTAAAATCATTTTTTTTCTTTTGAATAATTTTTTTCCTAAATACTTGGAGATGCAAACTTGAGAAAAGAAAGAGCAAAGCTGTTTGGATAGTTCTGTGAGGATGAAGACTTTTCTATTTCTAGCAAATAATTTTGTCAGGAGAAGCAGACCAGCTACATTATACAAGTTAGACACTGAAAAGTTATTTGAACATTCCTGGAGCTGTTTATGAAATTGCATTTGTCTCCTCCATTTCTCTCTCCCCTTTCTCTGCAAAAAAAACAAAACAAAACTGTCCCTGCCACTTGGCACCTTGCTGAGAGACAGAGGTACCTGTGACAAGATCTGGAGCCTTCTTTGAGCTTGTTTCCACAGGCAAGGCTTGCCACCTCCACTGTTAAAAGACAAAGTTGCTTGTTCATTTTTTTAATGTGTCTTTTGAGACAAGATGGGAAGACTCCCCCAGACTGTTGGTGTCTCTACACCTTCCAGGTGAAGCAATTTCTTGCAGGAGGTATTTGGCTGGCAATGTTGAGCTCAAATGAGCTGTAATTGAAGGGCAGAACCCTGAAAACTGGATGGTATTTTGTCTAAATGGAAATAAATCACAGAGGTGTTTCTTTGGTTTGTCCACAAAAAATGAAATCAGCAAACCCATATGATATCTGTCAGCACCAGATTTTGTAATTATTCAAGTTAGTTGAATATTGCATTTATCATTCTGATGGAGTTCAGAGGCAGCTGCTGGGCCTTAATCCAGGTTCATAAAGTGTACCATAGCGGCCTCTGAGCATCCAAATGCTACCCCTTTACGATGGTATTTGATTTTTCACTCTCTGCTCTTCTAGTGTAAATTAGAACAGTTTTTCACATCTACTCTTCACCTGGCTAAACAGCTTTTCAAGGCGTAGCACTGAGCATCTCACTGAGTGCAACACAGTATTCACTCCATCCTATCCTGTTCTGCAGGCACACAATCTTCACAGCTCTGTCTTAATCTTTCCACATGTACATTACCACATCCTGAAGGAGCCTCTGCCATACCCCAGAATTTTTAAGTGCCTGCTTTGCCACTTAAGGAGTAGTTGCAAAGGAACCTCAAGGAGCAGGCTCATCTTTCAAAGATGGCCAGTGTACTGATAGTGCTTATCTGAGCTGATGGCTTCGTTTTCTTCACTATCATCTCCTGTGCACATTCTGCCACCTGAAATGCCAGGCTTTCCCAGCACTGCAGACCTGCCTTGCTAACCCCTTTCACTTCAGGGTGAGAAACCAAAGATTTCAACCAGCTGAAGGGCAATTCAGTACTGTGGTGGCTGACCTTGGCACCCACCAAGGTGCTCCATTTCTCCCCCTACTCAGTGGGGCAGGGTGAATAAAATAGGAATAAAAACTCATGGATGTCTGAGACTGCAGCAATTTAATAAAGTAAAGCACATGAAAGGTATATAAAGGTAGCACATGAAAGTAAAGGAAAACAAAAATATTTACTCTCTATTTCTCATCATCATGTGATAGCCAGCTGCTTTCTGGGAAGCAAGGCAATTAATGAACCCTTCAGGTCCTTCTTTGTCTTGGCTTTTATTGCTGGGCATGAAGTGACACAGTATAGAATATATTTCAGGTGAGCTTGAGTCCGGTGTCCTGGTGATGTCCGTTCCAATCCCTTGCCCACTCTTAGCCTAAGAGCCTCAGGGGTGTGTGGATTGAAGATGATGTTGTTCAAACACCACTTGGCAGCAGCCAAAACCAGGTGTGTTACCAGCACCACTCCCCTAGAAAAGCACAGCAGAGCACCATGATGCTATGGGGAGATCTAACCCCATCCCATCCATCTCTGAACCTACAGGAGCTACTGATCAACTGGTTTGGTTTTGTCCATTTGCCCATCAGCAGTTACATTATTGTCATTATCTAGACACCATTGCAGCTGTCACAGAGCAGGACACTCTCACTGGTTTTACACAAACTGTGTAACCAACCCAGGGCAGTGTGCACACAGGTGAGTTACCTTGCTGGTTGCCCTCAATTGCCCGGCAGTCAGATGTGCCTGGGGTGTGGGGGACCAAAAGGTGCTGAAAAGAGTAGTGAATCACATGGCTAAAAATTCAGTGAAGGAACTTAACATTTTGGAGCATAGCAACATATTTGGGGTCATGCTGCGTCCTACACAAGGAGTTTTAGAAGCTCTTCTGTGAAAGTGTTGCCCCAAAATAGGCTCTTTCACGTGGTATGCAAGAGACAAATACACACATGGAGTCAAGGTATTTGACTTATTTACAATTCTGTGCAGAAGGAGGGGTTGGGTGACAAATCCACTAAGCCAGCAACATGACTACCAAAACTATTCACTATTTATTAATTTTTAGCAAACAAAGGCAATAATGTTCATTGCTATCAATGGCAGCCACCTTAGAAGCTGGAGAATGGAGACAATGTGTTGTAGAGTTGTTTTGGTTTTGCTGTTAACTCAGTAAATGGGATGAGTTTGTTTTATGCTGATGTTTTTATGACATTGTATAGAGATCCGGATATTCAGAGAAAGTGTAAATTTGGAACAGATATGCTGATGCCATGTATGCAGGAGGAGGAGAAAGAGGCTGGAGACTGTATATTACACAGAGGATGAATCAAAAGGAAACAGATCAAAATAATGAGCACATGGGAAATGAGGGTTTTAGTCCTGCTGTGGGAGGGACTCAGGAATGCACTCAGCCAGTGATACAGGCACTTGTAATTCAAACAGGGGGGACAGAAGGCCTGCCAGTTTTTGCATATGCTCCTTTTACTACTTCAAATTTGTCGGACTAGAAATGATCTGTTGATTCATACTGAGAGTATCCTGAAGGAATATATCAGCTTTTGGAAGCTGTTGTACTGACTGATAATCCTAACTGCAATCTATATTGTCTGAATACATTTCACTGTGGAAGAGAAGAGATTAGTGTTAAGGAAGGTGAAAGAAGAGGGGTATGCTGGGGTTTGGGATCTGAAAGGTACACAGATACAAACACACACACAGCCTGAATCCATGTGCTGTTTACAGGCAGGAAGGATCATGTAGAAAATGTAAATGTTACAATGCTGGAGAAATGTTTAGAAGTACAGGTGAATGAGAAAAAAAAGACTGTCAGGAAATGCCCAGCAGATCTCCTAGTTACAGTAAAACCAGTGAATGGAGCAGTAGATTTTTTGATTGATAGCAGAGCAACACATCCAGGAAGAACCATTTGCAAGGGTTTGCTAAAGTTACAGCAGTGATTGTTTGGGCAATGGGAAAAAAGAGTTTTATAGACGTTCTTACAAAACATGGAGAGTGGATGATTAGAGATACTAAACTGACTCACAGATTTCTATAAGCCAAAATGTCCCTTCCCTTTGTTAGGACAAAATTTATAGTGCTAATTAAATACTCAAAAACTTTGTTTTTTAAATCTGTATGGCTTCACATCTCACAAGAAAAGGCCTGAAAGGCTCAAATCTGTCTGCCAATGAGCCAGGGTCCTGAGCCTGATATCCTGGATCTGGTATTGAATGTTGCTTAGCAGAATTTAATGTCAGTAAAGAAGTTCTCAGGAGTATGAATTGGTAAAGGATTTAAGAAAAATAAAACAAGTAAGTGTGGACAAATACTTATTTGACTCTTTTGGATTTAAAAGTCACTTTCCTTTGTAATTCAGTGGATGAGCAGAATCTCTTGTGTTTGAGATGTAAAAATCCGAAAAAGAAAAGTGCAGCTATGATGGAGAGTAGCACCACAGAGATTATAAAAAAACCTACCAAAACAGTAGAATAAAAACCGAAATCAAGTGCTACTCCATTTAGTAATATATTTTAAACATATTTGGAACAATGGTAAGGTAACATTAAAAGCAATTGTATTGCAAGGTGTGAATGGAAGAAGATAATATGTAAAAAACACTGAGACGTTAAATATTTTCAGAAGTTTGGTGGACAGCTTTGTTTTGGGAGGAACGGGTTAAAAGCAGAAGACTATCATGAAGGATTGTAATTCTTTCAAGTGCCCTTGCAGCTGGGAATAATCCTTGATAACCCAGTGTGATCAACAGCCAGTGATCCTCTGGCGTGGGCTGAGCATAGTGTTTGTGTGTGAGTCTCTGCACAGAGCTTGCTTTGGGAATCTCTCAGTCAAGTCAGGAAAAACAGAAATAAATTTACTCTTTGTGTTTTAGCCATGGGTTTGTGGCTGTCATGACTGCCTGTACAAACTCACACACTGTGAATCAGCAAGGTCTCAGGAAAATGATGGAAGAAGAAACTCAGATGTTATGACAAGCAGTATCTAAAGACATGCTATATGAGCAAAGATGCATTCCATGCAGCTACAATAAGAAAGAAAGCCCCTGTGGGAGAGGGGGAAAGGGGAATAATTTCACAGGAAAATGGTTTATCTGATTTATCTAAAAGTGGACAGTGTAAGTTAATTTATACTTTTTCAGGATGGATAGAGGCATTCTGTTGCAACACCAGTCCAGCCAGGAAAGTTGTAGAAATTTTACTGGGAGAAACAATTCCTAGATTTGGAATTCCAGAGGGTTTCTCTTCAGACAAAAGGCCCTATTTCACCACAGATGTGGCAGGGACTGTCTAAACTCCTTCAGTTTATGTGGGATTTGCACATCCCTTGGAGACCACTATCTAGTGAAAGGAAAAATGGATTAATCGGACAATCAGAAGAAATTGCAAAAAATTGTGTCAAGAACCCACATGAAGGAGGAAGATGTATTTCCTATTGTTTTGATAAGAATTTGAATCCCCCTGTGCCCTTGGCAGGTATGAGACCATTTGACATTCTGAATGACAGATTGTGTCTTATTGACACTGTGCTGATGAAAGGTGATCAAATGCATGTGAAAGATGGTGATGTGTTGAGAAGTTATCTGTTATCTCTTGTTGATTTTGTCCTCTCTGTATAGGTATCTTAACCATCAGCCAGTTGCAGCTTTCAACCAGGAGGCTGAAAGGCACAAGTTTCAGTGTGAACGTGGAAAGATGTACCCTTCTAAAAAAAGTGAAAAGCTCCCTATGTTGTGTTATTGAAGACATATGCAGCTTCAAAAGTTGAAGGAATTAATTCCTGCATTCACTACACTCAGGTAAAAAAAGACCCTAAGTAAATTTTACAACAACATTAATTATAAGATCTGAAATTACAAATGGCTGAAAATCTTAAATTAATTACACTTGGGCTGAAGGAAGTATTGGGAGCATTTAGAATGTCCACAGGGACTTATATTACCATTAGTAGGCATTTATCAGTGTGGAATTCTTTTATTGTTGAATAGATCTGGAAATTCTACAGTTGAATGCATTTGTAATACGTTGTTGTTGCCTCAAGATAACACTGGGAAATCTAGTCCTTCAACTTGTCCAATCATCTGGGACAATGCACAGCTCTAGCAGTGTTAAACACTCAGTTACAGCAACTTTGAAAATGGCCATCTGAAAGGATGACATTTGTTACAGTTTTATTGAAATTTGGAACAGGTTGACATTGTGGTTCCCTGATCTGAATTCATGGGTCAGGACATTTTTATCTTTGTTGCTTGGAGTGTTGGTGGTGTTCATTTGCATCTATGCAGGTACCCACTGTATTTGTGTATGTTAGTTGGAGATATTGGAATCAGAAGGGTGAGACTAGTCTAAGAAATTGGTTGGATAAATTGGTTGGAAAATAAAAATTGAATATATAAAAATTTCTTAAGAAAGTATATCCTTAATATTTGATCTTGGTGTACTTTCAAGACTAATCAACAAGAAAAGACATTCAATCTGTGGAACAGAAAACAGCAAACAAAGATCTAAGTGATATCCAAGTGTTGGAAAGGCGGGTCGCTTTTGGCTGAATTGCCTTGTTAAGGTCTTAATAGGCTTCAGTGATCTCAGACCTAGGGGGGGTTAGAAAGGCTTGGGAAGATGAATGTACCACTGATGGTGGACACAAAGAATGCAGAATTGATGGGCACAAGGACATTTGGCAGAACCCCCAAGACAAGGCAAAAACTAAGAAAGACAACACAACAACTGTGCTCAATCAGCTCTGGCTGGGTAAAAGTTCATTCCAGCACGGGCAGACCATGGCCACCCACTCAAGAAACATCTCACTAAGAAAAGGAGAGAGACTGAGCATGCAGACTGATTAGCTGGAGAAGCAAGAGGATCATTACCCAACAGCAGACAGAATACTTATTATGAAGAGAACGAGGTAAGTTGCAGTCAAAGAACACCAGTTCATTTGCTTACTAAAATATATTAAAAATTTGAAATGAAAAGTTGAAATGAAAAATTCTGGTACTCGTTGTGCTGGCTTTGTGAATATTCCACCGAGCCCCTCCTTTCTGCACAGAAAATAATTACCTCCACTCAGTGCATGAATTGCCCTCTTGAACCCTGGGTAAAAGAACCTATTTTGAAGCAACAAAGGGATGACAGTCATGAGTGGAAGTACAGGATTACCAGTGCTTGCAGCTGTGACTGTCCAGAGATGCAGCAGAGAAGCCTCCATGATGCGACAAAAATAGTCCCTTTGGACAATCCTTCACTTCCACTTCCTTACCATCCTTGTTTTGTCTCTCTCTTACGAAGTTGTGAGTGCCTCCTAAGGCCACTCCTCACCTTTCAAACCCCTTCCTAAAGACCACATGGCCAACAAGGCTCAGCCCCCCACCCCATGCTCTTATCTCCACTGAGTTCTGAGCAGTCCAGGCTGCCCCCTCAAGAGTTTCTTCATAGGAAGCCAACAGTCACTGTGAGGGTGGTGAAGTCCTGGCACAGGTGGTGCAGAGAAGCTGTGGCCAACTATCCCTGGAAGTATCCAAGGCCAGTTTGTATAGAATTTGGAGCAACCTGGTCTGGTGAAAAGTGTCCCTGTCCACGGCAGAGAGGGTTAGATGATGTTCACAGTCTCTTCCAAATCGAAACAACCTGTGATTCCACATAGTGTCTGCATGGAGAGTATCAGAAGGAATAAGAAGACAATTGGCATAACTGTTAACCCCAATTGTTAAAATGGCTTTAAGATGATGCTTCAGCTAGGAGTAAATTTAATGATGTGGTGGGAAAAGCATGTGTGTGAGTGAACCTTCTCATGTTTAAAACATTCAGCTGCAGTCCCTCAGGGAAAGTTCACTTCATATGGGCTGCAGGTTTTCATTTTATAAAAAGATGCTTTTAGAATTGCCTCCATTTCCCCAAATTACCAAGAAAGTTCATTTTTGTTTGAGTATTGATTATGCCTGGTCTTCGCAGGTGTTTTGGACTAGATGACCTTTAATTGTGTCTTCCAACCCAAACTGGTGTATGGAAAGCAGATGTGGCAAACCACCTTCCCCATGCTCTCAAGGGTTTACACAACTGCCAAAGTGAGTGCATGGAGAGCTCTGTCTTCCCCTAATGGAAGAATGACTAAAAGGGCGCCTGAGAATGCTCTTAGTAGCCTCCCATAAATCCTTACCAGCTAACCTATAATTCTGCTGATGGAATGAATCTGTACACTCCTCTTCCAAGCAATACTCAGAACAAAAGTAAACTACAAAGTAGTCCCCCTGGGGGAGCACTTCATGTTAGTGCTGTGCTTTATCTCAATTGCTTGTTTCTATTTTCATTTTTCTCATCTAGCTGCAGGGAAAAATCTAGTAGCATAGAATCATCTCTTTCTGTCCACATGGAAAGCAAACTTCCAAAACAAGCACATCTGGGTAATTTAAATAGTTATTATATTTCATTCTAAAATTTATTTTTATACACCAATTAAAAAATTGATTATATTTATGAATCAAAATACTCCTTTGCATCAAGGCATATCTAGTACATGTCAACATAAATTTATTCCTGCAGAAATATTCAGTTTGAAATAGAAGAGGAAAGCATTTTCTTGGAGAAATGTCAAAATTTTGAGAAGTTTAATATCTCATTTTCAACTCCTTGAAGCATTTCAGGATTTCGTTTTATTAACCTCAAACTTCTCAAAATAATTCGAGTCACTAATGTCTCTGCAGGCCCAATCTTCCTCAGCTAGGCATTCTGAAGAAAATAAGAACATTTCACCTTGAATTGCCTTTGCCCTCTTTTTCTCATACTTCTTTCCTTTCATTCATGGATTTTCTCTTTGCCATGATCTGAGAAACACTGCGCAGTAAATATCCTTCTGCCCAATTCTCCCACTGAAGATGGTTGTGGCCGAATCCCTGGAGACTTTTTGTGAAGCTTTCCATTGCTGTTTCTCAGGGACTGGGAAACTCTTGGTGGCATAAATCATCTGCATTTTACAGATTCCCAGGCACCAGGGATGCAATTTCCAGGAGACAGGAGAGGGGGAGGTCTTCCTTCATTTTTCAAAACCTTGCAGTAGAATGTAGCTATTAATGGGTTTCCATTCCCTTTCATATTGGAAGAAGCCTTTAAGGGAGCATGTTTTGCATTCAGATGAGCACAAGATCTGTCATTAACTGATATAGGGAAAGACTGCTTTTTCAATATATCTGCTGTGGCTATTATTTTTAATTACACTCCTACTGCTGTAAATTGGCTGTGATTTGTAACCACAATATTTTAAAGCAGAGGGTGAAACATGGGATATAGAGAGGTGTTAGAAAACACTAAGACATTGGTACCAACAGGAAATAGAATGTTCTACCTTAAACAACAGATTTGGTATTATAAAGGTGAAACAAACAGCATGTGGAAACATCACTAAAGGCAGACTAAAATAGAAACTAAATTATGCATGATATATGAACAGGCAAGATGGGATACCTACTGGATTTCATTTCCCTGAGAATCTAGACTTAGTGCCTGGTGACTGGAAATGGTGCTAAAATACTCTTTATGCCAGTATCCATTCCCTTTTATTCCTGCCTAATTTGGATGCCATCTGCAATTGGATCAGTTCAATATCTTTACCACTGGACACACCTAGGAAATGCTTCAATCAAAAGCGCATGGTATGATTTCAGGGATGCATTTTCTGGATTATCTTTCTGGTTTTTATGAGATCCAAATGACTGGTTCATCCAAGAAAGCATTCAGGACCATAAAACAACAGAGATTTCAGCCTTATCAGGGAAAGATTTTATAACTCTAGTTCAGCCACACCTGCCAACAACAACTTCTGATATACCATACCTGCATCGTCTTATTTTCAGAATCTCTAGGAAAGGTCCAGTATTCCAGGACTTTGTTCTTTCTTCCAGGAAAAAAAAATTGCTCTTGCATCACAGCCAGACCTAAAAGCCTTTTATTTTTTTTTTTTTTTTTTTTTTTTTTAAAAAAGGGATGTTGACAGCAGATCACACAGCTGTTTTGCATGGAAACCTCCCCATCAAACTTCTGATGCTTTATCCCTCTTAATGAAGTTTAGACCAGGTGGATTTCTTATGTTCACACTTGGTGAAATGACACACAGATCAGAATTTAGCAACACAATTCTTTAATTTACAGAAGCTTAGGCCTTTTTTGTTTCTTTGTTTCATCGTTTGTTCTTCAAGTAGTTTAATAGATGCATATTTTAAAAAGCCTTCAGGGCAAAGTACAAATTTGTATGCTGACTTACATGATTCAGATGGGTATTGTGTTCTTAAATCATCTGTATGCTCACCAGGAATGCACCACACTTCTCTTGACTATGCTGTGCAAGCTTTAATGGTGATAAACATCCAGCCAGTTTTCTATTTTGTTTTTGCTCCAGTCAATGGTTATTGAATCTGGTCAGTGATTTCCAGTACCACCAGGCATTTATTATAGTTTATTCTGTAAATAGAGATGAGCAATGAACCGCAATGCTGGATTCAATCACACCATAACACAGGAAAAATCTAAATTTTATTTGGGCTTTGCCACATGAGTCCACATGAGCAGCAATAAATATATGTGATCTATCACATATGGCATGGGAATTAAGCAGTATTTCTACACGCAAAGTCTTAAGTCTCTGAGCTGAGGCCTGAAGAGAGTTCACCAGAGTTTTTCTTTTCTTGTGGAAAATGCCAAATCAACCCAAAACCAAACAATTGAAAAAAGCAGCTTCCTTGTCACAGAATGGGTGTGTTTGGGTAGGAACACTGGAGGCCATCTATTCCAGCCTCCTTGCTCCAGCAGGGTCCCCTGGAGCACGTTACCTGGGATTGTGCTGAGATGGCATTTGCATCTCTTTTTCATTAACAGAAGTGGTGAGCACACACTGCGAAGGCTGAGAGAGGTGCCAGAAGTTCATTTACCAGTGTTACAAGGGACACAAGGTCCCATGTCACTTGCTCTGACACATACAATCACAAAATCACGGAAACACGGATTGGTTTGGGTCCAAAGGGACCTTGAAAACCATCTAATTGCAAGTGCCCTGGTATGAGACACCTTCCACTAGAGAAGGTTGCTCAAAGCCTTGTCCAAGTTGACATTGAAGGGTGTTTGACAGCAGGCATGATGAGTTAAAATGAGCTTTGTCTATCTGGCCAGCCTGCCCTGTGTGTCAGTGTCCTGGGAGGCTGTGACTGCCCCAAGTGTGGCACTGATGGTGCCAGGGGGGACAACATGTGGAAAATGTTTCTGACACCTCCTGGCCTGGGCTCCTCCTGCTCCACAGAGCTTCCCTGCTGAAATGGTGCCAGCTCAGGCTGCAGGTGGTCCATTCAGCTGGAGGACTGGCAGTGAAGATGGACCTCTGGCCATGAGGCTGTGATTGCCAGCAGCAGCCTCCAGACCCAGGGAGGGGCAGCCTGGATGGAAGGCTTGCAGGAACTGCAGCAGCAATTCCTTGGGAAGCAGCCAAGGGCCCCTGATGGAACATATGGAAATGGCATTAGCACAGAACATGGAGGGAGTCGGGCTGGGGCTGTACAGAGCACTGAGCTGGATGTCCCTGCCCATCTGTCCTCTGCTGAGTCTGGATTGCCTCTGTGGTCCAGCCCTGCATGTTTGAGTTCACCTCGCTCTGCAGAGAACGTCCCTGTTTTCACAGGGCACTTTCATTTGCTGCTGACACAGTTCTCCAGCATATTTGTTTTTGTTTTGCTTTGTTTTTAAATACCTGTTTGTCTGGGCACTGCAGCATTCAGCAGTGAGAGCTATGGCAGACTTAAGACAGCATTTTTTGTTTTTTTTCTGGTAGCTGAGGAGAAAGGAAGGGGAGAGCAGAGCTGCTGCTGTAGAAAGGAGATCACTTAGGATCTTCCACGGGCTCCCAGGCACTGAGTTCACCAATTTTCAGTACCAGTTACTAGAAGCGTGTAGTGCACCTTCAACGAATATAGCTACAGAGAGGGTAAAAATAAGAAAGCAAGTTTTATTGGAATGATTCGCCATCCCCTTTGAATTTAAAGCATTAGATACTCATAAGCTCAATGGTACAAGAAAAGTCTTTGGGAAAGATTAGCGTTACATACAGATTTTTCAAACAGAGCGGGGCCATATATGTGTTCCTCTTTAAGACACATTCTCAAGATGTATCAATGATGCTCCAGAGCTGTATTAAAGGGACAACAGAAAAAAAAGCAAAAAACCCAACACCAAAAAACCCACAACCCTTTCCCCACCAAAAACAACCAGGAAAAATAACTTTTTCTTCCGAAGAAGAGATAAAAACAATTTAAACTGTGATTCACTGGTTTGTCTGTTTAGCATAGGCACGAAAAAAGAGGTCATGAAAATTTTTGCACAAAATAATATATTTTAGTTTAGTTCTCAAGTAGTGACCCACTGCATATTGCAGTCCAACAGATATTCTGAAATAAGGGAGAGGAGAGGAGAGGAGAGGAGAGGAGAGGAGAGGAGAGGAGAGGAGAGGAGAGGAGAGGAGAGGAGAGGGAGAGGAGAGGAGAGGAGAGGGAGAGGAGAGAGAGGAGAGGAGAGGAGAGGGAGAGGAGAGGAGGAGGAGAGGAGGAGGAGAGGAGAGGAGAGGAGAGGAGGAGAGGAGAGGAGAGGAGAGGAGAGGAGAGGAGAGGAGAGAGAGGAGAGGAGAGACCTTCCAGGCTACTTTGGATTCTGCTATAATACAAACAATAATTAGAGTTTCAGTGAAAACTGCAGTTGAAACATGAGAGCTTATCTATCTAAATATCAAATGGCAGAAACTAATTCAGAATATAAGAGTTTCTTAGAAACCACATGGATTCTTAGAATCTCATGAATTCTTGTGAAAATCATACTTTTTTATGTATATTTAACTTGACTTATGTAGTTTACCAAAATAAAACTACAGAATTTAGTAATTTAAATGTTGTGTCTCTCTTTCCAACACAACTTTTCTTAACAACCTCTTTTTACACGGAAGTGCATGGAGAAATGCTCCCAATACTTCCAGTAGCTGAATAACATACAACACAGGATGTTATTCAGAGATTCTTGTGCTACAGCATTTAAAAATTGATTTTACATCCATAGAGGGTATGTTAAATATGCATCCATACCTTGGAGGGTATTTTACATCATATTGCTGTGAATAAGCAAAACCATGGGAAGCTCAGAGGCTGAGGGTCTAAATCTCTGGGTTTAGGCTTAATCACTCAAGCCAGGGCCAGTGGGTCTGCATTCCTGCCAGAGCCTCCCGTGATGCCTCTCTGTGCTCATTTCCCAAGGAAAATGAGGCCAGCCTGGGAGCAGAGCCGGCAGACAAATGGCACAAAGGCTAATGCTCACAACCAGCACCCACAGGCTCTTCCATCCAGGGTGGGGTGGGCTGCACAGGGGAATTGCAGCAGTGACCTCCCTGATGGAAAGCAGCCATACAGCCCATGCTAGCCAGGGCCACCTGAGCATCACGAGACCCTTCCTGCAGTATTGTGTCCTGCTCTGGGGCTCTCGAAATTAGAAGTACATGGACCTGTTGTTGTGAGTCCAGAGGGCATGGGGATGATCACAGGCTGGAGCATCTCTGCTCTGGAGACAGGCTGGGAGAGCTGGGGTTGTTCAGCCTGGAGAAGTGAAGGCTCCAGGGAGACCTCACTGCCCATTCCAGCACCCAAAGGGGGTTTCAAGTGAGCTGGAGAGGGACTTTTGAGAGGGGAATGTAGGGACAGAGTGAGGGAGAATGGCTTGAAACTGAGACTGGCTTGAAGCCGGGACTAGCCTTAAATTAGATTTAAGGAAGAAAGTTTTTCCTGTGGTGGTGGTGGGGCACTGGCAGAGGCCGCCCAGAAAAGCTATTCCTGGAAATGTTCAAGGCCGGGTAGAATGGGACTCTGAGCATCCTGGACTAGTAAAAGCTGTACCTGCCCACAGCAGGGGTTTTGGAAAATGATGGCTTTTAAAGGTCCCTTCTAACACAAACCATCCTGTGGTATTGTAATTCTATGATTTGTCCCGGTGATAAATAATACAAAGAGCACAGCTACTAAATTGCAGCATTGAGAGAGGAGCAGCTGAGCCACAAGTGAGCCAGGCCGGGCCCCAGAGATGCTCATGGCAATGAAAACAGTTGCCATGGAGACAACAAAGAAAGGCCGACCAAAGGAATTACCAACAAGCAGCATCATTCCAAGGGTGCCTGATCTTGAATAATGCAGCCCTGGCACTGTTCCGGAGCCCAGGGAACACTGAGCAGCCACCTTTTGGTTTTCTGTGCTGCAGATGGTGCCCAGGGCTTGCTTATAGCTGCTTACAATTAACAACACCAAACAAGCAAACAAACAAAAAATTTCAATAGGGAGCAACAGCAATAAATGGAGATAAAAACCTAAAATTGAATGGTTCCCCTTGCCTGTGCTGGAAGAAGGATTTCTGCTGATGTTGTTTCTTAGCATTTAGCTCGCAGAAAACTGTCTTGACATGAGGAAAGGAGAGAAGGAAAATCAATAATGCTTGATCATTGAAAAGCTAAAACCATTAGGAGCACATGGAAGACTGGAGTTCTCATTAAGGCAGGTATTACTCCTCCCTGCAGATCTGCTTCTCTGTTTCGCAGTTTCAAGGTCACCTGCAGTGAAAGGCAGTACAGCACTGTTCTGTTCAGCAGTCCTGGGTTTTTACTGGGGCCCAAATCAGTCATTAATATAAAACACAAAAATAAAATCCCATGTGACAAAACAAAAGGAATAAAAGTATCACAGAAGCCTCTTGTATGCAGCAAGGAAAACAGTGTTCTGTGACACATAAAATTAAGACATTCATAATAATTCCATGGTAGATTGTTGCCATCCTTCCAAAAAAGTATTTTTAAATTTTACACAATAACTCAATAACTGTTCTGGTCAGCATTATTACTAGTTTAGGATGCCTGGAACAAACTAATACCCCTGTCTTTAGGATGTTGTCATAGATGGGAGGACTTTGAGTATATCTTATGGCTTTACTTGGAGTAAAGAAAGTGAAAAAAGAGGAGCTGCATCTTTCACTTAGAAAATGGAAATGTGGAGATTTTTCTGCTGAACAGCAAATATTACTTCTAAATAATTTGTGTTGTATTATCCGTATCATAGCTCTAAAATAGATGTCCACACAGCTTTTCACAGGAAAATACAAGTGCCTACAAGACTATGCATTGTCAACTAAACACATGACACAAAATATGTTTTCTATTTAAGAAATACACATACACAGAAGTAATTTATGCCTAACTTAAGCCAGAAAATTAAACCAACAAGATATCAGTGCTTGACTTCTCTGTATTCCTTTGAGAATAGTCCACGGTACCTTAACAACAATTATTTTTAGGGTATGTAGTACTGTAGCAAAAGGACATGTGCTGAAACATTTGAAGGAACATTCAGGCTGTCCTTTTTTGTATTAAGCCACTTGTTGATTGCAAAGACACCAAACTAAAGGCTTTGGTTGCGCTTACATGAGTATAACCTCTATCTTGGAAACTGAATTCTGGGCAATTAGAATTGCTTCACAGCCCTTTGCTTTGCTGACATCAACCCCTTCCCTTGGGAGATACAGAAATTTAAAATAATACTTTTGAAGAGTTGTGGAGCTCTTGTAAAGATAAGCTATAATACAGTAAGTGTGCAATATAATTAATATAAACACAATAGGATTTTTTTTTTCACCTAAAGGCTAAAATTATACAGCAGTAATGAAAGAAATATATTGTTCACAGAAAATAAGTTGGTAGTCATTCATAATTCATACAGTCCCTAAATTGTCCCTTAATAGGATTTGATGGTTCTAGGAAATACATAGCAAGATTTTTTTGATGGGCTGGCTTTTTCTCTTTTCTGGAATTGTAGTTTTAATTATCCGCTTGTGGCTTTCAGGTTTAGGAGGGAATAAAAAACTTCAAGCCAGGTCACTCTAGCTGCCCTGTGGTTGCTGTGGGTTGACCCAGGTCATCAATGAAGCACCCACAGAGCCACTTCTTCATGGAGGGTGCAAATCCTTGGCCCAAGGCAAAGACCATTTAATAAGAATTAAGTTGGGTTTTTTCAAAGTAATACAAAAACAGTCATTCACCACCTGTCCTTAGCAAATAGATGCCTGGGCAATCTCTGAGCAGTGGCATCTGTGGCAAGAGCAGCCCTCTAGTCTTACCCATGACCTGACTTTGTATGATATGGAATATCTCTTGGCAAGAGGCTTAAGCCTGTTCGCTTAAAAATTTTTGTTTTCCCAACTACCATTTTGAACAATAATTGAGTCTACAAAGGTGTCTCCCTCCTATTTTAAAGACTGTATTAACAAACACTGGAAATCAAAACATGCCTGTAGAGAACCAAAATATTGCTTGTTTATTGTTTAATTCCCACTACTAAAATCTGAATTTTCACTATTGAAATCTGCATTGTTAATGCAAAACAGTGTAGTGAAGGTTAAAATGACAGTTTGATACACAGCAGACGCCTAAAATTATTCTGACAACTGGCATCAAAAAAAAGCACGTGTGAGGGGGATGATGGTGTTGCATAGCATCAGCAGGCTGCTTAAACAGCTACTTCTAATGGCATTAATCAAAATTAATGCAGATGAATCCAGTTCGAATCTTCAGATACTGTAATACAAGATACTTAAGCTCTTTAGTGTTTGCACTAAGATGTCTCCTAAATTCTATTTCAGGCTTTTCTTGATATTTTCTTGTTCTCAGTGGGAAAAAAGTGTTTATTACAATTCCGAGAATGCTGCTACTTTCAAAGCTGCCTCCTTCATTTTGCAGTCTTGTGATGATCACCTGGCTTCCCTCAATTTAGCAGAAGGTTTTCAGGCAGCTTCAGGAGTTTTCCTGAAATTCAGTCAGTGAATACAGATGGAGTTTTATCTTCTGTGCTCATCTCTAAACTTTATTTACAAGTCATTTGTATTTTGTTTTTCTAATCTTCAGCAATTTGATTTTAATGCCAGTAAACATCCGTCAAGCATAACAAAAAAACAGTTCAACACTCCTCACTAAAATGGTGGGAAGAGTTTTTTGTATATGAAATTCTTAAAAACAAGATTAGAGAGATATATTGAAAAAAACTCAAGTGTTTCTAAAATTTGAGTGTACTATTTCATATACTGAAAATTTCAGTTGTGATTTATTTATTTATTTATTTAACCCATAATTAAACAGTACTTGTAAAAGAAGGAAAATATTTTGCAATCATTCTTAATTTAGATTGATGAATTTCCATTAAGAATAAATTTATTCATAGCTTATTTTCTAATGTCCGTTCCACTTTAAGAACAATTCAGCCCAATAAGTAAAAAAATACAGTTACTGTTCTTGTTATGCTAGTCTTTGCTGTGGCTCCATATGATGTCTTTGTAGATGAAATGTTGAAACACGTTTTCCACCCAAATCCAAATAACCTATCTGTTTCCTAATAGTGTTCTCATTTCTTTCCCAAGGAAACATTATATTCTCAGACAGAAAAAGCTTGAGAGATACGGATCATGCTCTTCCAACAAGTATGCAGAATGTTCACAGGCCTTGAATAAAAACAAATAAAGAACAACATGTTTTTATCTTCTTTTGAGTATGGATACAAAGTATTCAATACACTTTTCATCCCACTATTAAAATAATCCCCAAAACACAAAGAAATTCAAGGCAAAAAACGGACGAGTACAGAGAAATTCTGTACAGCTGTAACAGAATTGTCATTTTGGCTCTAATGAGGCATTTAGCTATAGGGACGTGTTTGGGGTATATTTTCTTATGGTGAGGATATGTCATGCAAAGAAGTGTCAGCCACTGCTATTAATCCACTCTCCACACTGGACAATTACAGCAAGTTCACATATACCAAGTCTTATAATTTCTGAGACTGATATTGAAATGCTGTGAAGATCTAGGTAGCCTTTAAAATTTAAGTGAGGGAGATCTGAACACCTATTCTACAACACAATCTGGAGGAGTCAGGTCACCTCATCCTTGTTCTGTGGTAAGCAGGTAAGTGACAAGGATCATCTTGGCTCCAAACCATCAAAGATCCATGAGACTGATATTGCTATTTGTCTTATGGAAGGGAATATTCAGCATTCACTTCCAAGGTTAGCAAATCTGAGATAGAACACTAGTAATGCTTATAATTTCAGAAGGAAAGAAAGAATAAACAGTCATGATCGATGGAAAGGGAAAAGGAAAGGAAAGGAAAGGGAAGGGAAAGGGAAAGGAAGGGAAAGGAAGGGAAGGAAGGAAGGGAAGGAAGGGAATGGAAGGGAAGGGAAGGGAAGGGAAGGGAGGGAATGGAAGGGAAGGGAAGGGAAAGGGAAGGGAAGGAAGGGAAGGGAGCGAAGTGGAAGGGAAGTGAAGGGAAGGGAAGGGAAATGGAAGGGAAGGGAAGGGAAGGGAAGGGAAGGGAAGGGAAGGGAAGGGAAGGGAAGGGAAGAAGTGCAAGGGAAGGGAAGGGAAGGGAAGGGAAGGACGGGAAGGAGAAGGAAAGGAAAGGGAAAGGGAAAGGAAAGGGAAAGGAAAGGGAAAGGGAAAGGAAAGGGAAAGGGAAAGGGAAAGGAAAGGAAAGGGAAGGGAAAGGAAAGGAAAGGAAAGGGAAAGGGAAAGGAAAGGAAAAGGGAAAGGGAAAGGAAAAGGGAAAAGGGAAAAGGGAAAGGGAAGGGAAAAGGAAAAGGGAAAAGGAAAGGGAAGGGAAAAGGAAAAGGAAAGTGGAAAGAAAGTGGAAAGGGAAAAGGGAAAGGAAGGGAAGGGAGAAAAGGAAAGGGAAAGGGAAGGGAAAAGGAAGGAAAGGGAAGGGAAAAGGAAGGGAAAGAGGGAAGGGAAAAGGAAAGAGGAAGGAAAGGAAAAGGAAAAGAAAAGGAAAGGAAGAGGAAACTGCTATTGCCACAATGAATAAGGTCTGTATTTTCAGTTGAGAGAAAAAGGGTTTTTTTCAGTAAATTTATTTTCTAATGACCAGTTATGAGATCAAATTACTTTTCCTTCCAGCTAAATCTACTCATAAAACTGTCAGTTTAATCTGAAAGACAATATTTAATCCGAAAGAGAAGTCATAGACCACAAGCAAGTCTTCAAAATAACCACCAGGATTATATACTTAAACTAGCCCTGTCTTGACAGTTAGCTTTCAAAAAGTAAATTAAAAAATAGTAGTGATTACTCATTTAGAGAAAATCATAAGATATTTTTATGTCAGGGCAGCAAGGAGATTCCTTGGATTAAGTGGGTGAATTAACAAATAAATATCAAATTAACAAATAAAAAAATAAAAAACCTCAAACATCAAAAAGGTAGCATGGTTTTGTTTCTGGAAAGGGAAAGTAGAAAAGTTTATTCATTGTGAGGGGGAAAATAAATGATCAGTATTCTTAGGCTGAGAGACCCTTAGTGTCCTCTGGAATTGAAGTCTGCAGCACACCTGGAGCTGGAAGCTCACACCAAGCCACTGCATCCTTACACTTGATGATGGAAACCGTCACCCGGGTATCAGCCACAAAACAAAAGAAAAAGGTTGTCTTCTTCACCAAAGGTGCCTCCTGCAGGAGAAAAACTACTCCCTCTGGTGCAGAATGAAAGTCACCAGGTGTTTATGATGTCTGGCGTGAGTTTTGTGAGCTCTGGATATGTCTTCCAGCAAAAACAGACTTAGAGGTTGGACAGTCCCAACAGAGCCTCTTTACGCAGAATCACAGAATAAGCTGAGTTGATGAGGACCCACAAGGATCATCAAATCCAGCTCCTGGCCCTGCACAGGACAACGCCCAAGAGCCACACCCCGGGCCCAAAAGTATGGTCCAAATTCCTCCACTGGGAAAAATCAGACAGTCAAACATTTTCCTTCAATATCTCGAGACAGCTGTAGATATTCTCCGTCGCATACTGGGTTACAAAAGAAAGAGATGGATCTATTGGAGCAGGACCTGCTATGAGAAGACAAAGGGAATAGTTTTAAAATGGAGAAGGATCAATACAGACTAGGTATAAATAAGTTTTTTTGCAATAAGAGCATTAAAACACTGGCACAGGTTGCTCAGGGAGTGGGCTGCCCTACCCCTGGACACAAACAAGGCTGGGTTGAATGGGGGCTCTGAGCAACCTGATCTCATTGGAAGTGTCTCTGCTTATTGGGGAGGGAAGGACTAGATAACCATTAAAAGAGCCTTCCAATCACAATTCTATGATAAAATAAATCCTCACACTCATCTATCTATGTGGAGTCCAAGCTAGAGAAGCTCTTTGCAGGTCAGGATTCAGATATAAAATCGAATCAAGGTGTCTCACAAAGAAGAGATTCATGATTTGTCCTTTGTTGTAAGAACATCCAGAGTGCAAATGAGTCATCCTCACAAGTTCAAACATTTAGCTCCAGCAGCCTTGAAGGGTGAGCATCAGTGATACACCAGTTTCCCTGTTTTAGGGCAGGTACCCATCTCCAGCTGGCAGATGCAAGATTCATTTTGTAGTCCTGCTTGAGGTGCATATTTTGAAGCCGTTGGCTAATTGCCTCAGTGGCACAGAACACATAAATCAAGCTCCCAGTGCCATCACTTTTCCCCTGCCACTGAATGTTGAGCTTCATTTCAAATCCCAGAGCTTCATGATCTTGAGCAAAATAACTTTTTTCTGCTGAGAGACAGACAAGAGCATGTCCAAGCTGCCTGTGGTGGGTAAGAGATGAGCACGCCACTGTGCAGTGCAAAGTCCTCAATTAGCCAAAATCTGATAAAAGTGGGAATGATAGCTGAAAAGAGTAGGAATCTGGGAAGGTAGTGATGGATTTTGAGGCAGGATAGAATGTTCAGTTTTGTACTTGTGAATTCACTGTCTTTGGTAGGCTGGAGAAGCAGTGATGGGAATCTAGAGTTTTACTGAGGGTTAGACTATGGCAGCACAAAGAAAAAGTGCTGTAGTGGCACTACCACATCATTGGGGGAGGAAAAATTCAGGAGGGAACGGGCTGTTAGTAACTTAGGAGTGAGTTAATTGCCTGATAACTTGATAGTCTGTGTCACTGGGCAGATTTGCTCTGTGCTTTCACATTTGAAACATGGAAATATTTTATGCATCTGAAACTCTCATATCACATCAAGCTGTGCACAGCAGACCAGTTCATCTGGGAAAAAAACAAAAAAAGGTATCTTTGTCCTAATGCACATAAAGGAAGGGGAATAGGATCCTAATTTAAAGAGCTGATCATTGAGATAGTAGACTGCAATTGAAGACTGGAAATAAAATATTTGAGGAAAGAGATTCCCTTCAAGTTTGCATTGATATAACAGACCTGAGACAAAGACAAGCACATTTTGGCTTGTCATTTTTATGCCTCCAGATTTTGCTCTTCATTCTGTATTTACAGAGCTTTTCAAGCTAATCGGCCAGTATTTATTCCAAATGAAGTGTCTCCTTTTGAAACTAGATCGAACCAGGAGAGGGGAGGAACTTTGTCTCAAATCTTTGTAGGATTTCAGTCACACAGAGATCCTGAGCACAAATGTTTTTTGCTGTTCCTAATGGAAATTAATAAAATACAAAGTTTTTCATATTTTAAAGCACATGGAAGGAAGCTTTGGGTTGTTGTTTATAGGAAAGAGTCAGGTAAATGAGGAGATGAGAAAGAATGGTTGTATTTGGGTGATGGGCATTTTCCCACTGCCACACTTCAGAAGGAAAAATTTTGAACATTCCCCCTGTCATTTGGGCCCTAACAAAAATCTCAGTGACTTGACACTGTGAAGGGCTGCTTTCATGCAAAGGCTTCTATCCTGGAAAGATCAATTTTGTCACCACCAACTGAGAAGGAAACTATCATGACATCAGGAGACAATCTGAGTTTTGATTAAACAATTCTAAAGTGAAATTCTCCCCAGGGAAATGGCACACAGGAAAATCAAGAAGAAGCTGAGAATTATTTAAAAACAGTCTAGTGGGATGGTTGTCACCAATGACAGAATTATTACAGAGCAGCCAAGTGCAATAAATAACAGAGTAAAGCTGAAATTTGCATTTATTGCAAGGGTTTTTCTCTTCTCCCTCTTCAACTTTGCCTGATACTATGATGATTCCATATGTGGAATGAAAAGATGTTTTCAATCTCTTTTTAAAAGAGCCTCAGCTGGTGATTTTAGCTCAGTTCTAGCTGTTACAGAATGTGGCTGGCCCCATAAATGTGCAAATAGACAATTAATGCTGACACTTCTGCTGAGCAAACAGCTAAATTCTGCTGTTATAACTTATTTCCTACATCTCTCAAAATGCTCAAATTGTATGTGTGGGTTTGGTTTTTTTCTGACATGACACAAAGTTAATAAGAATTTGAGAGCAAAAGAAAAACAGAACTTGGTGAGAGTAATAATCTGGACACAAACCCAACGAAGGTTAAAAGGCTTTAAAATTGAGCTCTTCCAAGGGGGAAAAAAAAAGCCATTTGTCAGGCCAGAAAAAGTTAAAATTAACATGAGCAAGACATAAAGCCACAAGAAAATTAAAAACTCAGAATAGAAGTTATCAACTTCTTTGTTGATAAATTTAGCAATTGTCAATAACATGGAAATTTAGCAGTGAATCCTCTTTGACTATTTGAGGAGTTACAAAACAGTGCAAATTTTGATTATGTGTCAAGGAGGCTGATGTTTTTCCTCTGAATGTTCAAAATGCCAGACTATCTGTTTCAAACACAGAAAAAGTTCTATCTAGACAAAACTATTTTGTTCAGAGTAAATGCAGTAGCTATCAGTGGAAGAGCAAAGAAGGGAAATTCTGCAGAGACTGAGCAGGTGCTTATCACAATTTGGTGGGCACTGAACCAGGCTGTGGTGATTGAGGTCAAAAGCATTTCCCTGCATGGAATTTACAGACACCACCATCAGAGATGTTTTGTAGTGCATATATGGGATTAAATCTATTTCTGAAGTAAAAAGAATGAAAACTGAGTATGTTCTACCAGAGCAGTAATTGCCTGAGGAAGGAGGCAAAGGAGAGAAAAAGTGAAGAATTCATCCAAACCAATTTCACAGAGTTGTTCTTCAGAGTCAGCACATCCTGAGGTGGAAATCACCTCAAATTAGGTTGTAATTTGGCATGGGGCTGACTCAGCTACAGGATCAAGTTATGAGCTTGGTTTTCATAAAATCATGGCCTCATTGAGATTGGAAAAAGCCTCTAAGACAATCAAGATGATCCAGCTACTAACCAATTACTGTCAAGGCCACCACCAAAGCATGTCCCCTAGTGACACATCTACATGTCATTTATATACCTCTAGGGATGGTGACTCCAGTAAAGCTCTGGGCATCTTGCTCCACTGCTTGACAATCTTTCCATGAAGAATTTTTTTCATAATATCCCATCTAAACCTCACCTGCTGCAGCTTGAGGCAGTCTCCTCTGGTCCTCTCACTTGTTGCCTGGGTAAGAGCCTGACCCCCACCTGGCTACCACCTCCTCTTAGGGATTTGTAGAGGGAGATAGGGTCTTCCCAAGTCTCCTTTTCTCCAGACTAAATAACCCAACCTCCCTCAGTCACTCCTCACAAGGCTTGTGCTCCATGGCCCTCCTTTGGATGTGGGTTTGGACATGGGTTTGAAGGTATTTTCCTTACTTTTCTGGGCGCAGAAGCTGCATGGTCTCTACTCTTCCATGGCTTGCTGGACACTGAGGACAAACTGACACAAAGGGACACACCATCTTTAGAAAAATGCTATCATGTTTCAGGGCAGAAACTGACAGGAAACCTGAGAAGAGGCACATCCAGAAGTAAAATGCCCTTGTCAGAAAAAAGAGAAACCAGTCCATGGCTACCCATGGTTGGCCACTCTTCTTGGCCACTGTTTCCACAGCAAAGCATACTCAGGCACAAACAAAAGACATTTTTAAATGGTTCTGCACTACATTTGAGAGTGCTTCAGTGAGGCTGTAAATCAAAAAGTCGATCTCAGCCATAGGAAGGAGGGATTTGGGTCACATTCTGTCTGTGCAAGGTTTGTCCCAGGGCTGACACATGGGATGGGAGATGGATGAATCAGGACAGATGAAATACTGGGAAAGGAAGGAGGCACCCCAGTGTGTTTGCTCCTCCATACCCTTGTTTTGTTTGCTCTAAGGTATAGTCTGAGCTCTTTCCATTGTAATTGTGGCGGCATGTGCCCTGTGTTTGCAGGTTTTTTCTTATTCAAAGAGCAGAAAATGAATCTTGTGAAGCCTTTGATGTTCTCACTTTAAATAGCTATCACTTAATCTGTAATACACACACAGGATGCTTTGTTATGCATAGTGAATTGTACAGTGCTCCTCAAAGGAAAGATGATTCTAATAGTTTCCACTAAAACACAAATCCAGCCTGAAAATCATAAGATTTTTCAAAACACACCAGAGCAGAGTGTAGAAGATTTCTAGCCTTTTCTCAGTCATCATTTTGCCTTCCTAATTTCATCAAAATCTTGACTTAAGTAATTTAAAATATAAATGCTTGAGAATATTTTCTTAGGATAAGAAAAGAAAATTCAGGTAAGTTTGTCAGCTTAGAATGCTACCTATTTTTATTTTCTGTGGTATGTCATTGAACTTGTTCACTGGCAAAGGTTTACAAGAAAACAGGATCTTCTATCTTTTTGGAAAAAACCTTGAACTCAAATTCTGAATGCACAAGTGCAGGAATTTCTGCAGCCAAAGGACAGAAGCATCAGCAGGATATATAAACCATAGGCCTTCAGTGAAAATTATCTAGTCTCAGTATGAATATTAAAGACAGGAAATGAGCTGTCTATAAATCCCATCCAGAAATAATTCATTGTGTAGTTTTGAATAATTAAATACAGAATTACCGGGGCCTTGTTGAAGCAATTTGTAAGTAACAGCACACAGAATTTTTAAATGCATTATTTTTTTTTAAAAAATATTGCAAATTAATTGAGCAGAAATGCAAGAATTTTTAAAATATCTCTTTTTTTTCCCTTGTGATTAAGACCATGGTCACCTGGAGAGTAGGAATTTTTCCCAAGACAACATTGAGCTCAGTATATTCCCATTTTCCTAGACATTTACCACTGTGAACTTGTGGTAGCCTGTAATCCTTTCCCACGAGTTTTCTTTTATCCTCCAGTCAGGATCTTTGCCCATATCTGGAGCTGGCCAGCCCTGAGGTGCAGTCAGGCTGTTGGAGGCAAGTGAATGCTCTGCACAAGCCCAACTGGCTATTTCAGCCCTCTCAAGACTTGCAGGTGTTTGCCACAAACCACAGAGCACCTGAAGACCCTGAATATTTTGGGCCATGGAGTCATAAAATGTCACCACATTTAATTGTATAAGGGGCAGCTTTTAAACCTGATGGCTGCTGGTTGCTCTCAGCCTTTCTCTTAGCCTCTAGATTATTTACAAGACAGGGTTTTTATAATGAAGGTGGTTTAAGAGTGGCAAACACTGCCCAGAAAAGTGGTAGGCGCCCCATTCCTGGAAATATTTTAGACATTCAGAACTCAGAGTAATCTGATCTATTTGAAGATACCCCTGCCTATAGCAGTGGGGGTAAAACTGATTGGCCTTTAATGGCTCCTTCCAACCTAAACTATTCTGTGATGATTCCTATCATCAGAACAACCAAGCAACCCCAAAATGTCATTTTTTCTGTTTTCATCCCAACTTAGATGGCTGTTGAGATTCTGTGTTGAAATGCTTGAACTGCTAGTCCCTGTCCACAGTGTGATGAATGGCTCACTATTTTCCCTTCAGAATTGCCAGGGTGACCAGCCTTATGGGAATAACATATCAGACAGGGAAAAATACTGACCCCACACCCACATATTAGTAGAATCATGAATTGGTTATTGTTCAGCTCGGATACAGACCATGATCTTTATACTTGTGTCAGATTCAGACTCAGAATTCAGACTCAGTGGCTCTGTAAATATAATGTTCTTTTATGCCCACTAATATTACTGTCTTCAAATGACAAAATCCATAGATAACTATGAATTGCACAGGAATTATCTTATCTTCTCCAATTCTTTAGCGGTGTCTTTAAAAAACCTATGTTTTTTTAAATAAACATATTAAAATAAAACATAACCTAAATAGCTTTTAAGTGGGAGAGGTATGAATGCTGTAATGAAAGTAAGCCAAAAATTTCCAGGGACCTTAAGTGGGCAGTGTCCTACCCTGCCATCCACTGGAATGCAACAGCAGAAGCAGGTGGAAATCACTCTCTGGGTTCACTTTGACCTGTAACTAATGCTGATCAAAACATTACATCTGCTTTCCTACACAAACCCAGGTGAAATTAGATCACTGAAATATTCCTGAACACACTGCACATGCTCAAAGTGACCAACATGGATTCCTCAGCAGGCTCAGCAGCATTTCTGAAAGTGTCGTCATGTCTGCTGTGCTAAGAACAAACATGTATGACAAAGAGAAAATAAGAAGGAAAATGTCCTTTACTGGATACCAAAGGATGACATTTCTTCTGTAGTGGGATATCAGTTTGGCATAATTAACAAAAGCAAAACTTTTTTGAGCAAGTGGAGACAATTATACATTTCCCTAGGATAAATCAATTACCCATGAGATACCCTATATAAACATATTGTAGTTAAAAACTCCAGAGTTTTTTTGCCATGAAGAATACTTACTAGCATAATTAATTTGCAGGAGTTGCTTCTCATCTTTCCTGGCAATAGGACTTATCTAAAAAATACACCCAAAGACATAGAGAGCATCTGCAGCTGAGTTATCCTGTGCTTTTCATGTGCCCAGAAAGCATTCTAAAATTGAATTATCATTTCTTTCATGAAAATAGTAGTAAAACAACCCGTATCAGACATATATAGTTACTGAGAGCATTTAATGCTTCCATACCAACTTTCAGAAGAATTCAGTAGTCTTTTAAGTTTCTTTGGATAGAAAAGGTAGGATTTGGCTACATTTTACTGGAAAAAAATTATTTTGTTAGTCAAAAAATCTGGCAAAATATTTTTTAAATCTCTCTCTTTATTGGAGCTTTTAGCAGAGTAGTGTGCAACTTAATTTGGGGAGAATTTAAACATTTTATAGACTAAAATTTTCACTGTCAAGTGAATGATGACTCAGTCAGTGTTTAAATTGATTTATTACAATGATATCCAAATGTGGTGTCATATAATAGCATTGGCGCTTGGGCCGGGCCATTGGAATGAAATAAACGTACCATAAAGTCAAATAAAGGATACCCATGTGCATTGAGTACCTCAAAAATTGCAAACTGCTTTTTTGAAGCTACCAATGCACTTTCATGCTGCGTTGATTTAGCAGACATTCTCAGTTACACTGCTATCCACAGAGCCATGAGTACATCTCTGAGCTTTGTTTATAAAGCTCATATTTGCTTATATTTTGTTAATGTGTAGGGATGAAATAGGGCTGTCCTGTTGTCCTTAACGTTGTCCTTAACATGACTGTGCCTCTCTATTCCACTGTGTCCTGAGCCTTTATGTCTTCACATTCTTCACATATCTTAGAAATGCGCTTTCTCTCACCTGCAGTACAAATTTGAGAGAGACATTTCAAAGGTGCTTGTTTTCAAGTGCACCTTATGTCCTGCAAAAACTGAGAACTGCCTCCAGGTTACTCCATCTTCAAAATGTTGTTTATAACAATGCTATTAGTTGGCTGCCTGGGCCCTGACCAGATGGATCACAATATGTAGCTGGCCTAGTATAATAATATATTTTACTCAAAAACACTATGATCTACCACTTCAAGGGGTTTGGTGTATGAATATTGCCACAACATGGTATCCATATGCATCTTTCACATAAGATTAGGAGAACAGTATTGTAAATCAAGAGTGAAATAACATCAATTTCTTGTAACTGCTAAGATATGTTTAGCAAAGTGTTTGTTGAAGAGGAAAAAAATCTTGGATATGTAGTTTGGAAACAAGAAAACGTCATAATCTTGTATTTTGCTGCCTCTAATCCTATGCTGGCCAGAGACTCAGCTGTACCATCAAAAATGGGTCTCCCTTTGTTCAACAAAAGCATTTAACTAAGCAGCAGAGACCTTCTTGTCCTCATTCCTGAGCTTGTTGTGTACTACCATACACTTATCTCCAGGAATTCCAACAACAATATTTGTCCCTTTGAAGAGCTGCCCTTTCTCTGCCTGGCTCCTCTTCTACAGAAAAATGTTGTTTTTTCTCACGACTGTGCTAATAACAGACCGTGGTCATTACAAACATTCCTTGTCTGTGAAGGCAAACAATCCTTGGCTGGCTCCATGGCCCTCCAGCTATCAGTGTTTGAGACACACACATTATCTCCCTCTGGAATTCTGCAACACCCAGCTGCTTCAACCTACCCTGCTGTGAAAGCAATACTCACTCATTTCCCACAGAGCAGAAGGCCCTCACACTCCGGGTTTGCTGACAGTGCTCTCAGTACCAGGGGTACCAAACAGCAGTTCCTTTTCCATCCTCACGAATATAAAGTTGGCATCATTTCTTGAGCTGCTCATCCTAAAGTGCTTTGAGCCTCCACATAACCAGCTCTTGACTTCCATCCACTGAGGCTTCTGAGAAACAGTGTTTTTAAGTCCAGTACTTGATTCTTGGACTAAAAGACTACTAAAACTACAATCAGGGTAAGACTCACAAGAAATGGTATTTTTGCAAGTGTTTTCTTTCTCAAGAGTGTTGATTGTCAAGCAAGATTTTTCAGAACTCACTCATGGTTTGGGTCCTAGGCAGCGTACATTTTTCAGGAGGTGTGCTAAGGTGTCCAGCTCTTCCAAGAATGCTGAGCCTGCATGAGAGCTTCCATATACTCATCAGTTTGTGCATTTTATCTTCTAAATTTACCTGGAATTAAATGCATCTTAGTTGAACTGCTGAACCTCCTGGTGAGGTGTTATTAACTGATGTCTTGAGCAGCAATCTTAGAATAAGAAGTTCCTGGCTGCACCAACATCTATTCACTGGTAGGTGGTGTTCCACACCAGGTGCTGCCCTGTACCACCAATTGTGTCAAAGGAACTGACTGCCAGGACACAGCCTGGTTTGGCCTGAAAAGGGCAGCAAAAGGACAGTTTTCAGAGAATAGCAGGTTGGTTGTGGCTGGAAAGGACCTCTGCAGATCACCAGGCCCAACCCCCTGGCTCAAGCAGAGACTCCTTGAGCCTGCTGTCCAGGACTATTCCTGGATGGCTTTTCAGTACCTCCAAGGATGGAGAATCTACAACCTGTCTGTGCAACTTGTGCCAGCACTAACTTTTTAAACATGTAGAAGCCAGTCTGATAGCGTTAGAATTCTGCCAGTATCTCTTTTGGGGTAGAAAATGGAAGTATGGAGGCAAAATGTGTAGATAACTACAAGCACTTCAGGCTGTCTTTGTTACCAAACTTCCTCACGGTGTGGGATATGAAGTTTAATCTGCACTCTGTTTTTCACTGAGTTTTTCTGTGCAGTTGGAGAAGGTGGCAAAACTGATAGCAAGCAACATACACTTAAATAGAACATCTGAACAGCTGCATTTCATGCCCTTCAAAGTAATTTGCTTATCTAACTTAGTTCGGATAGATCCTGTGAGAAATTAACCACAAACATTTCATATTTTCAGTAGATATGCTTTACTAATTCATTTTCAAAAGAGAAATAATTCACAGTCTGACTTCCTACTGTTTATGATTTGAATTTTCTTTGGACTGTGGGCAAAAAAGGAAGACAATGCTATTACCTATTCAGTCATATAGAAAATCCTTCCAAAACTACCATGAAATAATTTATATGTGGAGAAGTAGCCAATATAAAAATTGGTACTTCCACCTCTGCATGAATGAAGGGCATCTCTCACAGCAGAGTTTCTTTTCCATGTAGGAACTGCCATGAGAGACCAGCTTTTGAAAAAACTATGGATAGCTGAAGTCCAGTGAGTGGGAACTTCTCTGACAGAAAGGTGTCTATTCAGGATTTGAAGCAGATGATAAATACTTTTACATCTCTGAGGATCCTAGTCTGGCCATAAATTCTTCTGCCTAAAATACATAAACTTCAAAAAATCCAGCTCTTTTAATACTCTGAAACAGGAACTAATATCTTGGGAAAATCTGGCTTTCATTTCAGTCAATTAGAAAATAGTTTCAGACTCCAAATAAGAACTGTCGGATGAACTTCAAGCATTTAATACAACACTTTCTTTGCAGGCTGTGCAATTCCCATGGCTGGTAAAACACAAAGAAACTTATTTACAGAATACAATTTTCCCCTTTTCCTTTATTTTTCACAAAAAAGGCCGAAAATAAAAGATGCACATGCATGAAACCTCTCACAGCCCAACAAACATGCACATATACACCCCCATTATATACATCACCTTACATACACATACAGGATTCCTAGACAAGAACTGCAGCCACCTGGACAGATGGCAAAGCCACAGGCAACTCTGCACTCAAAAGAAATGGAGGTCAGTAGAAAACAAAGCAATGCTCAGGGGAGTTTTACAGCCTAGACAGCTTGTCAGTGCCAGAGACACCCTGCACCCACCAGAGAAACAAAGGTACCTGCTGCCAGCTGTGGCAATGACAGTAGAGGTGGCTGGCTAACCTGGGGACCAGGGGCTTGTGCAAGGGCACAGATGCAGCCCCATGCAGCTTTAGCACGTGTCAGTGCTAGGAAATCTGGAAGGCAGTAAGGCCACTCATTAATGTCAAGTGGATGTGTGTCAGTGCCTGCCTCACCCAGAGCCTGGGGGATATCAGCTGGCAGGAAACTCTATTGTGCTTTTTCAAACTGGATGGGCAGAGTGCCAGCAGAGTCATTTGATCAAAGGTACAAAGGCAGCTGAATGCCTCAGACTCACCCCCACCCTCCATCAGGTGAGGAAATTCCAGAGAGTCCCACCACCTGCTCTGACCCTTCCCACTCCACCACTGATGATGGCAGATGGCAGAGGAAAGCCAACAGAATTGTGAAGCTATCACAGGAATATTTTCTGCATTAAAATAATTTAAAAATTCATAAATGTGTGAGTAACTGCAATCCCACTGCTCATGCTTTTCCTGCAGTGCTAAAAATTTTTTTAGCATCTTAAAAAAAAAAGTTCATTCTCTTTAGGAGTTCACATCAGCCGCTCCAGACATGGGAGTAGAAATCCACTTTAAAGCTCTGATATGTACTAAAGAATCTGCACAAAACCAACCCATCAGCAGCCTAGCTTTGCTTAGAAATGACATTTCAGTGGAGCAGATGTGATAGGAGTCACTGAAGTACAAGCTCAGTCCTGCCCCCAGGATGCAGTGCCTGAGATTATGGACTCAAAAAAAAAAGCCCTTTTGTCCTTGCCTTACATATTTTGGAAGGTCCATGCCAAATAAACAGAAAACAGATGTCATTGAATATTTGATTATTTTTCTCACCCCTCAGAATCCATGTGTGTTTCATAATTAATGGGCCAGAAAAAACTCCAAAATTCAATCCCTGTTCTTTTGAAACAGCAAGATATGGATATGTTTAATGCCCTGTGACAGAAGATATTTATATGTAAAGTTCGTTATCTTAAAAGGGAAGAAATAAGGAAGATCCACCTAGAAGATCACTGAAGAGCAGATAAGGAAGAATTTGTATTTGAGGTGAAACACAACCCTGCAATTTTACACATTTGAAACATAAAAAATAGGAGTAAAATGACTAAACGATAGAATTAAAAGCACTGCTAAAAACACCTCTGTAAAAAAAACCACTGCTAGTAAGGTTTCTTTTATATTCTTTGTTTTCATTTTATTTGCTTTTTTTTTAGTCTTTTTCTTTTCCTGAGCTCCTCTCTGACATTAGCATGGATCAAATACACTGTCTTTCAGAAACAGCATCCAAGCTACCTCACCAAGCTCCCCTCTAAAAATTAAGACTTTTCCAATTCTGTTGGACACACAGAGCCAGGCTGTCACTGTCCTGCAGTATGTCCAGACAGTCCAATCCTTGCTGCCCAAGAAGAGCTTGACTTCTCTCAGAAAGTAAAATACTTACTTTCCTGAAGTTTCTTCTGAACAGCATTCTCTCAACACTGCTAAGTGGATGTCAAATAAAACCAAGTATTCTTCTATGCAAATGCAAATATTTTTTGACCTGCTCCCATCAGCAGGTTTACGTGGGAAGAATTCACTGCTACATTTCAGGAAAACCCTGGGAACTGATGATTAGACAGCTGCAAACATCCCTCTTGACTGTAGTTTATCCATCAATCCATAAGGAAATACTTTTGACAGTGTGAGTTTGAGCTCATCTGCTGTGCTGCCAGGGGTGTGGTGCTGTAGTGCGGGACAAGGCTGTGTGAAGAGGGAAATTCACACTTTGACAAGTGCTGCAAAAAAATAGAATGTGAATCCAAACCCCAGTATTTTTCTACCCCCTCTAAAGCTGCTGCTGTGGACTCTGCTGATCACCATCTTAAACTGGATTTTTCGCAGTGAATTAAGGAGAGATCACAGAACAAACTTGAGTGCAGAGGACCTCTGGTTAAACTTTCTGCTCAAAGCAAGTTTGGTGCTGCGGTTAGACAAAGTACTCAGGGCTTTGTCCAGCTGGGGCTTGAAGCCCCCAAAAACCTTGTTAGGAAATTTGGTCCCTGCCGGACTATCCTCGTGAGAAAAAGGGTCAGGTCTCCAGTATGAACTCCCCAGTTTTAGTTGATGTCATGCAGGGAGAGAAGGACTTTGTCACGACATGGGGATGTAGAGGTTGCTGCCACCCAGCAGTGGGATGTGACATCATGGGCAGATGGATTGGGAGCTCTTATCCCTCACTGCTTTTATTCAGAGTCAGCAGAGCCTGGGCCAGTCTGGCTCCAGCCTGAGCTCCATCTAAGCAATGTAGTGAGGACTGAGGGCCAAGCCAGGCTTCTCTGTGCTGCGTGGTGCCTGCCACTGGCAGATCTTGGTGCCAGTCTCAGAGCCATCACTCCTGTTTCCCTGCCCTGCCTGCTCCAGGCAGCCCAGCACTGCAGATGCAGCACTGAGAGTGAGCTGTGCAGGAAAATGTCCTGCTGGGGTGGCTGTGGGTGTGTGATGGGACTCAGAGAGCTTGGGGGGTGGCTTTCTCCAGGGGCCTGGCCACTTCTTCCTCCCTGCCCCAGGACAGCCAGTGACCATGGCCTCTCCCTCCTGCAGGAGGTGGCAGCAGTGAGGACAAACAGCCCCTGATCCTTATCTCTCCATAACGTGCTGCAGAACACATAAATGTCCACAGAGACCGACAGCAACTGCCCCATCTGCCAGGACACTTGTGAGGATGTGGCTTCTACTCTGCCCTGCCACCACCACTTTTGCCTGGGCTGTATCCTGCGGTGGACACAGAGAAATCCAGTGTGCCCACTCTGCAGAAGAACAGTAGTGACTGTCCGATTTTCTGATCATGGAGAAGACAACTATCTGGAGACATCCATCACAGTCCCTGAGGAGCTGCCAGATGGCAGCAGCCAGGCAGAGAGAGATCCCAGCAGTCTGGATGAGAACAGCTCCCGTCCTCCTGTGGTGTCCCCTTCATCTTCTCCACAGGACACGCCATTCCAGGCCATGGGCAGTGTCCTGCCTGGGTCTGGGCAGAATTTTTCCATCAATGACAGCATCTCCTGGACCCTGTGCAGACTTGGCTGCACCAGAGAATGGAGATGATTTTTGGGACCCAGTGGTAGCTGGCAGTGAGCACATTGTGCTGCCTCTGCATCTATGGCCCACACCAGGAGATCATGATCGAGGGTTTGCAGAGTGTCCTGGAGGAGCACACAGTGCCACTGATCCAGGACACCATCGACATCATTGTGAGACACTGCAGCTCGGGGGCCCAGAGGCTGCTGCGCTCCAGTGCTGCTGCGGATGAGAATGACAGCCCAGCAGCCAGCAGCAGCTCCAGCACCTCCAGCTCCTTGAGTTCCTGCTCATGGATGGGGCCTCCCACCAGCAGCCCTACAGTCTCCAGGGAGGAGGAAGAAGCTAGCATAACAGAGGCTGCCTTTTTGAGGGTCACAGCTACTCCCCACCTATGTCCATCCCCAGAGAGTGGGACCAGCGCCAGGAGGATCTGTGGCAGGAGGTGGTGGCAGATCCCTCTGCCCAGGGCAGCAGCCACAGCCCCTCCACTCCCTGACAGGGCAGGGACAGCTCACCTGGGATGTTTCAGGGTTCCCCAAAGAGGAGGGAACCCAGGTGCCAGGGCTCACCCCAGCGCTGCAAGACACCAGCCTGACAGCAAGCAGGACTCCTGCATTATTTCTCCGCATTATTGGAGAAAAAGGAAATAAACTGTTTCCCACACACAGCCTCTGGGCATTGCTTTCTCCTCCTCCTGATGTCTTCCCCTTTCCCCTCATTGCCTCTTAAGCCTGTGCCCTCACATTCTCCTAAGATTTCTGCAGTTATAGTGCAATAAGGACTTGTGTGTAGAATTGTCCTCTCCTAGTCTGAACCCTATCCCAGTATGTCCAATAGAAAGTACAGTGCTGGTTGTGTGGGTTGGGTTGACTTGATTGTGCTGGGCTGGTTTTAGCTGGTTTTTGATCAAAGGGTGTCATCAATCAATGCCATCAAGACAGCCAGCTCTATTCTTGTCCCTCTTGAGTCCTTCCAAGCTCATTTGTGGGGGTGTTTTTGAGCAGAGATCTGCTGGGGTTTTGTCTCTGGTTTGCTTTTCAAAAACAATTATTGCAGCCAGAAAGCACTTTTTAAAACCATATTATTTGTCATCCTCCAGGGATGAGCACAGCCATTTTAACTGTTGCTTCCTCCTGCCAGCCTTGTAGTGATCTAAGGATTGTCCTGTAATAATGCAGGAATTTCTAGTCCAAGTACCAGATCCAAAACTAGCCTGATTGCATGCTGGAGCTGGCACAATCACAGCCTACACTGTGACTAATGCTGACAAGAACATTTTCCTTGGAATCTCTGTTAAGACTGACCATCACCACTCTGGTCACAAACAAGCACTATTTCCATGCCTTTTTCTTTCTGTCTTTTAGACTGTATAGTCATATAAAGTACAAACACTACACATGACAATATTTGCCCAACTGAAAGACAGTGCTTTCCACAATATGGTTTAGTCATCAATTAATTGTTCAAATAAGTAGTGGGTCCATTAAGTAGTCTGTTTGCTTCTGAACAGGATAAGGAGTGCCGGTGTCTCTACACTGAAGAAATAGGGAAATATAAGGAGCATCTGTTTCCAAATGCCAGATGACAGTAAACCTTCATGAACAGATCTAGTGAAGAAGCTTTAGCACACACCTACTGTTTCTTTAAAAGCAGTGTTAATATTATAGAGCTGGGGAAACAAAAGATGATCTTCAAATGCATGGATGTCATCTAGAAATCACACATTTATTAATTTCCAGAATTAATAATTACTGATTAATTATTCCATTCTCAGCTGTCAGAAAAAATCCTCCCTATTAGTGTTAATTATCATTCCTGAAAACAGACACTAACAGAAATAAAGGTCTATAAAGAATACTTTGACCACTTTTCTATCAATATATATTTGACTCTCCAGCAATAGCTTCACTTCATCAAATGCGCTTTTCCTTTCCTTTTATTTAATTTCTGATGCATCTGTCCATCATGCAGTTCATTAGAGCTTTTAAATTTTAACAGTGTTCTTGGGCTGAAGGCATGAAAAAGGGAAGGCATAGGCATTTGTCATTCCGCTCTTACTGAAAAGACTGTCTTGGCTATCCATCTTTAATACATTTTTGGACATGAATGCTCCTAAAATAAGCAATTTGGCCGTGGTTTATCTTCCCAGATGGCCAGGCTACACCATCACATCATGCCTTGAAAAAGACTTTGTTTCTACAGCAAGTACACAGCTTCGAGGCTTGCAAGCCTATGCAAAATGGGCTTGGGAAAATGCATTTGCACATATTTAGAGATTTATCCTCCGTTCCACCTCTCAGAATTAAATGTTTTGAGGGAATTAATTACTAACCAGGGACTATATCCTCTGATGGTAATTAAGAACCTGATGCTGACTGATTCCAGTGGAACTACATGTTGTAAGAAAAAGCAACTATATGCAAGATATTGCTAGAAGTAACATGCATTTAACACAGTTTGGCTCTGATTCATGTTTTCTGTGGAAAGCTGTGTCCATCTATGGGTATAACCACTGAATGCTGCTCTGCTTCAGCTGCCTGAATCTGCAGGCTGAGAGGCTAGAGACAGCACTTGAGATAATATGGTGAAGGTGAGTAATGCACTAAACTGTGGAAGGGGATGCAGGGAATGGGCCACAAGGGTGAAAAATGAGATAAAGAAGGAACATCTCGTGTGAAAAATCATAGTAGCTTTAATGAAAGTCATGAAAATGGCTAACACTGACTCATATTATCAACTTCTGTGAATTTCATAAAAGCAGGTATGTTGTCAGAGAAACAACAAAGCAGACATTTGATTTTCAAAAAGCAACGAAAAGGCCACTTTCAGCACAGTACTGAAACATTCACGGTAAGAATTAAAATTTTGGTAGTTTTTCATTCCATATTCTGTTTTTATCCTGAAATATAAGAAGTTGCTCTCATAGACAGAAAGCATTTAAAGTTGCTTTTAACTGGGGCATCATCAGTGTCACTTTGCTTAGCAGTGCAAAATTTTCATCTTTCATTCTTGAATAAAAGCCATTCAGCATGTCATTCCTTTTCATGTGGTAAAACTTAATTAGGAACCATTTGGGTTTTATAGGTGTGTTGGTTCAACAGGTGACCTCAAAGAGTTTCATTAAATTTTAACATAATAAATAAAAACAAACAAACAAACAAACAAATAGAATGCTGACTATGGGATGGAAGAAAATAATTCCTGTTGGCTTAGATAACTGGGGATGAATCAAAATAATCTTCCTAATGGATCACTTGGTAAGTGTTTGACACTGATGACAAATTTAAGGCAGGTGGTTTTAATATCAGAAGAATGCCTAAGCATTATTTTTTTAGAGAGAGTACAGACACAAAACCACCAAATTATAGGTTTCTTTTACGGCCTTTTCAGAAAAAAAAAGGGATGGAATGGAAGAGCCAGAATCTGAAAAGTTTGGAAATTATGGTCAGCACTGGGACATTTCAGTTTTTTTCTTCCTCCCAGCTTATGTTCTCTCCAATTTCTCCAAGGGAAATTGACAGTGGCTCCATGGCAGGACAGGCTCCAGACTCTGGGTCTGCCCAGCATTGTGGAGCTACTGAGTTGTAACAACAGTGACAGTCATCAGGGTCTGCAGAAATACCAATAACTTTATAGAAATGACATGTGCCAAGAGGGCAGGAACAGACAATTGCATTTCCCCCAAGTCATTTACATAACTCTGATAATCTGAGGCCTTGTGATGTATCGTGTGGCAGAGAAAGCTGTTGAGCTGATGTTTTCCATTCTTTTCTAGATCAAAAAGCTTTTAGGGCTAAGGCTGTGCCAGCGAAGAGTGGTCTTAAATACTTCAAAGAATGAAGATTCATTTTCCTTAAAAAACATAAAAATAAGTCTTATGTGTGACTTCCCAAGGAAATTTTTATCCAGTATTGCCCATATATTTCTTCTCTCCTGGTTTCTTTTGATATTTTTCAAATTTTGTGTTTGTGCATACTGCCTTCCTCTCACAGAAGAAAAAAACCATGATGAAATCTGTCACTGTCCAGAATAGAAGAGCTGATGTTATGAATGGATATTGGGTATGTTCGATTTTGTCCAATTAATCAAACCACGAACTTAAATTTAGCAGTAATTTATTAATAATAGCAATTGTATATAAATGAATACAATCAAAATATATGAGGTATATAAATTTGAGTAAATACAAAATTTAGCAGCAATTTAAGTATTATAGAGGTCCAATGGTTCGGTTGAATAAAGCATAAGCAAAGCCGACCAGGGGATGCCCCGACTGGGGTGTGGGCAGGGCCATTCCTCACACCGTACCAAATCAGCCAAGCTAAAATCTCACTTATATACTGCTTACTAGTACATATTTTAAGAGTTGGTTTGAAGTTTTCCCTGATCTGCCTCACGACCATCATCAGAGACTGGGACCTGAGATTGCACCACTTGCCCTGAACCGGAGCTCTGGCCTGGCCGAGGTGGATGCTTGTGGGCCAAGGACTGCTTGTGGCTGTGCCTGGTGCTTGTCATGGTACGCTGCAGGGTGCTGGTTATCGCACCCTGTCCCTGCGTCATGGGGCTGCGATCTCCACATACAGTAGTCCATAAATCTCCCCACCTTTTGGCCAGAGGCCACTTGCTTTGGAAAAGGACTATAAAAAGTGGCTTTCTTAGACAAGACTTGGAGATCTCTTTCTTCCCAACAGATTGAGGATGCATCTTGTTGGACGGCCACGAGGATGTGTCCCATCTGTTGGTAGCTATATCCCAATTTGGCCCAGTTCAAGGTCAAAAACCTATTTCTAAACACTGCTCTTAGACCTATACCCTTCCTATCCTGCCTCCCACCTAGCATCTGGAGGATGAATCCTTCTGCTTGGTTTAACCATTTCCTTTATCATTTTTGCTTTATAGCAATCAAATACAATTTTTGATTAATTATAATGCCACAATTTTGCCAATATCGTTACTATTTAATTAGCATGAATCACATATATAGCACTGAGAACTAAATTTAAATGCTGCTAAAAAAAGAGACACACACAAAAAAACCCACCACTACATACCCCTCCCCATAGGAAAAAAAAAACAAACCAAAACCAAAAAAGTCTAAAAAACCTTAAAAAAGTAAAACCAACCCTGGTCAACCATTATTTTAAGCAAAAAATTTGCAATGTCTGAGGAGTCTGCCACTCTCAGCCAGCAAGCCAAGACCTCCCTGGCATCCCATCCTTCTTGTCAAATATCACCAAGGCCATCTCACCTGGCTGTCAAATCTGCTTCAGCTCAGCAGGAACAGGATGCACACATTCTGAAACTGCTGTGTAAAAGGATGGTTGCTATGAAATCTGACCAGTTTTTTAATTAACAGCATTTTAGTATGGTTCAGATTGCACAACAACACAGAATTCTCGGTACTTCTTCCAGAGCTGAGGCATTTTCTTGTTGCCCTTACTGAGGAATTTAAAGTTTCTTATCCAGAGTGGTGCTGAGCACTACAGAAGGTGAAGGCAGCAGGCCAAGTGCTGTATCTGGAGGCAATGGGAGATTTGCAAACCTTTCACTGAAGGGCATTTTTCCTCTGAAAGATTCAAACAAAATAGACTAGTGCCAGCAAATCCGGCATTTGGTCAATGTCTCCCAGCAGAAACTGACTCCAAAAATTATCAGAAATCAGTTTAGTTGGGCAATAATAACCCTACTCTGCATTCTAGACAGGACTGCTGGTTTTGGGCCTAAGTTTTTTTAAACCTAAGCACTTTCTTTATAGGTACAACCTTGATGTTAGTTACACCCTTGCTCTGTGTTAGACAATCATGCATTCCCCTTTTGCCTTCTATCAACTTTGTTCATTATTTCCTTTCATATAAACCTGCATGCGTATAAAAACCCCTCTTGTCAAAATCCAAAGTCTTAAAAGAAGCTGTAACTTCCAACTCCTTCAAGATTTTATCAGCCTTAAAGTGAAAATTGCTCTTTTTCTTTCAATTTTTATGGGAAATGCACCTCAACAAATCTGTTTGCAATTTTGCACTTTCAGGTTCAAATATATCTTGAATGAAAGGCTGAAATTCCTTTTAAGATGCACCTCAACATTTCAATGATTTTTGGTGCACAACTTTTCTGTGGGACAAAACCCTTTGTCTCAATTTCAGCACTTCACAAATGGGGATCATGTCTGACATCAGGCAATGATCAGGAGGATGGGTGGGTTAGCATCTAACAGAGGGCTCAGGGCAGCTTAGATACAGACTGCAGCTGATCAAGGGAGTTTCTAGCACAGGAAAGTTGCAAATAGCTCTTTATCACTGACAGATCTCTTCCTGGAACACCTCTGAAAAAAAAACGACCCATAATTTGTTTTAACATGCCGCTACTGAGGGGACTGGTCTTCGAGATAAATGGAAGTCAAATGACTCTCAGGTTTGTGTTTGTAATTTTTAGTGACAAAATTCAATTAGGATCTGTATATATAAATGCTAAGACACTCAGTTGCCTTTAAGCTTATGTGAGTGTATGTGCACTTACAGTTTAGATTATTTAATAGTCACTCTGCTCAATGGTACCTCTTTCCCCACAGGTAACACAAGTGAATACTGCAGTCCACAAACATGAGATTTAACTCGCTTGGAGGCCTTAAATTAAGCAGAGCTGGAATGATACCACTTGGAAAAAGTTGTCTCCTATGCACAAAATATTTATCATTTCAACCTCACCAAACACTTATGTAGAGGCAGCTCTCTCAGAAATGAGTTCTGTGCTCAGAACTAACACAAATCAAATTAGTGCACTGGAGCTAAAGAGGACATGTTTAATCTCATCTCTCAAAAGTTTTCTGTAAGTCATTAAAAAGTAGTTTTACTTTTATATATGTAGATATCTTCCTAGGAATTACTAGAAAATTACAGCAATGGATTTCCAAGGCTAAAAGTCAAAGAGCTCCATGCAGAGATAGGAAAAATTATAACCACCCAGTGGATTTATTTTTTTGAAATTCATTATCTCTGTTGAAAGATGAAAAAAATGGAGACTAAACAAGTGCTTTTCTGACTGAACATCCTGCCTGTGTCCTGCTTGATTCCAGTCGCACTCTAGGTAATGTCATTCACTTGGATACAGGCACCAACTAGTCCTTGACTCAAGAAGCAGTACCCAGGTTATTGTAGAGCAGTGAGAAATCAAAGTATTTCCTTTTTTTAATGCAAATTGAGGAGATTTTTAGTGTTTTCCAGAGGAACCATCAGTCTACATATTTTTCATACAGAGCAAGTGGCCTTTTTCCCTCCAAAACTAATGGACAATTTTAATCCTTTCTTATTCTATCACAGCACTCGTTCATGCATGCAGAGATATCCATAATGCAACAGTGCTGTAGGAAAGCAATAAAGACCTCAGGAATTTTCCCCTCAACCACAAATGCACTTTCATAGCTCAAAAGATGGATTTGTCGTTTGAAACTAACTAAATCTCTTAAACTTAGCCTCTGGCAGTGTTTGCTTGGAGGAAAATACCAGCAGAGCTAAGAGGCCAACATGTTCAGCCTATGCAGCATATGGGGAGTAACTCACAGCAAAGAGATGTGAAAGCAGTGCAGGGAAAAGGGAGGGTGACTGCCCTTTCCTCACAGTGAATCAATAATATATCACTGCCTTGCAGTACTGTTTATTATATGTACTTCTCTAATTTCCTTTTTCAGCTCTTATCCATTCAAGCCTAAATCAAATGTTCTGGAGGGAGAATAAAAAACCAGAATCTTTCAAGTTTCTGAATACAAGGGTGTTCTAGAATAGCTCTAATTAGAAAAATATATTTTATACACAAAATACTCATCATTTGAAGTGGGGAGAGATCTCTGAGAAAATAGTTTTGTAAAAGGAACTGAGTCTATATACTCTGGACACCAATATTTTTTTTACTCTTTCAAGTAGAAAGTTTGTTTATATTTTTCCATTTCAAATAATAGTGCATTATGAATTCATATGTTTCTACCTCTTATATCTAATTTTTTTTTTTTTTTTTTTTTTTTTTTTTTTTTTTTTTTATTTTTCAGTATTGCAGCAGCTGGCATTGTTTTACATTCTTAGCTTTCCCCTAGAGAAGTGGTAAGTTTCTAGACTTCACAACTCTAGGTAAAACTCAATATATCAACAACACCAGCTTGAAACCCTGGAGGCATAGAGGAACAGAGAGATTCTTTTTTTAAAAGTCATATGTTTGAGTATTTAGTTCACAATATTTAATAACAGGATTGGCAATCTTGAAACAACTGAACTAGAAGTGATCATCTGAAGTGAGATTTTTAAAAAGATAACTTTATGCAATGAATTATTTAAAAAGCAAGCTCCATTAATGCTTTAAATAGCAGCTTAGGTCTCTGAGTAGACATCTAGGTAGTTCTTTATGGGTTATGTGAGAGAAGCATGGATAAATGAACAGTAACTTCAAATTTACCAAGGAGTTCCAAGAGGTTGGAAGGAATTCCATGGTGTTGGAAGATGCTCCACCAGTGGAAGCTTTTACTAAATGCACTGTCCCAAGTTCCCCGTGGCATTTTGATGAAAGAGAGTGACAGTTTTTAGAGTCTTCCCCTTATAAACATTCAGCTCAGTTAAGCAGAAGAAGCAGTACTACTCTCTGATGTAATGAGATTTGTCCAAACAACAGTGAATAATAAAATGCAGAATAATTACCAGCCACAAACACAATTGAACTTAACAGTCCATCATTTGCTCCCAGCTCTGCATTTCTGGTGCTGTGAGGGGGCTGTAATGTATTTCAGGTGCTCGTGGGTCCCATTTAGTATTTCAGAGCGTTCTGCTCCTGCAGGTGCAAGGTAGGATTGCACAGGCAAAAAAGTACAGGCAATTCCTGCTTCCCAGCTGTCATCCCCTCCAAGCACAAGAGAACCTTCAATCTGCTAGTCACTTTTCCAGCCAGCAGCTCTCAGCAACCTCTCAACACCTACCTTTAGAGTGGAGGGGGGCAACTCCAGACCAGACATCTGGGAATTGCTTCCAAGACCAGTCCTTGGGATTACACTTTTCTTAAATATATATATGTGAGGGTGTTAAAACACTGGCACAAGTTTCCTAGAGAGGTGCTGTATGCTCCATCCCTAAAAACATTCCATGTCATGTTGTACAGAGCTTTGAGCAACCTCATCTGCTTGAAGACGTCCCTGCTCATGGCAGGGGGACTGAAATCATTCTATAATTCTGTGAAAGATTAGACTGAAGTTGTTTGATCTTTGTTTTGTAACATAGCTTCCCATTTTAATAATTAATTGCCTTTGTTTCCCCAGCAGAAAAAATAAAACTGTTCTTCCTCCTTTGATTGCTGCCTTATTCATGGCCACCAAGCTGTGGGTGTGTTTGTTATGGCATCAACATTCTCCTCATTTCTCCAGGGAGCTCAATAGGAGCAACCTGTGCTCTGTTTAAACCATTCAAGCAAGATAATCACCAGACATGTTTTCATGTTTTCCTGCTGCTCTTTTCTGGCAATTTTGTGGTCTTGTGGCATAAAATAATCTTTAAAAAATCAGTTGGACCTGGACATTAGAGAAGAAAGTAGCAGCCATAATCATAAGGAAAATAATTTTCTTCTCACTTTTTGCACTTAGTTGTGAGGTTGCTTTTTCCTAATGAAGCTACTTAGACAAGTGTCTAATTTTTTGCTAAACACCCATAGCAACCATACAACATGTTGTCTTCTATATAAAACGGAAGGTATAGTAAAGAAATTATTTGAGTAAATTTGTTTAATAAGAAAAGAGTTTGTCTTCAAAAGGTTTATCTAGACCTCCGTTTCCATGTTCATAATACCTTGCATCTGTATGCCTAGGAAAACTTCCTACTTTTATGCCTGTAGCTCACAGTTTATGTTTGTAAACTGTTTGATAGATATATCTGGCCAGGCTTTTGCTATGGGTTTAAAATTAGCAGTACATTTTTGTTGAAGTCTGAGGGAGTCAGCTCTTTCCATTGTCATTGTTCCTTGGAAATAAAGATTGATTACAAAAATCTAATAAAAATTTGTGGTACAAACTGGTAGCAGTGTGGGCAGGGGCATCAGTTGGCAGTGCAAGCACAGTCCCTGTAAGTCTAGACAGGGCTTGAAAAGGGGACAGACCTGTGCTGGTGGTGGATGGTGTCATGATCTGCTCAACCCGAGTGGGAGTCGTGATGGTTCGTCCGACCCCAGGGTGCAAAAGACAAAAGCAAGAGACTCAGGTTTGTTTAGCAGAAAGCAATAATGCAGTTTATTGAGTGCCAAAAAGAGAGAGAGAGAGAGAGAGAGGGTGAGAGAGAGAAAGGATGGGATATAGCTACCAACAGATGGGACGCATCCTCGTGGCCGTCCGACGAGACGTGTCCTCAATCTGTTGGGAAGAAAGAGATCTCCAAGTCTTGTCTAAGAAAGCCACTTTTATAGTCCTTTTCCAAGGTGAGTGGCCTCTGGCCAAAAGGTGGGGAGATTTATGGACTATTGTATGTGGAGATCGCAGCCCATGACGCAGGGACAGGGTGCGATAACAGTACCCTGCAGCGTACCATGACAAGCACCAGGCACAGCCACAAACAGTCCTTGGCCCACAAGCATCCACCTCGGCCAGGCCGGAGATCCGGTTCAGGGCAAGTGGTGCAATCTCAGGTCCCAGTCTCTGATGATGGTCGTGAGACAGATCAGAGAAAACTTCTGACCAACTCCTACACCACCCTGTGACTCACGATCATCAGCAAGAGCACTTCCTTCGTGGTGTCGTTGGAAATCTTCAGGACTCGTCCGAGTTGGTAGCGTATCCTGAAAAACAGAGACAGGGAGTTGGACAGAATAAAAGTAGGAAAAAGATAAGGAAAAGGAAAAAGGAGAGAGAAAACAAAACAAGTAATCAATTTAACAATCGAATTTCAATTTCTGATTACAACAAGAGAAATAAACAATTTAAATCAATGTTAATAAGTTTTCATTTTCAATTTTTGATTTAACAATAATAATTTCTTGGTTAAAATATGATAATCAGTTAACAATCAATTTTCAGTTTCAATTTCTGATTACAAAGAGATAAATAATCAATTTAAATCAATGTTTATAAATTTTAATCAATTTAACAATCAATTTCATTTTCTGATTACAAAAGACAAACAATTTAAATCAATGTTTTAATTTCAATTTTTGGTATAATAATAATAATTTCTTGGTTAAATCAGTTTGAATCAATACTTAAAATGCTACATAATTAAGTAATAACTAAAAATCAATCTTAATCAATATTCATGATGCAATACAACAAAGATAAGCAATTTTAAAACTAGCAATTTTTCAAATTTAAGACAGCAATTTTAGTAAAGTTACAGACACAAAGATTTAAATTATTTTTAGTACTCACTACCAAAATCTTCTGTGAAAATACTATCACAAGCAGTTCTAAAGCATGCACACCCCTTGCTCATATACACCAGTACTGTTTCAGGAATCTGATTTGGATGAATTTCAAAATTACATACATTCTGTTCTGTGTCTAAGCAAATATCTTGAGCTCTGATTGCATTGCACTTTCACAGATAAACCCTTGTTGTTCCCAGACAATGCAAGTTTCCAAATTAATAGTTTGTTACTTTTCACCAATTTGACGGGCCCATTCTCTATGCTCAAAAGGATAGAGAACAGCTCTGTTGTGATTCAGCCCTAATGCAGTGATAGGGAATATTGAATGTACTGAAGCATTGCATATGGTCAGTGCAAAGGCCGTGGCTGTGTTTATGCTGGGGTAGCAGTTTCACCAGGATTGGAATTCTTTTTCAAAATCATGGGCATTATCCCAAATTATTCTCCAAATTTCATTAGGAAAAGTGGCTTCCTCGACTTCTCGTACAATTGAGGCAGCATCTGACTGCATCCACAATTGAGCCTGGATACAGCAGAGAGCTAAAGAAATGTTAGCCAATTTATTTATTAATACTTCTAAATCAATACTATTCAAAATTCCCAATCTTGTTCCCACAACACCAGTTATGTCTCTTGTTTGTTTCTTGAAAGGATCCTCCTTTTGCAACCAGGTTGTCCATCCCTAGAAAAGGTGAACAAGCCAGCTAAATTTACTGAAACATTGTTTTGCATTGGCAATTTTACTTGTTTAAGAGACCATGCCGAATTAAACAATATTTGTTGTTGTCCAGTTTTCTGAATTACCCAAGGTCCAATTTCAAAAATTTTCAGGCTCAGTATAACCAGCGGTTGGGTAGTGGGTGTTATAACATTAAAATCAAGTTCCCCTCAGTATTTTATATTGTTTTTACCACACATTATGGGAAAATTGTACAACAGTTCAATTTTGATTTTGAATCTTCACAAAATAAAACACGGCTGTAAGGTCCTGTGCCATAACTGTATACAGGTTCGATGAGGGATTCAACAATTAATCTTCATGTTCCATGGTATTGTTCTGTGAAAAGTAAACACAACAGAATCTGCCACAAAGAGGCAGGAGGTTAAAATGATGGAACTATTCAACATGCAACACAGATTGGAATTCTGTTAATTTCCCAATCATTTCGCTGCCAAAAAGGGAGCCACCCTGTACCTCCTTGAAACACAGGATAAGAGTCAGTGTAGGTGCAAACAAAGGAGGCACTCCACACTTCAAGCTGGAAAACACTCCAAACAACCATCAGCGCCCCAACACAAGAGCCACCCCGTACCCCAGCAATAATTTGTTCAGCAGAAACATTAGTGAACAAAGAATTAGTGAACAAAGATTGTTTGGGGGAGAAAGCAGAGGCTACTTTAATTACCAAGGCAGGTTTGTTGTAGCTGCTACCTAAGCTCTCAGTTTCTGTTATTGCCAGATTTTTTACAGTTTCTTCTGTTACTGAGGATTTCTGGGCCACCCCATCGGGGGGGCAGTCCCAGTAGTGTCTGTCTTCAAAAACTTCACTTCCTGAGAAGGTTTTTGAATTTTCTCTGAGGCAATTTGCAAGTTAGGGCTTTCTAAATGGGAGATTATTTTTTGTTTGGTATCCCCCACTACTTCTATTTCATCACCTCCCACAAGGGTATCATTAATATATTGATAAACAGCCACATTGTCAGGTTTGGGTTTTTGGATTGGCCATACAGGGAAGTTTTGCAAGTCCTGTATAACCAGTTTGATTCCTTCTTTGGCACCAGAGGGAAGAGGGTATTGTTTTATATTTACAGGTAATTGCATAGGTGATTTATAGCCAGCAGTGAGTTTTATTTCATGCATAATTTGCAAGCAAGGAGCTCTTTGAATGTTTTCCAGGAGTTGGTCAGGGGTACCAACTAAAGCTACAAGGTCTCCCCTTTCCAAACGGTTTAGCCCTCCTGCCCAAAAAACAGCCCACTGACTTGGGGAGCATAAGTTATGTTTGACTTTTGCTGGTAAGAAAGTCCCATGTCCCCAGTACCCACCTCGGCCAGGTCGGAGCTCCGGTTCTGGGCAAGTGGTGCAATCTCAGGTCCCAGTCTCTGATGATGGTCGTGAGGCAGATCAGAGAAGACTTCGGACCGACTCTTACAGATGGGCAGAGTCTGTCCTCACTGCCTTACTAGAGAGGGACTGAGGAGAGATGGGTGGAAAGCAAGAAGCAACCATGGATCAGTATCTACTACTGCACAAACAATATGTTAGGACAGGTCTTTCTGGCAAATTGAAAGGGAAAATGCTATTATTAAAAGACTACTTGCCCTGAGGGGGGTTATTAGGAATATCTGCCAAATGAAATGGACATTTGAACGACACCCAAGCGCAATGATTGGAGATTCTTGTCACATCTGGGAGTGTTTCATTCTTTAATTGAGTGGATGCCCAAGAGAAACGTCACACACAGGACATAATTCTCCCAGCAAAGTCATCATTTAATATTGCAGAGTGACCAGTGGTCTCATAAAAACAGACAGAAAGTGCTGACTTTTAGAAAGGCTGTTGATTCTTCCAGCAACCATTTCTTCATGCCTCGGCATAAAATGTTAATGTCATGACATTTGTTGTAGGCTTAAATCATCCTAATGAAACAGAAAGTGTTACTGAACTAATTCGTCCCAGCATGTTCCACAGCAGATGTTTTATCAGCAATTTTAAGATAATGAAATTAGAACAAGAAAAATGTTTTCCAGTTAGATTTGACCATATGCAGCTTTATATATTTATCAAAGAAAATGTGTACTTCCCATCACATATCATATCTATTTAGAAACAGATTTTGCATTTAGGAAGGTAAATTAGTTTTATTTCTTTGAAAAATCTTTTTTTTTTTTTTTTTTTTTTTAATCTTGGTACAAAGGTGAGATACTACATAATTTCTGCAGCGGTAGGGAGACTCAATGATAACAGGGTTGTCCCATGTGGCTCAGAGAACTTCCCAAAACTGAAAGAAGCTATAATGGGATGGGAAAGATCATTCTGGCATGATTAGAAGCAACTTTAGCTTCATGCAGTAAATGATGAAGAAGCCAGTGTATCTGTACAAATAAACAAATCTGGAAGAGAAAGAGCTGATAACTTGCAGGTTTTTTGTCAGTCTATTTGAACTTGCATAAAATTTCCAGGAAATTAATGGATTCACATAGGTAAGTTAAACTGGATGGATTTGTTATTACTTCAATGTGACATAATAATAATTCTCACATTTTATATTAAAAATTTCACTTCTTATTCTGAGTAACAGGTGAACAGACTGAGATATTTCACAAAAAATTACTTTGCTATCAGTAGGGTTTGTGTGTTTCTCTCTTTTTTTTCTTTTTTTTTTTTTCATTTTCTGTTCAAAATACACATCAGAAATATTTAGGGCACTGCTGAGATGAAAATATAGGAAACCCTACTCAAAAGATTGCTGTTTATCAAATAACAGCAACTATTACAAAGAAAGGTTTTGCCCAAGTCTTTGGTATAACAAAATATTAATTGAAAACCATAAAAATCTGCAGACTAAGAGATGAAGTGACTCCAAAGACCATCACAGTTTTACTCCCAGCTGTCTTGCATTTCTAATCTGTGATGCTCAATGTCAAATATATTGTGCCAAGAAAAGCCAAGAGGTCATAAATATTTGTGTATGTGTGCTCACAAATAGGACCACCCAGATTAGCTTTTCCCCACTCATGAATGTGGATATATACAGATAAATATATGTGTATGTTCATGCATATATAAATATGTATATGTATATTTTTAATATAGGCATAGAGTATGTGTGTGTGTAACATATTGCTGTGTTTCTTCATGAATATCAAACCTACTTAGAAACATCAGCTCTTAGTGTTGGCAGGTGTGAGGAAACAACAAGAGTGCTAAACAGACTCTAAATGATGAACGTTTAAAGGAATTGTCCCAGCAAATTACCAGAGCAGTTATAGGCAGAGAATTCCACTGGGCTATGGAAAGAGACAAGGGAGAACCTATCCTGAATCAGCATTCACATCCTGCCATTGCTTCACTCAAGGGGCACTGTCTCCTGTCCATGCCACCACTGCTGCAGGCATTGCTGTAGCAGGAAGCAATCTTTTTTGCAATAAACATGGGCACAGTTAAATAAATTTCTGTGGAATGAGTGGCTCTGCTTTCCACTCGCAGAATGCTAAAATTCAGCTATCCAGAATGAGTCCACATAAGGAGGAATATCAGTGATCTCTCTGCTGAGCAAGTCAGTGGCACCGCCTCAGCCATGCTGGCTCCACAAGCGGCACATAAAGTGAGCAGCAGAGGAACCAGAGAAGGGAAGCAGAACACAGGGCTGCATGTCAGGCTTGATGCTGTGACCACTTCCCTGGGGCGCCTGCTTCAGAGACCAAGCACCCTGTGGGGGAAGAACCTTTTCTTGATACCCAATCTAAACATCCCCTGACATAACTTCAGGCCATTTCCTCAGTCCTGTCACTGGGCAGGATGGAGAAGAGATTAGTTCTGCCCCATCTCTGTCCCCTCACAAGGAAGTTGCAGACCCCAGAGAGGTGTCTCATCAGAGTCCTCCGGGCTGAACAGACAAAGTGCCTTCAGCCACTGCTCATACAGCTTCCCCTCAAGGCCCCTCACCATCCTCACAGCCTCCTTTGGACACTCTCTGATAGTTCAGTATCTCTCTTACACTGCAGTGCCCCAAACTGCCCCCAGCACTCGAGGCGAGGCCACCACAGTGCAGACCAGAGCAGGACAATCCCATCTTTTTCCCGGCTGGAAATGCTGCGCCTGATGCCCCCCAGGTCATGGTTGTCCCTCCTGGCTGCCAGGACACTCTGACTCATACCCAACTTGCCACTGACCAGGACCCCCAGGTCCCTTTCCATGGCACTGCTGTCTAACTCCTTACTCCTCCATCTGCCTGCTCAGGGCTGCCCCACTCCAACTGCAGAATCTTGCACTTTCCTTTGTTCTACTCCATATGGTTGGTGATTGCCCATCTCTCTAATATTTTGAGGTCTCACTGACTCTTGGGGACAGTCCTATGCAGGCCCAGGAGTTGAACTTGATGATTCTGATGATTCTTCCAGCTCAACATATTCTGTGCATCTGGAATTTAAGTCAGTTTTGACTTGTCAATCCACACCTGAAATCTGGGTCATTCTCATTCTGCCACACACCTTTCTCAAAATAACCATGGCTATGTCTCCAACCATCCTCCCACGGTTCTTATTGTTGATCTCTATTTCTCTTATCAATGCTAAACCCTAAATCTTACTTAGAAAATGAGATCTTTAATCTTGGACCAAGTGAAGCATCTTTTTTGATCTAAGACTCACAGTTGAAAAATTAAATTAAATCCCTGCCTGCCTTGACCTAGCTCCTAAATCTTACAAATTGCAAATGTTCCCACTTGATTTACTTCCACAGCATTTCTCAGTAAATAGATTATTTTATTTCTATAAGCTTCATGTCCACCAAATTCACCAATGGCATCTCTCAAGAGATTGTTTAGACTGACTTACACTAACAGGGCATCTCAAAGTCCTGAGCAACATTGGTACTGTGTTAATGAGAGACAGTAGTTGAGTGATGAACTGTGAAGCAAACTCTTGATCCTCTCTGCTATCTAAGTGGAAACACGAAAAATTTCTCACTACTCCGCAAGAGTTCCATGACTGAAAGTGCCTCTCTCCTGAGTTTTAACATCTTGTTTTAATTTGCATAAAGAGCACTGCTATCCCACAGCCTCATAAGAATTTCAAAGGCTTTGGCAGAGTAAGTGACTTGAGTGCAAAGTCCTGCATTTTCTCCAAGGCACTGAAGTTCCCACTCAAGGAGCCCATACCGCAGGCAAACCAGGTCTGGAGCAAAGGGTTTACTGCCTGTGTGATGGTTCCATTCAGTATGTGCCTGCACTCAGCTGCAGCCAGTGATGCCACTTTAGTCTGGCCACAAGGGAGCCCTGTGGAGAGAAATGGCAGCTACATGGACTTTACACATTATTTCCATCTCTGACAGCACAGTACCAAGTGAGCTTCACTAAGGGAATAACTCCTACTTAAGAGTCTGTATGGAAACATCCAGGTGCTCTGAACTACAGTAGTAAGACATTTGTAGGCATGGGAACTAACTTTTAGTCAGGCTGAAATTAGATTTAACACACTTCAGATGGCTGTATCTATTTAGTCAAATCAGCTTTGTAAATTAAGAGAGTAGACAGACTGTGGCTTCTCCTCTAAAGCAACAGAGCTAAATGCAGGTAGTAACCATCAAAACAGATTGATTCACATCAGAAAAAAGTATCTAGACAGGTGGATAAATATCAAGTCCAACGGTTAACCTTAGCCCTGACATCTCCACCATTAAACCATGTCCTCAAGTGACACAGCTACACATTTTCTAAATAACTCCAGCAATGGTGACTTCACCACTGCCCTCAGCAGCCTGTTCCAGTGCTTGAGAAGACTTTTGGTGAAGAAGTTTTCTATAATACCCGAACAGTTTCCTCTTGTCCAGTCACTTGTTAACAGATGAGGCTGACCACCACCTGACTACATCTTCGTGTCAGGGAGTTATAGGGAGCAAAGAAGGTCTCCCCGACCCTCTTTCTCCAGGCTGATCAGCCCCAACTCCCTCAGCTGCTCCTCATCAGACTCGTGCTCCAAACCATTCACCAGCTCCTTTGCCTTTCTCTGGACACTTTGCAGCCCCTCAGTGTCTTTCTTGTGGTGAGTGGCCCAAAAGGAAATCCAGCATTTCAGGTGCAGGCTCACCAGTGCCAGTACAAGCAGATGATCACTGCCCTAGTCCTGCTGGTTACACAATTCCTGACCCATACCTGCTTTTGAGTGGGAACCACATGTGGGTGCTGGAACAGATTGCTGCTTCAGCAGAATTCCATCTCTCCTAGCCATATTTCAGTGCTTTCTCACATGCAAGACACAAAATGCCTCAAGGAGAGCTATCATTTTCTTCTTTTTGTGGCAGAAAGTGAAACGCAAACAACCAAATTAACCCAGTTTCAAAGGAAATGCATCAGTCTGAGCCCAGGTTTCCTCATCAGGGCAACAATGCAGATACACAGTAACTCTGACATATTACACACAACACATTAGAAGGGCTGCTTTAACTTTGGACAGTGCCTCTGTCTGAGGCTGCCCTGAATTGGTAACTGTCAGATTTTTCATTATTTCTACTCTACAATACCAATTTATTACAAACAAACAAACAAACAAAATAAACCAAAATTATTTTTTATCAGTCTTAGGAGGATGTTAGACCTGAAATTGTGGCTTGTCCTATTTCAGTGGTCTCCTGACACTGACTTTTTGATCAACAGTCTCCAGCATTTTAGAAATAAATGTAGGAAGTATTTTGAAGCTACTGACTTTTTCTTTCTATTTTAATTTTGTAGGCTATATAAAGGTATAGCTGTAAGACTATGTAGGAATATAACTGCCCATAAATAATGACACGTGGCATATCAAAAAATAGTTGTCGGCTCCTACAGTGTCTTGCTAACTAAAATAATGAATAACCCAAAGTAATAAAAAGAAAACTAGTGCAGAGGCTGGCTGTATCTAAACTGCATAATCCAGAGGGGAGCTGTTGAACTACCAGGTTCTGCAGGATCTGCAGCTAGAAGTGGAGCCAACATTCATATACAGAGCCCCAGATCTCAACCAATCTGAGGTCCACACAGGAGTCTACCTGCACTGAACCCTTCTCTATTTAAGAAAAAGGAGTCAGTTTATCTTCTGGCACAGGCGGAAACTTCAGTGGTGGCACTGCCAACACCCTGAGAGATGTGCAGCCTTTATTCTCTCCAGCAAAGCTGAATGGGTAGGAAGGTCCAACATCCTTCCAGCTCACTAGATATGGATATAAATTCACAGATATATAACCTGGACAACTTCAACCTTTCTCTAGTGGGGAAAAGGGGTGTTGATATCAATGAATTCATGTGAAAGCAAAAGAAAAGTCTACCTTTAAATATGGATCCGCAGCTAGAGAAGTTGAAAGAGAGCACAAGATAACGAAGAGATCTGTCCTCCTTGGATTATCAGAAAAGGTGGTGTTAACAGTTCTGCAAATTCATAAGCTGACTATTAGAATCTAAGGCTTTTTAAGAGATCTAAGCTTTACCAAAAAAATGTGGATCAAACACTTCTCTGGTTTGATGTTTCTGTAACAATAGTGAATTCATTAAAAAACATGGATTTGTTTATAAAGCAACAGTAAGTCTATTAACATGTAATTAACTCCCACAAAAGTTCTCTGCAAATGACAGCAGAATTCTTTATTCCTTGAAATGAAGAAAAACAGGAAAATATTTATTTTTATCATGCACTGACCAGTCAATGTCACCAGAAGATTCTGTATCCTCAGGGGTCACTGATGTTTCTCACCTTCATGGAGCACAGTAAGAATGAGTTTTAAAGTTTAACTGTAGTTGTAGGCTACGTTTGCATGATACCTGTATCCCAAGAGGAAATAAATTATTTATAACTTCTTATGGTCTTGACTTTCCATACATTACTATCTCTACCACTAATTTGACATTGGCTGTAGCTTAGCACCAGAAAACTCATGCATGGGAATCACAGAAAGATAATTACTTTCTTCTGCTTTCAAGCTGTATTTTCAGACCTTAGGAAGTTTTTATTCCTACTTCACTTTATATTCCAAACCTTCTAGAGAAAAATCATGCTTAGCTGTAATCCTTCACTGGATTTTGCAAGGGCTCGTGGAACTTTTGTTGGTATTTTGATCAAAGACCCTCTGGGTCAATGTTTTTCAGCAAACTGAAGTGTAATCTAAATTAAGAGTCTGGTTTAACAAGGGCATTTAAGTAATCCTTGTAAGACAAAATAGCTGGCCAAGAACAGCACAGCAAAATATCTTCCTCAAAATAAATGCATGAGTTTTGATGGGGTTGGTATGACTTACAGCATGAGGTTCTGGTCAAACACACCAGCTGGGGCTGTGGAGGCTCAGTAAGGCTCTCATTCCTCAGGGACCCTGTAGGTGCCAGTTCATAGCTAATCTCTCTCTCATTCCTACACTCTGTACAGTACAAAACATTGTGTAATATTTAATTAGAAAGTCCAGCAGAGGTATTTGGCTGTAAAGTCTCTTTTTTAATTGAATTAGTGTCTATTGACCTTTAACTGTTTCGTGTTTTTTGAAAGTCCTGAGTCACATCTCATTACCAAAAGACAAAAGGAAATGGAGGGGAAACTATTAGAGAAAAATGAAGAAGGGCTTGGGGAAGAGATTAACAACATGCACATAAAATTGTCAGTCCTTAAAACACCCATTGGAAAAACAGATGAGACATTTTGTTTACTGCTGACCATTAATGACTGTTGCTCTTGCAGCTGGACTCAAGAAGTGCTGAAAGCTACTAGGGGTTTTCAGAAGCCATGGTAAGCATTTTTTCATTAAAGACAATCCCACTTGATTTACTCTGAAGAATTAATTAAGTGGAGTGGGCTTGTTGAGTGCCATGTCATCTGACCTTCTGATTATGTACTTGAAAAAAAAGATAGTGCTTTAGAAATTGGTAGTATAATGACAAGATTGGCTTTTTTTCCTGGAACAAAAAGGAACAGGACTGCATCTCAACTAGTACACACTGCAAGAAAGATAATGACATTGTTTGACCCCAAGCATGTGCATCTGATGCATTTTGTTTGTCCTACAGAGAGCTGCTACTACAATTCCCTCTCCATCTGTATATTTTCCATGGTAGGGAAGAGCTTTCATTTAGCAAATAGAGCAGTTTGAGCAATTAGTTTGCATTTCATTCTCGGTTCAGTTACTGACTTATTCATAAGTTGTTTCCTCATCACACACGTATCTGTGTTGCAAAGGGTTCAACTTCTATAAAATGTTAAGAAATATAAAACGGGATTGAGCTACATTAAAATCCTACATATCTCACTTTAAAAGTCAGCCTATAACTGACTTAGGAGAAATCTCAAGGTATAGACAATATGTTTTATCACAGTGTCTTGGGTGGTAATATAGGATGTGACCAGAAATGTGTATTCTATCACCATCTGTTGAACCTGGGTGGGGCAGTGCTCTTTATCTTTTTCACAACCCATCCTCCCTTCAGGAAGATCTCTGCTGTTAATGAGCCATTGAGTCCCACTGCATGACTGAAAAAATTCCATCACCCCACTGGGAGATGCTCCAGCCAGAAGGAGGAGCCAAGCCTTTCCTACCTGGATAAAAACTGAGATTTGGAACACCAAGACAGCCTTTTCCAAAGGTTTCCAGGGGAAAACCAGACCTTTCCACATCACCCTTGGACCTTCAAAGGAAAACTGCACCCTTCTACAGGAGCACTTCTTCAACAGACCCACATGTGTCACTGCAGAAGGACTGTAACCACAATTTTATTGGACTGCTACCAACACCCTGACTGATTGATAGGGTGTCACGTTGTATTCTGGGTCTGTCGGTGTTTTGGGTTTGTTCTTTGCAATACTGTATTTCTATTTTAGTTTTCCTAGTAAAGAATTGTTATTCTTAATTTCCATATCTTTGCCTGAGAGCCCCTTAATTTCCAAATTATAATAATTCGGAGGGAGGGGGAGTTTACATTCCCCATTTCAAAGAGAGTCTTCTGTCCTTCTTAGCGACACCTGTTCTCCAAACCGGGACACATGGCCTTTAGAAGATTTGGAAACAGAAATTCCTGTCTTTCACTACTGGGATTTTGTGAAAACGCAAGTGAGTGCATCAATCAGCTGCTCAAAGTTGGATGAACTTAACTAAGGCATAAAGTAAGTAAAGTTTAGAATGTTATCTGCCAGGTTTCAGAAACCCATGCACTCAAGAGTAGCAATTTTATCTATTGTAACTAGAGGAATTTCAATTTCCTTGCCAGAAAAACCTACAGGTTTTTAGTGTGCATTACCACAGTTCAAGAATCCACTTAAATAGCGCGTTCATATTTCACAAATCAAAACATCAGGGAAGAATAAAAATATCCAGCTTTCATGAGTAGAGCTAGAACAACACAACCATTAAAGTAACGTATACGTAGTGACATTTCTAATGACATTTGTTCCAAAATCCCCACAGAATTTATCCCCTTCTAACAAAAGAAAATTATAAGATATCCTCCTCTGAGTTTATCTTCCTCAAGAGAATTCCATATGGGCCCTTAATTTTTGCCAGCATCCATAAATGTTTTATAGTTTTAAATAAATTACTGCTTCCATTTTAATGTTATTTTTAGCTTACTACTCAATACTGACCTCTTGCTTCTTTTACAGTCAAAACACTGGGGGGATGATTGGGTGTGTTTATAGTCTATAGGCACTTGCATTCTATACTAGTATGTACTCATAAATGTAATATGATTTATATAAGACTGATAATCTTATGCATTTCAAATCAAACATAGCAAAATGTCAGAATATGGCATACAAATCTTTTTCTGTGTATAAGATCACACACAATAGTCACAAATGTGAAAAGCTTGTCTAAAGAGCCTTTCGGTCATCCAAAAATAACTTAGGGCTTATCATCCATGTACAAAGCCAGCGTTCAGAACTGAGGAAAAAATCCCCAATACATGATTAGAGAATTGGTTTTCCTTTTGCATGACGCTTAGAAATATTTTTGGGGAACAAAACTTGAATGAAAACCTTGAACAGCTCTTGATGTAAGTAGGCCACCTTTAATAAAACGTTATAGTGAACATGAGGCCCTGTGCAAAAAATCTTCACTTAAAAAAACTAAAAATGTCAATTTCTTCCTCTTCATCAGGAAGTTATAATTTCACAGCTGCACTTTTGGTTTTCAAACCAGGTAGTCACTTTCTTCCAGTCTCTTCTGAATGATATTAATAGATTAAGAGAAGTTTAAAAGGTAGGAGTGGAGACACTCTGTTCATGGACAGCACAATATTTAAAAATAGCTGTAGATCAGAGAAATTTGGGGAAATAAGAGAGGCAAAGATTAAGGCTTGATTCAGCAGCCAGAAAACAAATGGGAAATGAAGTTACACCTACACCACCCCAGACTGTCACTACTGGGATTGAAGCTCCTGTGCATTGGTGACTACAGTGACTTGACAAGTGCCCACTTGATTCTCTGAACACTCTCAAACAGTCAGACAAGTTTCTCAGTAAGTTCCTGTCACTGGCTCAACCCCAACCCCAGGTTTCTCACTACAGCACAGCCCCAGACACTCAGCTCCTTTAATTCATTTAACCATGATCAGCAACACAAGAAAAAATAGCTCGAGCTGGTATCTCCAGGGAGGCACCCCCATTAAAGTTACCCCCAGATTTTTATACCATCACAGACTGCACGTCTGTTCAAACAGTGATTTTGTGTCTGGGGTCTTTTGCTGTTCACTGGCTCCTGCAGAGTCTCTGGGCAACCAACAGCCTCTCCCTGGCCAGTGTTCCAGGTGCCCACAGCCCTTGTGCAAAGGGTCAGCCCTGATTCCAGTTCCTTGCCTGAAGCTCCAGACATTTCCCCACTCCCAGGGCACCACCTAGAGCTGCACACGCAGCTACCTGCACCAGGTGTGTTAATCGGCATGGCTTAAGCCCCATTCAGAAGCAATTTCAGAATGGCAGAAGGCCTGCTGGCTTTCACAATGATATGCAGTTGTATGTGAGCTCTGTGTCCCTGGTTTAAGAAAAATTTGGTTCCTAGAAAAACCCTTCTTTTTACTTGCAAGAGTGACTACTAAAACCAAGTGTTGGCTTCTTAGTTTGCTGTATGGGTCATATCCTGATTTGTCTCCACATTAGCAGAGCACTAAAACCACATCTTCCCCACCTCCAGAGCTGGAAGGACTCAGCAAATGTTCTGAGCTCATCAAGCCTTGTAAGGAGATTCTTTTGGAATAAAAACACATCTTCTCATCATAAATCAATAGAACAGGGACCACAAGAGCTAACACTGTATGAACATTTTAGGATGAGACTAAAACTGGTCTGGTAGCAGTAATTAAGCATTTTGTTCATTGGCATTGACAGTCTGTTCCAAGAGAGATGCTGTGGAGCTGCTTGACTAGTTTCTTTCTGCTGTCTTCCCAATCACTCCACATTCTCAAAGCTATTTATGACAACATCCAAGAGACATGAAATACTGGAACTAATGTACTATGTTCCTTCAGTCACAGTCTCTTCATTAAATTAAAAAAAAAAAAAAAAAAAAGGAAGAAGTATTTTGTTCAAATACTTTAAAAGTCTGTGTCATGTAATGCAATTGTGGCTACAATTGCAAGTGATGAAAGCAGTTCCCAACCTCTCCACCCTCATTAACATAGCTGAAAGGCAAGAACAGCTGGAATCCATGGGACTCATTTGCTGCTGGCTATCTTGAGTGGCATGATCCCATTTAGAAAGCTATTGAAAATATGGACTTTCCAGAATAATCATAGCATCAGCACAAACTTCATAAATGTGTTCCTGTGAAGAAAAACTCACAGACTGCTCCAAACCACTATATGACCCCACACAGGATCATTTGAAACCACCTTGTTTCCAGTCCATATGGTGTTATGTCCAATAAGATGATGAGAAGCAGACCGTAAAACCATTATCTACTTCTGGTATAATCTAATTAGGGATAAATGTTTGTATGCAGTATCCATAAACTTGTCTATTAACTGATAAGGTACTTCAATCAGTGACTGAATGAGTCAAATCACACCCGTCTTTGGGAAGTTTTATTATATACTCAGCAACTGTGCAAAAAGAAGCTAAAACTCTTATATTTGTTTAATATCAGAGATTATGAGCAGGAGCAGTTAACATTACTGTGTACCTTGACGCTCCTTACCATTCTAACAACTCCAGATTACACAATTTTTAAATTCTTTAATTATCAGATATTCTTTTAAACTCATTAATTGAAAACAAAAAGCCAAAATTGAAACAAAAAAGAATAAATTAATTTTATCTTTGACAGCATTAATTATTTATGTTCTCTTTTATTGTGCAGAAGATACATTGATCTTTTTATTTTTCTATGGTTCTTAAATCACAAATAGAAATTCTTGAACAATCAATTCATATAGCTATATAGTTATATACTACATAGTTTTCATTGAAAGTATTGTCATTTAACAACAATATAATTCTTGTAGTATTCACTTACTGATCTTGGCTTCATACAAAAGTATGAAACACTTCATAACATTTATTGCTGAAGTGGAATATACCAAGTCTTTGTTTGTTTGTTTGTTTGTTTGTTTGTTTGTTTGTTTGTTTGTTTATTATAAGACCTCTCCTGTGTCAAGAAAGAATTCTTTCTCCATTGTGGAAGTATTTTGTCTTCTGAACATAAAAGGCTGCAACTACCACAGTTTGGGATGCCTATCACAACTTGAGTCATGGCTTTTCCAGCCCCCTTTGTATCTAGACCAGATCTATCTGGAGAGACCAGATTTCTCCCAATGTAATGAGTGCATGTTTAAACTGTTTAATCTCACAATTGAAGCTGTATGTTACAGAAGGCTCTATAGCAGGAACCACTTAATCCAGCAGAGGACAAGGCTCTCAACAAACTGGGAAAGCGTAGTGGTAGCCCAAACTGAGCTGGCTTTGCAGCCCAAAAACTCCACAAGACACACAATGCTTTCTGTTCTGAATGACCACCACAACAGATGGAGCCCAAGGCATGGGCTAAATGAAGCCAATGGGCATTTACAGACATCTGATGAAGGTGGCTCACAAAGTAAGGGAAGGGTATACAGTATAAAGGATGGGAAAAGGGGTGGTAGCTGATGAGTGTGTGTTGGAGTGTTGGATAGGTGGAGATTGTGCAGGCTCTGGCTGGGACAGAGTTAATTTTCTTCAGAGAGGTCCATAAGGTGCTTTGTTTAGGTTTTGTTACTAGCCTCCACGGCAGGCTCTGTTGACTGCTTGCACAAGGTTAGGCTTTCTCTGCTCCTCAGCTTGCCCCTCTCTTGGGCAAGAAGTTGGCAGGGGACACAGATGGAACAGTGATAGACATTGACCACAGCAATAATCTGGACTTTATGGTGTCTAAACTGCAATAAACACTCAAGGAAAAGAGGAGGAAGCAACAATGCTCCTGCTTATCGCCTTTGTCCACTTGCCAAGCAGCCATCATATCTCTGTCCAGCAAGTAGCTGAACTTCTGCCTGCCGATGGGAAGAAATTAATAAATCCCTTCATTTCTTTCCTGGTGCACACAGCTTTTGTTCCACCTCTCACCCAAAGCATGAATGTATTTGCCTTCCTTCAAATTTTTCCACAGCCCTATGGGTGAGTGTGCAGCTGTGAAGATACTTAGGTTCTGGCCATGCTCAAGAACATCCCGAAAATTCAGAATCAGAGACATATATTGTCATGACACCAGGCAGATACCAAGGAATGAAATCCAAGTGAACCAACTCAGAAAGGCTCATGATTTATTCCATCTTATAATGATCTTTGCTAGGATGCCCAGTAAGGTTTTCACATGCATTGGCACTTTCCAGGAGATCAGTAAGAATTCCTTTCTGGACTTTTCATGTCATGTTTTTTTAGGTCTGTAACTTCTCTGTCTTCAATATATATTCAAAATCTGGCCTTTTCTAAAGACTCCTGGACCTCTGTACTTGACTGTACCTCTGTCAAAAGGAGAGATGAGAACTGAAAGAGCAGGATTTTGAGGGAAAACCAGGTAAGACTGGGAAAGATATATATGCAGTTATTCCACACTTTACTTCACTTTCTTAATTAGCAAGAAAACCTCCAACAAACAAAAACAAGCACAGACCAAATAAAAGGAAGTCACCTTTTGGAAGACCCGAAGGAGAGGTGTGTGAGTGTGCACAGGACAGGAAACAGCAGTTTTGACAGCATTTGGAGAAAAGAATGTCATTTGTCCAGAGGAAATTCTTGCTTGGGGCCTCTTTGAGTTCATTAATCTGGGGGCCTAGCTTTCATGTTTTACAATTTCACAGCACAGAACAGCATAATTATATTTATAATGCATGGCATGGCATACCTTGCTCAAGCAATGAGACATGACAAGCCATGAATTTTGTGAGATTATTTGCACACCATGAACAATCTGACAACATGAAAGGCCAAAGGTCAAAAGCAAAATCACTTTAATCACACAGAAGGCATCATAATTACCCTGAAGTGCATTTCCTGTTCTGTCTCATACTGCTGTGAAACAGAATAGGTCTGGGCAAACAGAGTTCAAGTATTTATTGGCCATCAAGAACACTGCACCTCACCTCCCCAGCTGTCAGCAAAGAAGCACTCTTTTACTACCACTTTCCCAAGCTAAATCACAGCTTGTGTTGCAAACATAGTTTACTCAACACAAGGTTCACATTCTTACAAGCAAAGTTATATTTATGGTTGAGTATCTGCTTCCCTCCTTTTACTAGCATGAAATATCACAAAGAAGCCTCTTCTGGTGCTAGACTTAAAATATTTTTCATATTAGTTAATATAGAAAAAAAAAGCTACATGCAACAGATTGTAGACTGATAATTAGTCATATCAGCAGTATAACATATATCTTTGAAGAATTAATTCCGTATTTAGCTGGAGTATGTGATACAATATGCCAAGAAAAAATCCATAAACACCTTCCAGTGTCAGTATTGCCATACAAAATGCTGCATTACCAACAGCATTACCATTACTTCACTTTATGCTGTGACCATTCAGACCTTCACTGTAGCATCAGCTCTAGGACACAGTTCTGTACTTAATTACAGAACAGGAATCTATGCTTCCTTATGAGAATTGAGAGAGGCATCAAATAACGATGTGGAGTGCAATCAGATTAATTCCTGCTAACGGCAGCACAGCTTAGTCACTAGTTTGGCAGAATGCACCAGATTTTTAAGTCTGTGAATCTAAACTTTGTAAGTGATTACGATTTCTTACTTTGCTGTCTCCATATTTTTGTGCAATCCAAATACCTTATTCTTCTGACAGCTATTTGTTATATTGTTATATACAGAAACTTATATTTTAGACATATTTGTGCCCCTGGTAAAACAATGTAGTGCAAGAACTTTCATTTTTTTCTGAATATGAGAAAACGTGTATTTTAGGTATGGTCTGCATACATGTTTTGAAGGGTTTTAGAAATGTTTTGTCCTATTCAAGAAGGGCAAGGTGGAAGAAAATTTTCTTCCAAAGACAGAAGTGAATATTCTCTGAGGAATTCTATTAGCCAAAGGCAAGAGATTTGAACCTTCAAACCTAGTACTTTGACCAAAGGATGAAGCTAATGGAAACAGGTTTTGCACAGGTACAATTAACTGTTAGATGTCGTCCAAAATACGTCTCATGGTAGCAGGATAATTATGCTGCTCCTGGAGAATGTACAGGCCCCTCTGGCACAAAATCATCCAGAGCACCTCTCACTTCTTTTGAGTTCAGCAGAGTGCAAGAACAGTGTAACATAATTGCTAATTAATTTAGAATAAAAATCTTAAATAAAAAACACCTTACTGCCAATTTGTTAAATTTGGCAACCTGATGTGTCAAAACAGAATGGCTGTGCCGTCTCCTTGCAAGCTGTAAATTATATACTCTCTGCATCCTTTGTGGCTGGAGACGAATAATGCATTCACATGCTGTACTTCTCCTGGTGAAAATTGCTATACTGCTTATAGCTTAAAATGTTGTTTTTCTTGTCACTCTCCAATGCCTGTTCTTCACTCACAACTTGACTCTCATGCTACTCCTTTAGATACCACTCCTAATGCCATTTGGAGCAGAAGAGAAAGAAAGAAAAAAACAAAACAACCCAAACAACAAGCAAGAAAACCAAACAGGTTGGTAAGCAAAGAAGCAAAAAAGATTTCCTAGGAAAATTCACCCAGCATGTCCTGCATGTGCTGGGAATTGGAAAACTGGCAAACTCTGACTGAGGAATCAGACCAGGGCAGCTACTCATGCTGTTGTGAATTTGCACCAAGGAGAGTAATGGAATTACACTAGGTTACTCACCATTATTAAATGTCAGCTTTGGCTGCCTCTGAACCCACAGTTTTTGCTAACCCACCTCATTCTCATGTTCAACCCTGTGACCACGCTGGATTGTGTAATGTGAGTTACAGCTCTGATGCACCAACTGGCTCATCAGCATCCCAGAAGACACTAGTGTCCACTGAGATATTTGCCTTGAGACAGAGGCTTGCAGAAATTACGTAAAGCAGCTAAAACATCTCCTCAATTCTCTAACATCACGAGTGATTCCACAATGGATGAAAAGTGATTGGAGATGCTGTTTTCTGACAAACACTCCTTATGAACCTGGCACAGTACATTTATACCACTGACAGCTCATCTTAAAAAAAAATGTTTTCTGTCTGGTGGCATATTGAGGCAGGAAGCTTTGCCAAGCAGAAGGAACTGGAAGAATCCTTTCATTTTGAATAATGCAGGAGAATGGGTCCCAGGGACAGGTAAAGTTTTGCCCAAGCAACCTTCTTTGTTTTTTATGCTGGCTACCACTGTGCCACGCAGTTTATATGCAACTGATGGGCCAGTGACAAATGCTTATGTATTGCTCTGACACATACACTTCCACAAAGATTAATTTATTCTGGCAGGCTGGTAAAAAACTGTTTTTCTTCTTCCCACTTACTTAATTGGATTTTAGTAACTCTAAAATGAGAAAATATTTTTAGAACCAGTCTGTTAAGATTTTTCAGGAGAGGATGGTCCTGCCATTTAAAGCTGCAGTACAACACATCCATGCACAGAAACTGAGAGACTATAGGGATCTGTGCCAGAACAGCAGGAGGCAAGAGGGATAACACCCAGGATATATCCAGTCCACCTGCTTTAGATAGCACAAATCCAGAAAAGCTTAAATTCTTAAGGAACTGTCCACTGGAAGGCAGGCTACTTTGCAAATAATAGGATGGACAGTTCAAGAATACAAGGATGACATGAATTGCTTTAAACTTCACTATTTAATACTACTTCTAGACATTGTCCACTTCCCACATTAAGTAGTGTAACTGGTTTTGGAGATGATTAGTCAGAGTGATGACATTAATGCCATGATTAACTGTAAGGAAGCTAGTTCTCTTTTGTCTGCACTGGTGTGCAAGATCTCACCTCCAATAGGTGGTGAAAGGATGATGGCACCTCAGGGGCAGGTGTCCATTTCCTAAAAGCTAGAACTAAAGTGGAGGTCAGTGGGATAAATCATGCACGATACTCATGACCCCATCCTTGGAAACATTCCCAGTTAGATTGGATGAGACTCTGGGCAGCTTGGTCTGATTGAGGATGTCAATGGTCACAAAAAATGGGTTAGAGGTTCCTCCCAACCCCAAACTAAACTATGATTCTATGATGTCTGCACAGCACTGGACATCCACCAGTTTTGCAATATGTTCACTGCCACAGGCTCTTAGGATTTTCAGGATGGCAGCTTCCCTCTTCTGTCTATGCCATGATAAGCACTTTCCATTGCTGAAACAGGAAAGGTCTGTATGAGGTTCTTGAGAAGATGATTACAAAATTCCTGATACCACCTTATATGCACCTGCATTTGGATAGAGATTAGATAGCTCGCTGTGGGCCACATCAACAAAGTTGGCCTACAGCCATTTCAAATCTCAGCCCAGCAGCAATCTCCTTTCCTCCTTTCAGCCTTTGTGCTTGCACAAGGTGTCATGGTAAAGTGACATTTTGGTCCTCTTCTCCCTGGTATGCACTCCTGAGATAAAGAAATATCTGTCCTCAGGTATTCAGGGACCTGGAAACCCTGGCAAACAACAGGGATGTAAGATAGACACCAACAGATACTTAAAATATGAACACAAAAAAAAAAAATTTTACGATCTGCTATTTTCAAACTGACCGCTAAAAATCATCAAGGATCACCTAGAAAAAAGTATTTAAGAGATTTTCACTGTGTCCAGAAAAGACAGAAATGCCAGAACTCTGAATGAAATTAACAATTCCTCCTCTAAAATAATTACTTATACTGGGAACCACATGGTAAGGCACAAAAGATTTTTGACAGTTTATTTATCAGTTCTACCAACAAAACAAAATAATGTTTCACAGAAAGACAACACTAATTTCTCTTAGCATCTAATTTCTTACTGACTTTCTCAGGTTAAACAAATTCAACTTATTCCCACTCACTAGCGATCAGATACCTGGAATTCTATCAGAACAGTTATGAATCCAAATATTAAGACACATTGTTCACTGTTCAGGAAAAAGAAAAATTGTTACATTTATGTTGGAAAGAGATCTAATAACCAGTAGAACCACAGAGTGGAAAGCTAGAGGCAACACACAGCATGCAGCTCAGGGAATTAATAAAACTCCAAACAAACAAGTGTGTTTAGAGCTGTGAAATTTTAAAATGACACAATATATGTATGTCACACTCAAGCTGTGGCATTCATGTGCTAATGGCAATTACCAGACCTTGATGATAACATCAGTACTTCCTAAGAAAAAGAAAGTGTGTTTAAAATTGTTTGATGAGGATTCACTTGACTGTCAACAAATTATTTCCACCAGGGAATGTTATTTTGGTGGATGAAAGCTCTGACTTCAGAAGACATTTGGAAGGACAGAATGGTTTGGTTTGGAAGGGACCTTAAAAGACCACCTAGTTCCAATTCTCTGCCAAGGGCAGGGACACCTTCCACTAGACCACTAGAGCCCAGTCTGGCCCTGAACAATCCCAGGGATGAAGCATTCTCTGGGAAACTTGTGCCAGCATCTCACCATTGTAACAGCTAAGAATTTCATCCTGGTATGTAATCTTAAACCTCCTTCTTCCAGTACTTTACTACAGTTAGACGTTGTTTTTCAGAGTCTGTGAAAACTCATTTTCTACAGGTATGAAGCACAAAGACATGGACTGGATTCCTCAGAGAAAGGAGGAACAGATTTTTAAAATCTGGGGACCAAACAGAAAGACGGTGGGGCCCTGGATATTGATTTGAAGGAACCTGGTCATTCTCAGCTCTGGCCATGCACAGTGTCTTTGGTGTCACTACCAATGTGGGTAGTCTTTCCCACAGTATTTTTTTTCTCTCACATGTATTGTGAGGTACCTGCACTCAGCAAAATTATGAGTAGCAGCATTGCCTTCCCCAGCTATTGTAGTGATTGTTTTTGCAGAGATTTTAAAAAGAGATATCCATGTTTGCCAGGGGAAACTGAAGAAAAGAAGTTTAAATAATCCCTCCCTTTGTCAATGCAGCAAATTCTTACTGCAGAGAAAGCTGCTCTGTGTCCCAGCTGAGAAGAAAAGTACCTCCAGTTTTAAGGCAGTTAAGTAAGAAGTCATCATGAATTAAACCAAAACTAGAGGCAACACTAAGCAATAGTGTTGGCAGAGAAGAATTGCTACTGAGAAAATAATATCTCTGGTGAATAAACCAGGATTAGAAAAATAAAACTCCTGAAGTGAGAGCTTGGTCACAACCTCTCTATTGCCTAACCCATCAAATATTCCTTGTTTTTCCCCAGGTAGCTGATATTCCATTTTTTCTTTAAACTGTAAAAAAGACAGTGTTCTTACACAGAAGATGGTAAATGCTACTCCATTATCTTTTCTCACACATAGTGGGATATTTTGGCCATGCTTTAGCTAACAGGATCTGGCAGACCACTAGGAAAAAGAAATTCACCTTAATCTTAAGACTTTCATTTTTTATCATTGATTTCACAAGATCAGAATCTTTGGAGTAGGTTATCAGAAAACTGTTTGACAGAGAAAAGATACAAATCCACATCCAAGAAAAGGTATTCTGTGCAAACCAAGATGAATGAAGAATACAGAAGACCTGTTAAATAGTGTAATCATTTGGGTATGTGATTTTTTCCAGCTACCTCTCGGAAAGGTGAAGATAAGGCAGAGCCAGACTCACCCCAGCTGGGAGAAAGGAGACTGTTGGAAACCATGAAAGTGGTCAAACACCAGCACAGGAGCCCAGAGAACTTGTAAAGTTTCCAGCCTTGCAGGCATTTGAACCCAACTGCCCAAAGCAACCTGAACCAGATGGTCCTGTTCCAAAAGGCACATTTGGACCACAAAAGGGTTTAGAGCACTTCTCCAGCCTTCCTTGTTTGATTGGTCCTACCTCTTACATTCAATTAATTCGTGCATCCCTCAATCCATAATGGAGTATAATTCATCTTTTTATCATAACACTCATTTTAATCAGAGGAATTTTGCCTTAGCAACATTCAGTGAAACACCAGGATGCATCAATAAAGTTGATAAATAAATAACTCCCACAAGAAGAGTCGGCTCCACCTCCTTTGTTGTCTTATTTTATGGAAAGAATCAGTCCACTAGGAAGCATCTTCAAAGGGTCCAAATTTTTTTATAAATCCTGTATTTTCAAAGAGCTTTTCTCAGGTAAATCTATGTTGGCAGATTTTTTGAGGGAATGGCAGTTTTTCCAAATACCTTTTGTTAACAAGCTGCTGGCACAGAATCAACATTCCTGAATAATTTAGTGCTGTTAAACTATTCTACCACCTGCATCTATTATTCTCCCACTTCAACAACAGTGTTCATTCACCTGAGTAAGCCAAAAACCAAGCTCCCTGCTTATTCTTGTGCAAACAAAAGGAAGTTTTTGTTACTCATTTTTACATGTGCCACTAAAATCATTAATATGTTTCATTTCCTGGACTGTGGCACAGGATCACAGTATGCACTCCTGTGAATAAAATGCTAGGACCACACAGCAGGAGACAAAACTGTATGCTGAATTACTGAGAGTACATAATCTGTTGTCATGATATTCTGACTGCAAAGCACTCTGAAGTAGGCCAAGGTACCCATTTGTCCTAAAAAACAGCTTCTGTCCAAGTTCCATAAAAACATTTTTAGGCAGATAATCAAAACCATTACAAACTTTGAATCACCATAATGTTCTGTGCAGAAAATTTTGACAGTACTGGTATAGCAATTATCCCTTCCCCAAAGCCCCCTGCCCCCTTACCATGAGTTTCAGAGGTCACAGCCTTTTTCCAACGCCACCTGTTTTCTCTGAGACCTTAAAGAAATGTTTGCTTCCCCTGCTGTTTCCATCCTCAGTCTCCCAATACCAAGAGACACATCCCCTGACCTGCTGGTTTTGGGGCAGGCTGCTATAAACCAGTAACCACCAGCCCTCCTCTGTCCCTCAGCTTTGGAGATGTGTCCATTTTATCCTGGACCATGCAATTTGAATGGTTTAATAGAGAAGTAGTTTTGGTAGGACACAGACCTACACCTGTACCCCTAGTATGGCCTCCCAAAGGAGCCTCCCTGCTTCCAACCTAGAACTGGATTTTTTGTCTCTTTGACTTATTAACAAGGTCAAGTGAACATTGTTAAATGTGAACTTTTCACCATGTAGTTGGCAACATCTGAGGACAAAGAAGTCAAGCTTCACCACATGTTAGCACTTCACAAATGAAAGCCTTTGTAAGGGAAAATTAATCAATCCACAACATTTCTCAGCCTGTGTGCCTTCTGCTAGTGGTTTTCAAGATCATGCAGGAGCTTTGCAGTCAAATATGTCATTTTCTGTTGATTTTTTGAAGAATGAAGCTACACATATGCAGAAAATACCACAGTCATACTATTTAAAAGTCATCAAATAAAGTGTGAATGCTCCTGATTTGAGACATGTCTCAGATTCTTTGGTTTTACTAACAGGTACTTCAGAGAGACTCCTTGAATGGTGTGGGAATGCTCAGGCAGCTGTGTCACTTTTGACAACTGTGTTTTTGCTTAGAATCTGTTTGATGAAAAGAGTTCCTTCAATTAATAACTCTAGATGGAAAGGCAGTTCCCCTCTCCATTGTGGTCACTCCCCTTCTTTCATCCGCTGTAGCAACAGGGAGCAAATTGACAGTGACTCCCTTACACATGCAAATAAGATCACTCTACTACAGAAGTCAACCCCTTTTATACCTTTTATCTCCACTGGATATAACCAAAACTTAGCAGAAAAAGAGAACCCATTGGCCATTTCAGCTGCTGCTGCTGTCCACACATCCAGCCTGCAGCTGTGCCTCTCACACAGGGCCTTCTGGTGAGCATAAGCCTTCCCCACTTTAACAGTTATAACCCCATATTCCACAATCTGCCTATAGTATACAGCTCCTAGTTCTGTCTCACCTTAGATTGTCCTGCAGGACTGGTCGGTTTTGGAAGAAAAGTTGTTTGCCATTAATCAGTTTTTTAGTTCTTGCTAAGGTACTCAACTGCTGACCTAGGCATTGTCCCATCCCACCACACTGTGGCATTGCTCTTTGGTCACTTAGTGCCCTAATCATCAGTACCTTTCTCTGCAGGTAGCAATTTCACATAAAAAGGTTTCATTCCTCTCTGACATTAAAATATGCTCTCACTTCTCTGTGTCTGCAGTGAAAAAGTTTTATTCAGTCAGTCTTTTTTTCTGTGAATGCAGAGTGACATTACCACTGCCTGGCTGCTCACACTCACCACAAAATAACCAGAGTGAAGTTCTCCTGCCTCACATGCATTGGCACTGTTATAAATGGGTATTGGATATGTTCCATTTTGTCCAATTAATCAAACAACAAAGTTACATTTAGCAGTAATTTATTAATAATAGCAATTGTATATAAATGAATACAATCAAAATATAAATTTGAGTAAATACAAAATTTAGCAGCAATTTATTATAGAGGTCCAATGGTTGGGTTGAATAAAGCATAAGCAAAGCCGACCAGGGGATGCCCCGACTGGGGTGTGGGCAGGGCCATTCCTCACACCGTACCAAATCAGCCAAGCTAAAATCTCACTTATATACTGTTTACTAGTACATATTAATACAGAATCTTGTAGAAAGCTCCTCCTCGTTTCTATTCCTAAAATCTATGTCACTGTGTTGTGTTACTCATGTGTCAGCAGTGGTCGGGGGTCTCTCCTCCTTTCTGGGGGTCTCATTTCTGATGAAGGCTCTGGGTCTTCCTCAGCGTTCACTGTGTGACCTCGCAGGTAGCGCAAGTGCACTAAGCTTAGACTTATATAATAAATATATATTCCCACAAGGGGCCTCAGTCCAGTGACCAACTCTTTGGAATCATCCCAATTTGGCCCAGTTCAAGGTCGAAAGCCTATTTCTAGACACTTGTTCTTAGACCTACACCCTTCCTATCCTGCCTCCCACCTAACATTTGGAGGGTGAGTTTTTTCTGCTTTGTTTAACCATTTCCTTTATCTCTTTTTGCTTTATAGCAATTAAATACAATTTTTGATTAATTATAATGCCACAATTTTGCCAATATTGTTACAATTTCATTAGCACAAATCACATATATAACAGCACAAATACCATAAAAGCAGAGACTATACATCCCCCACCTACCACTGCTTGGTCTTTGGAAAGTTTTTACAACACAGTCCCAGTTCTGACCTGATGGCAGCGACCGAGTCCTCCCTGATTGGAGAAACACTCCAGGTTTTGGTGTGGGTGGAGGTGCAGTGGGGCAGAGGGGTGTCTCACCTCACCCTCCCTCCACAGCAGGGAACGAGAGAAATGCCTGGAGCAGGCAGAGCGACTGCTCAGCACACAGGAGGATCACCATGGGAAGGACCAGCATCCGGAATGCTTAAATACATCCTCTTCATCTCAGCCATGGTAGTCCCTGAGTTAAAGGAACATTTTATACTTCAGTGTGCTGCTGGGACAGTCAATTTTCTTTGCAGGGGCTAGTACAGGCTGTTTAAGAATTTGTGCAGAAAACAGTGTTGATAACACAGGGATGTTTTCATTACTGCTGAGCAGAGCCTGGACTCAGCCAAGACCTTTTCTCCTCCTCAATCTACTCCATCAGTGAGCAGATTAACAACCAGCTGCATAATTTGCTCAGAGGCCAAACACTGTCTGTAAAACCTTGCACGCAGCACATCTTTGGCTTAAAAGTTTCAAACTGTGTGAAGGGCACAAAGCAGCTTGTGAGAGACATTTCTCATAATGTCAAGTATGTCACACAACACTGAAAAATGGAACACAGACAAATATTAAAGGTCAACTTCACTTTCCATGCAAAACATGTTAGGTGGTGAAAATATAAAAGCCTTCTGCTGAAGTCCTGAAAATTGCTGATTTCCTTACCTTTTACTCACAGATAAGGAAATCAGCAGGTTTTTTTTTAAATGTTTTTAGTATGTTTATGTTTCTTCTGGGACCTCACGGAGTGTTAATAAAATCTTCTCTATTCTGGACAAAATGTCTGAAATGTTCCAAAAAGGCAAAAAGTTTATCTTGTCCAAAGCAAGAGTCACCACCGGAGAAATAAGCTGTATGCACAAAAAAAAAGGTTTCCCATTTGCATGAAATTTCCCATAAAGGAGCTCAACATTATAACTCAGTCTAGGCCTGTTGTATTTTCAGTGTATCAAAATTAATTACATACTTCAGAGCAATTTTGCATGAGCCAGTGACTTGTCTCCTTTGGAGGTATATTTAAACATTCAGATGCACTGGAGAATTACATTATTAAACATGCTGCAGAGAATATTAAAAATGGAGTGCTGACAAAATTTGTTTGGTTTACACAGAAAATTCTGACTTCTGCTCATGATCATTGCTGTTACCTCAGTCTGAATCATCACACAAGAAAACACACTCCTGCTGGAGTAATTCCAAAGGAGTCTGCAAAGATGCTGAGCAGGCTGGACACATCTGAGAGTTGGGGTTGCTCAGTCTGGAAAAGAGAAGACTCCAGAGACACCTTAGAGACTCTTCCAGTACCTAGAGGAGCTTCATGAGAGCTGGAGAGGGATCTGTAGGACATGGGCATGTTAGGAAGATGGGTGATGGCTTCAAACTGACAGGGGGCAGGTTTAGATTAAATATGAGGAGGAAATTCTTGACTGTGAGGATGGCAAGGCCCTGGATCACATTGCCCAGACAAGTTGTGGCTGTCTCATCCCTAGAAGTGTCCAAGGCCAGGTTGGATGGCATCCTAAGAAATCTAGTCTAGCAGAAGCTGACCCCTGTGGGATTGAAACTCGATCTTCAAGGACTCGGTCTTCAAGGACTGTTCCAACTCAAATGGTTTCATATTTCTATGATTCTCTGATTATCTGCTAGAGGAGCACTGTGGCCTCTGACACTGACCAGAGTGCATTAAAACAGTAGCTTTTTCCTTTTCTGTAATACTTCCTACCTCCTAAAAACAACTCAGCACAAATTAAGATATTGTCATGGGCACTTCATATGCATGCCCTTTCTCAGGAGACTGACAATCCTCAGACATGAAATCCCAATCATAAAATCAGAGCAATGTGATCAAACATCATAGGCAGATTCTCAAGAAACAGAAGTCAATGCAACTCTGCTGAAATCTTTGAAACTGAGCCAATAAATTAAGTAAAAGATGAAGTACCTTATCCACAGGCCAAATGCAATGATATTTTTTAGTCTTCTCTTTGAAGGGGTAGAATGCGGAGTTGGGCGTTGAGAGATGTTATGTGTGTTTTAAAGACGCTCATTTCTTTACATCACTTGCATTCCCTACATCCCCTAACACTTCCCTCGATAATACACAGGCCCTTTCTACCAAAAATCCTCATGTCTTTTACATTAGTTCTCTAAAGCTTCTCAAACAGTGACAGTGTTTTGCAGAGCACTGTTGGAGGTGATTTTGAAGAAGCTACCATAAAAGTGTGGTGCCTCATGGTCTGGTTAATGAAGTACCTACTCCTCAAGACTGTTAATCAGACATGGTTGCTTGGAAGTAAAACGTGCAGGCCTGAGCATAATGACAATAGATCCCTGCTGCAGCTACACACATTCAGATATGGGATTTCTCATTGCCTGTATCAATGTTCCTCCAACTCTACCAGCTGGAGCTGTTCTGTACACCAGATGACCATGTGTGATGGAGTGCCTCTGTATCACAATCTCCATGCAAAAATACTACTTCTACATTTGCTAAAAAAAACCAGCTGCGTCCGTTTTCTCCTCAATTTAACTCAGCTATAACATAAATCCTAGATCCAGGACAACACTTTTTGAGTCATCAAGATGACACAGAAGATGATAGAACACTAAAAGAGAGTTTTGGTTTATGAAAAACTGCAGTGTAGGAATGAAATTTAAAATGCAACTATGCTTCAGAAAGCATCTGATGCAGTACATGGCAGAAGGACAGAGATTTGTAGTTTTCGAGACTTCATGTTTAGGGCAATCAATGCCTTTAGTCCTCCAGCACTGAAACTTGAGATGCCAGGAAGCATGAACATGAACATCAAAGTTGTCAGCAGCTGCACAATCAAGACAGGTTGGTATAGGTGTTTCACAGCTTTATACCTGAAACTGATGGTGTGAGTCCATGTGGTATTGAAAACTCACCAGCACATGCTAGAAAAGACAGGCATAAAATGCAAGTCATCTGCATAATGGAAGTCTGAGGGACTGTTCCTAGGATAAGCATTATAGGGACCCACAGGAATTAACATGAATTGTCTTCCTGGAAGATAAAATCATAGAATGAGTAAGGTTGGAAAAGACTTTCAAGTTCATTGGGCTAATGCAGCACTGCCTTGTTAACCACTAAACCATGTCCCCAGGTGCCCCACCCACACACCTTTGGAACACTTCCAGAGACAGTGATTCCATGGGCAGTCTGCTCCAATGCCTGACCATACATTCAGTGAAGAATTTTTTTCCTAATAGCAATACTAAACCTCCCTTGATGCAATTTGAGGCCATTTCCTCTTGTCCTTTCACCCTGCAGTGGATTAGACAGATTACAGGATCCCGATCCTGCATACTAGTGTGGGACATTTTGGAGAGACTGAAGTGAAAACTCTGTAGAGAGATCATGATGAAGAAGGGATATACACCTGTACTGCTGCAGATGTTTAAGCCTTGTCTGTTTTAAATATTTAAATGTTTTCTTCTGCTGATACCTAGGCCTAACAAAAAAGAAAAATAAACCTTATTCTCAGGAAGCAAGAACACAGAACACACTTTGCCCTTTATTCACATCAGCCACTACCACCTGTGTGAAAATCGTGCTTCACAGATCAAAATCTGCTTTTAATTACCTAATGATTTATTTTGTAATGTAGCAGTCTATGTTCTGTTTATTAGCTGATTTTTGCTTTGCAATAATTTATTTTTATGACAAGAAATCTTCAAGGTGAACAAAATCAGGAAGAAAAGCTAAAATAGCTTAGAATATTAATTTGAAAGTTAAACAGATGAGTAAACAACACATTTCTCACAGTTTTGTCTTAGCAATGGGTAGACATGTTTTTGCCTTGTCACTTGCAGGCTGACAGCATCTATACCATATTTTCCTCAGCAAATAGCAGGGTGGGAGGTTGGAATTAATATTTGTTTGGGTCTTTTTTTTCAAGCTAGTTTTATACAGTACCCACTATTTAAAAAGCATGCAGAAACTCAAATCTATAAAAAAATATTGGTTTCCATCTCCTTTTCCAATGCAAATCCTGTTTCAGATTTAACACTGCTTAACATCAGAAGAACAGAACACTCAATGCTGTGCATGGCACTAGTTAGTCTGTCACTAGCAAGATAGCCAGCTTGAACCAGGAGCTAAACAAGCAGCTTTTAGAGATGGGCTTTACTCTGGCACCAGTATGATAAGTATCAGATTGCATCGCTGAAAAATGTAGCCTTTTTCTTGCCAGTATTTTTACTAAAGGTTGCTCATTTATTACCTCTCTGTTGGTTTTTATTTTGTTTTGTTTTGATTTGGTTTTTTGTTCTAGTCCTTTGGGATAGCAGGGACAACTGGCTTCCTCCTCAGCCACACTGCTCATGTGTTTGGGTGTGAATGGGTTTCTCTGGCTCCGGAAAGACTATCCCAGTTTTAGTTTTCAGTGGAAACACAGTTGTACAGTTAGCTGCCCGTGCAAAGTGCATCTTGCTCCCTACTCTGGAATACTGGGAAGCTTCTAGACATCACCCTGCAAGTGATTCTTGCAGAATCTCTTCTTGCAGAAGAGTGTTTTCTGCTCATTTTTTCTGGGGTAGAGTTATTTTTGCTCCCAAGGGCTTGTACAAGGCTGTGTTTTGGATTTGTGCTGAACACAGGGCTGATAATAGAGATGTTTTTGTTATTGCTGGACAAGGTTTGCACAGAGCCAAGACCTTTTCTGCTCCTCCTGTGGCCACCTGGGGGATTAAGGAGGGAACAGAGCCAGAACAGGTGTTGCAAACCGACCAAAGGAACATTCCAGACCATGTAGCATCATGCTCAGTGGGGGGAACAAGAAGGAAGTGGGGGACATTTGAAGTGATGGTGTTTGTCTTGTATTCATCTCCCCAAGCCACCAGTACATGTAACAGCTCTGCTGGGAATGGCTGAACACCTGCCTGTCCCTGGGAAGCAGGGAATTTCATTCCTGTTTTGCTCTACTTGCGTGCATGGGTTTTGCTTTCCCTTTGAAATTGTATGTATCTCAACCCAGGAGTTTCCCAGCTTTTAGCCTTTTGATTCTTTTCCTCAGTTCCTCTGAGAGTGAATGAGCTGCTGTGTGGGTCTGGACTGCTGTCTGGGGTTAAACCACAACACCTCCTCGAATTGCTTTCAACAAGTCCATCAGAGTCACCCACTGCTTAATCCCACCTGCTTCACACTCTCTTTTTTTCTTGGTTTGTGTTTGACTTTTCCATCTGATGCAATTTATACTCAGATTCCGACACCCTGGCTCTGGCTGACCTCAATTTCATTCGTGGGTTTGTGTCATTCCTTGCAATAAGACAAGTAAAGATCTCACATGACCACTCATACTCATTAAGGATACCCTCCTTTCACCCTGAATCCTTCAGGTAATCCAATTCAACTGCCCACTTTAATACCCTTGATTTGATTGTGTCTTTTGAATGGCACCAAACCAATGTTTTACTTCCAGGAAAATTCCCATTAAGATCAAAATAATTGTTCATGATTCCTTACTCTCTTCTACACAATAATAGTAAACAATTCAACACACACAAATTTATTTTGCTTCCTTTATTTGCCTCTGCCTGATGAATCACAGAAGATCCCTAAAGACCAAAAATAAAAAGCTGATAGCAACAAAACACAATCAGGTTTTGATTTTTTTGCTTGCTTCCTGTTCAAACATATCTATCTTTCTCCTATGCTTCCAGTCTGTCTACCCTAGCTACAAAAATGAGGGCTTTGGATGGCTCCCTGAGGATCTCTGCATCCATCATAATCTTCAGTTTGGCAGGAGAGAACAAAGGCAACTAGCCACTAGTAGACGGCTGTGCAGGAGAGAAGAATCATGCAGCCTCTGATAAAAGAATGCTGACTGCAGGAAAAACATGATAAATCAAGGTTCAGGTAGTGAGAAAATTTTATAAATACTCTGAATTGCTAACCCAGCTGTTACCAGCACTTGTGCTACTATGCCTATCTGCATCAATCACCTTGGAGAGAAACACTCAGAAAACACAGCACTGTTATTTCCTCTGTTTATTGAACTACTCGCTTGTTTGCAAAATGCTGCCTGCTCTAGTCTTGGACTGCAGCTCCCAGGGACAAGTCCCCACTTCGTTCTGTTTGTACAGCAATAACCACTGAAAAAAACCAAACCAAAACAAAACAAAATTTAAAAACAAACAAACAACGACAACAAAAAAACCTAACAAACTTGTAAACCCCCCTGGCTAACATTCCCTGTCAGAGAGATCTGGGATGCAGCCCAAATAAACCCCTGAATCCAGTTTCACACCTTAATTCTCAGGGAAATTTTTGCAGGCTTCAGATATAACCTCCTCCTGCCACTACCAAAGCACAAAGCAGCTACAGAAGTCAGAGCTGAGGTTCAGAAGGAAGGTTTTTCTTTCAGGCCTGTATATCTTTGCAGGCAGTAAGATAGTCACATAAATCTGAAGAAATGGACGAAAACGTAATGCCAAGCCAACAGATTAATTTGTTCACAAGGCACTTCCTGCATGCTATGTTAATTCCAGCAAGGAAAAAGCATTCTGAAAACTGGCACAAATACTACAGTGTGTAGTGTCTTAATTGGTTGTTAAGGTTAGAACACTGATTAGGAAACAGGTGAAGTGTTTATCACTACTATGAGGAGCTTCAAGCTTCAGGCAGCTTCAATGTAGGCTCTAACTGCAAGTTTATTTATAGATATTACAGCAAACTTCCACAAGAAGGGGCCAGAAAAAAGAAAAAAACCTAGGGCACCGTGTAAAGCAGTTTCTGTGCCAACACTGACAAACTGCTTAGCATTTTCCACTGCTGAGGTTAAATGATGGGACATGTCAGAGCAAACCTAGGAACATTCCAAGAGGAGGCAGATCTCCATCAGACTGCTTCGTTCCTCTAGTTTTATAACACGTACAGAGACAGTCATAGAACAAAATTCTACTTTGGATGACCTGGTGTCTGTAAGACATTGAACTTGAGAAGAGAAACCTTCATGGACTGTGTCCAGGGAGAATAATTCAAGTTGGTAGGCAAAATCCCCATCGCTCTGACACCTGTGACTTTCTACCAGTGCTGATGCATGATGCAGTCAAAATGATGATGGCTTGCACCTGTGTTTTTTAAAAACATAAATGAAGACCAAACTGAAAAGGCAGCGGTCCTTTAGCCCCGCTCCTCCTAGGAGTGTCTAATATACACTTCTTCCAATGCAACGTAAAGTGTAAAGACGGAGACAGAAGCAAAGGAATATGCTGATGTACACCTACATCAATGGCATGCCTCTCTGACAGATCTTTTGTGAATTTCTATTTCTGTCATCTTGTCAGTTGCATAAATCTACACTTACAATAATTAAAATCAAATCCTTGCTTTGCACCCTCCAGGTTGCACCACAGTGTTTTGTGCATTTTTTACTGAGACGGCTCAAGGGCAGACATCAAGAGAGCTACAAAAATGCAGCTTGTGGTCAAGTAATCAGAGCAATAACAGTGAGAAACTTGTCACTCATCAGAGGAGCAAAATGTAGTCTGATTTTTCCAGCCCTTATTGTAAGAAGTAATTGCTGTTCTAGCATTTAATGTAAAAAATAGTTCTCTTTTCTGGAGGCTAATCCCTGCCAGATGAAGACATAAGTTTTGAGCTTAGTGTATTAGTTATTCTTCATTGTGTCAGTTGTGTGGTAATACCAAATGTGGAGCAAACAAATCATGCATTGGTAGGACAGAACTAGGGAATAACAAAGCACTCAGAAAACACTTCAGAGACATTTTTCTTTCAATTTATGTATGTTCTTGTTGGAGAGCTTCTGCTCCAGCCTTTTCCCCATTGATCATAGCAAGTCCTTCTCGCTGCCCTGCTCTCACATGGTCAGATATTCTACTGTGTACTGCAGAATATCCGAGCTGTTTGACCTCTCCCTTTCTGAGAATGAGTGGGTCCAATGATGAGAAGGTTTGAAAGTTGTTAACACTACATCCCTTTTCAGAGCTGATTAGCCAGTCACTAGATCTGAAAAACACTAATGTATTGAAATCAAGCCAAAATGCTTTCGCAGTTTGGTGAGGACAGTGCACTCGTAGAAGTACTTTTAAGAACAGGAAAGCCGTCCTTCTTTAGCTTGATTACTTGCTTCCACAATGAAAGAGTTCTCCCAAAATAGGCACACCAGTAGGTGATGTCTGCTGGTAGCTGGCAGCCAGCCCTCAGGGGCAGGAAAGGGGATATTGCAGGATACTCTCAGACTGCTCAACAACTAGGTTTGCTTTTGCTTTTGGCATAGCATAAAGATAACTAAGAATTAGAATTAAAATAAATCTGAATTGAATGACTTCACATGTTCCCTAGAGTTCCACAAATTCTTAATGTTTTTTCCTCAAAATTACTCTAGATTTGTGAGTTTAAGCAGATCATGCAGGAGAATTAGCAAATAAGCAGATAATAATCTTTAAAAAGAACTGCTGTAAATGCTGCTGCTGAATGACTTCCTAAAATGAGAAGAAGGATGAAAGACTTTGTGTTGTTACTAGAAAGTACTCTGAGATTCATGAGAGAGTAAATTTCAGAATATGTTTGAACACAGTTCCTCTTCCATTGATTGCACAAGCTGTCATTGGTAACAGACAAGCAGTAAGGAAGCCAGAGCTGGGAACAACCCTGGTGTCCCTGAGGAACTGCAGTCACCTCCATCAGGACACACTGGGCTTTAAGGAGACCACCTAGTACTCAAAGTGTGGAAAAGTGTATGTTGGAAAGAGGCAGCAGCTCTCTTTACAACTTAACCTTCCTGTCAGTGCCTACACAGCTGCTGAACATGAGCCAGCAGTGAGCACATGAGGCCAAGAAAGCCAAGGGTATCCTGGCCTGCAGCAGGAATGGTGTGGCCAGCAGGAGCAGGGAGGTCATTCTTCCCCTGAATTTGGCACTGGGTGGGCCATACCTTGAGTGCTGTGTCCAGTTCTGGCCCCTCACTTTAGGAAGGACACTGTGAGGCTGGAAGATGTCCAGAGAGGAGCAACAAGGCTGGAGAGGGAGCTGGAGCACAAGTCCTGTGAGCAGCTGAGGGAGCTGGGGGACCTCAGCCTGGAGAAAAGGAGGCTCAGAGGAGATGTTATTATCACTCTTGGCAACTCCCTGACAGGAGCGTGCAAACAGATGGGGCTCAGGTTCTGCGCCCAGGCTACAAGGCACAAGACAATAGAGCACAGCCTTCGGCTGTACCAGGGGAGGTGTAGGTTGGACATTAGGAAGAAATTCTTCACAGAAAGAGTGCTGAGACACTGGAAGGGGCTGCACAGGGAGGAGGTGGAGCCACAGCCCCAGGAGATGTTTAAGGAAGGACTGGATGTGGGTGGCATTCAGTGCCATGGTGCGGTTGACAAGGAGGTGTTGGGTCATAGGTTGGACTCAATCTCAAAGGTCTTTTCCAGCCTAAATGCTTCTGTGACTCTGTAACAAGTAGGTCTGCTTGCCACTGCAACTAGAATGGATAATTGCCAGTTTCTTGTCTCTCTCTTATTGGTAGTGTTGCTGTGCCAGGTTTTGCTGCAGGGTAGCTACCAAATTTCACTAAGACAGCTTGGGCTGTTTCCATGTTTTATTAAATTCTACCATTCCTTTGGGTGCCCAGTGCATTTTTCAAAAGAACCTCTTTCAAACACAGATACTTGACCAGCAAAGTTCTACCATGCGGGGCAGGCTGTTTGTTCAGCCTGCAGTGATTCTTGGGAGCAGAAGCACCAGGAAATACAGCTCTAAATCCATGTATGCTTTCTCTTCAAGCTGTGACAAAGCTGTGGAAGAGGGAGTTGGGATTATTTAACCTGGAGAAGTCTCCAGGGAGACCTTCTTGCAGCCTCTCAGTACTTGAAGGCAGCTTGTAAGAAAGATGAGGACTGACTTTTTAGTAAGGCTGGTAGGGGTAGGACAAGAACTAATAATTTCAAACTAAAATAATGTAGATTTAGACTAGGAATAGGGAAACTATTTTTAATTATGTGGATAGTGAAAAATTGCACAGATTGGTCAGAGAAGCTGTGGGTGACCGTTCCCAGGAAACATTCCAGGTCAGGCTGGATGGGAGTCCAAGCAACCTGACTTACTGAAAATTGCCCCTGTCCCACAGCACGGGGGGTTGGACTGATAGAACTCTAAATGTTCTCTCCAGCCTAAACTATTTCATGATTCTATAAGGAAATTTTCAACACTCATGGCTATCTGTAAAGAGTGGATGATCCAGTGAGTTTACTGGCAGGAGTACAAACACCTGAAACAAGAGGACTGGCTCCTCCCTGGCTGAGACCCCTGTTGCACACTGCCACAGGTGACAGACCACAACCTCTGGAGCTGTGTTCACCTCCAAAGAGAATCCAGAGTCCAGAGTTGGGCTGAACTGGTAAGCTGCAGCTCATCAGGGGTGGTAGTGCCAGCCGAGGGGCTCATCTCCCTCTTTCTGCTCCCCTGGCTGCCGCAGTAGTAAACCCCCCAGGGATGATGGGGCGGGCGTGGCGGGCAGCGCGGATGCCCACAGCCGGTGTCTCATCACTGGGGTGCTACACTTGGGGCGCTACACTGGGTCTGGGGAGGCAGAGGCAGGGCCACAGGGAAAAGGCAGGAAAGGTAAAAGAGCAGCTGAGAAAGCCACGAATTCCCCAGCTGGGGTCTGCACTTACTATGCCCGAATGTTTCATAGCCTGGTCCTGAGCAGTTTTCCCGCACATCGGCAGCTCCTTGGCGGAATGCTGATTTCCGCCACGGCTTTACGTCCACTCACGAGGTTACCATGGAAACTTCTATGCCTGAGAAACCGAGAAGGCCGGGCTTTAGCCTGGAGAATACATAAATCAGTAAGCAGGGAAGTAAGCCAGAAACAAGCAAGGGCTCAGGAAGTGCACCTTTCTCATGAAAGCAGCACCAGAACAGATTAGGAAGGGCAAGAAAGGTGCTGTATGCTAGCTGATGCTTCCTGTTAAAGGAGCAGAGCACAGGGTAGTCAAGAAGATGCTGAATTACAATCCAGAGAGCACAGGGAAGAGATAATATTCTCGCATTAAAATGTTTCATTGCAAATATCATCCAAGACTATGATCAACACCCAGCCTTCCCCAGCTTGTCCCAGATAATATTTTTGCCTTTCCCTCCTTTCCTAGTAGCATAAATTAGTTTTAACCACAATCTCATATGGGAATAACTGTCCTATATCTTTCTTCTTCCTGCACTGTTCTCATCCCTCCTTTTTCCTACACGCACTCCAATAAACCCATAATTTGATTTGCTGCCTTGACCTAATATGTGCACATTGGGATGCACTATGTGATAGTAATTTCTTTCCTAAAAGTGGGAGACACATTGCACACAAAGAAGGGGATTCTGTCAAATGCACAGCTGTCAGGTACTAGCACAGAATAACTCATTTCCTATGGGTCACAGTCAAAAGACTGGGGAAGGAGGTGTTGTAAAAGTGGACTTAACTCTTTTCCTTCCTCAGCTGTTTACTACCATACTTAATATGAAAAAAGAAAAAAAGTAGTATCTCTGTTTCATAAATATGGGGAAATACTCTACACAGTCATCTTGATTAAGTCCCAGATGGTCCTAAAATAATTACAATGGATAAAGGATTAATCTACCTCCTTAGGAAAGTGCCTTCCTCTGCATACCTGACTCTCAGCTGCAGCATCTATACAACCTTTCTGCTGGCTGGTAATCAAATGCCCAAAGCATCAGCTATATTGAGTAAATCTTGGAAGCAGAACTAAGGACTGCACTGAGAACATAAATTATCCTGCTAAATGAATTGACCACTTCCCAGTGATCTTCAGGGAGGCAGCAGTTGCAGTATAGAGCTCCCAAATTAAAACGTACTTTTTTGGTCAAGGGTAAGGCACCATACAACCTTACTCTCAATGATGTCTCAGGAGACTGGAGGTTAAAATTATGCCATTTGCAATTACTCTTTATAGGACATAACAGAAACAGCCTGTGCTTAGACAAACAGAAAGCAATTACTTCTGATGTTAACCAGGCCCTTTGATCACTTTGCTGCCTAACAAGTGGTTATTATGATTTTATCAACTGTCCTTAATCCTTTCCTCGGGTGAAATCTTACCATTGCTGTCCTAAGAAAAAGACAGTCTGTCTTTCCAAATTTTTCTTTCGTTATTCTTTTTCATGGTGTCAAGGTTGGTTGTAAGTGCCAGGGTTTTCATTAGTTAGGTATTTGCACAGCAAAGCTTCTGTTGATTTTATGAACAGGGTAGTGAGAAGTAGATATTTCCATCTAAGGAGAATGATACCTGTCAATGTGAGAAAGAACAGCTCACAGAGATTCCTGTCATCAGGAAAGTCAATTTACAGCAAATCACTGTGTCAGAAGAGAAGACACAGGACCAGGGCTACTCAATACGTGGGGCATTCTCATTTCTCCATTGGCACTTCAATGACTCATTTTTGAACGGACCTTAAAAGACAGGATCTTAAAGATCACCTCATTCTAAAGATCCTGCCACTCGGATTCTTCATAGGTATGGTACATATTTTAAAAAATTCTTCATCTCTTCCCAAAATCTGTGACATTTCCATTTTGTTCTCTCCTTTCTCCCCAATGAAATACACCATTTGGGTTTTGAAACCAGTAAAAGCATGTTTGTTAAACTGCCTGTATTGACCCATCAGACCAATAAGTTGCTCTCCCAGATCCAGTTAGAAAAATAAATCTTTTTGAAAAGAGACTTTTGATGCTCTTGCTTTGGTGTTGCCTGTCAAAATTTAGTTTTGATGCTCTTGCTTTGGTGTTGCCTGTCAACATTTAGTAGCTCCAGAGCACTGGCTTTTTCTTTTTTGCTTTTTTTTGCTTTCAGGATAACAATACTGACAAAAACTTACTGGGAAGATAAGAGTCCCTATTGCCATGCTGACTATTAATAAATGATGGATATATTTTTGAAAGTGGAAGGAAGAAACAATTTAGGAAATTCAAGTAAATCAACATATGACTAATTCTGTAGCCCAAGTTACCAAGTCACAGGTTTTGCAGGATATCCCTGTTGCCAACAGGGAGACTGATATATATGTATATAAATCCTCCATGCCACAGAAATGACTCCTTTGAGAATTTTGGCAGAGATTGTCATGGAAGAAGTTTTATGTTCATCAGATGAAAACCTGAAGCACAACTGGGACCTGGGCATCTTTGGCAGATCCGTAGGGAAGCCTTCCTGACAGCATGAATTTGCATGCCCTGAGGCAGCTTTAATATTCACTAAAGGTTAGATCCGTCTCTGAGTATGGCTGGGTGGGTAAAAGGCCAGATGGAGCCACTCTGGATGTCCAACACCAGTTTCTAATGATCAAAAGCACAGCTTGCCAAGTAGCATGGAGGGGACGGTGACTAGAAATGGAGAAGAGCTACGCATAAGTAAATAATTCTGTTCCATTTGTTCTGGCAAAGATTATAAATACTGTAAAAGTCCAGATACTGTTGAATGGGTACATAAGCTAAAGAGTTGACATTGGTGAAATGGGTGATGGCAAAAGCAGGGAAAAGCAGCAATTCTGCAAAAGTAAAGCACCACATTGAGGAACACTTCCAAGAGAAAAATCAAATTCTACAAGAAGAACCACTACAACCTGGAGCTCTAATTGCAAGGATTTCCTGCAGCTTCCAAGAGTAGAGAAAAATGTTTCAGTTTCTTTCAGCTCCTTGGCACTTTCTAGTACTTCTCTTGAGTGATCTACATTACTTTATGCCATTCAGCTGTAGAAATTAAATTTATATGCAGGTTTGCTTCATATGCTGTTGTCCACTTACAGTAATGTTTGAGTATCTTAACATTTATTTTAGATTTGCTGGTTTCACTACGTGATTGAGTGTTTGAAATGGTGCACACTTGCCTTTTTTCAGTCTCAGACTTCATCATGGCAGATGTCCACTGTTTGCACTATGCAATGCTTTGTTAAAGAATTCCACTGGGGAGCAGTTTTCTGGTGGAATTATTCTGAGTGCTACAGCCTGAGGACTGGTAGAAACCTTTGAACCTGCAAAAGAGAGCTTGTCCAGGTAAGCTGAGAGCTCAATATGCAGGAATAGATGGGAAGTTATCAAAGAATAGTGGGAAGGTAAGTTTACTTTCTTGGCATACTGAGAAGAATGTAGGACTATACAAAAATTCTTCTGACTCCAAAGCAATGAAAGGGCAAGGCATGTATGTTATAGTCTATAGGTACTGTGTTATAAAACTTGAGCATGTCCACTGCATTCTTTTTTTTTAGCATTTAATCTTTTGCATCTGAAAGCTGCCTTTTCTGACTCCTGATTAAAATCAGTAGGACTACTAAAAGACATCTCAGCAGCCTGATAATAAAGTCTTCATTGAATAATGGAGATTTTAGGCAGCTTTATAGTACAGGCACTAAACATTGCTGTTCATTCTAGAAGGTAGAAGTCACAAATTTTATTAATAGCCTTTCACCATCAAGCCCAAATATCTAATGAGATTTCCCTTCAGGCCCTAAGTTAACACTTCCAATTTTATGGAAAGCAACACCTCCCTAAATTCTCTTCAATAAATCAAGAATTGATTGACCACATAGCTAAGCTGTTCTCTGTCCTTCTTCCTCCAGCATTAAAACCAGGTCTGAGCTGCAGCCTAGGAAGTGCCTGGAGCACGCAGCCTGTGCTGGTGCTGCAAACAGCTGGTCACATCTGCATCCCCACTTCTGTTTACTCTGAATTCTGTGAAAAAGGGATGACTGTGGAATGGAAACACAATGTCAGCCACAGTGGCTAATAGTCTCCAGCTGCTGAAGCTGACACAGCATCCCAGATCATGCCCAGCAGCACCTAATTTTTCAATGTGCATGTTCTTGTAGACAAGTTTAAAAGGTCAGAGGGTTACACAAGGGTGAAAGGAAGAAATCCTATGCCTCAGGAGGACAAGTGAAATAGGTTTTCCAGGGTTAGGGTCAGGGATTTTCTGACTGAATTCCTGAGAATGTGGCACCTTGTATCCTCAAGGATTCCATTAAAAGTCCACTTGCTTTTATAACCAGAATTGTGGCAATTAGGAGGGCTTATCCCTGTGCAACTCAAAAATGTGAACCAAAACACTATTCATCATCAAGAAGTCAATATGTTTTAGAATAGTTAGGAATCACTTTTCCATAGAACCCTACTGGAATATTGCTTCCCATAGGGTTTCCCTGTAAAAACAAAAATTTAAAATAAATCAACTTAGACTGGTGTAAAGCCAGTTGAATTCCAGCTTCAGTGATTTCCCCTCCTCCCTTTTCTTGCACAGGTACAACTGAATGCAAAAATCGTACTCTGTGCTGTCACCTCAAGATTTATCTCCTTCTGGTACGTGAATTCTCCCACTCCCTCTCTAGTGTGTCTGGCAGGGCATTGAAGAAAAGTAGGTCATTAGATCTGAACCCTAAATTATAAAATAGGTTTGATGGGCGCCCTGAGCAACCTAATCTAGTGGGTGGCCCCAATGTGGGGCACTGGATGGTGGTGGTAGTTGGAACCAAATGATCTTTAAAGAGCCCTCCAACCCAAACCACTCTATGCTTCTGTGATTCCAAATTATAGACTCCTAGAGGAGTATCCTGGATTATAAGAATTATATCAAATTATCAGGTCAGAAGTACCATATTCAGTGACAGACAGCCTCTAGTTAGAGACCATCATCTCCACTTCTTTGGAGTTTCCTCAGTTACTTTCCTCAATAATTTATGTTTAATCAATAAGAAAAAAAAACCCCAGTACTACAAAAAGTCACAGTGGCATTAGGCCATCTAGTAATTTGCAGACAACAGGAAAGGTTCAATGATACAGTAATATGTGCTTTTGTATGGACATGGCATAAATAGCTGCTGAGGGGCAAAATCTGTGTGGAGAAATAACCACGACATTATAATTCATCCTGAAGCTCAGCCACATTGCATCCACCTTATTTTATTGGAACATTCAGTTCCTGGATTATGTGACTTAAGAGGGAAAATTTTCTGGTTTTTTGAAAAACTTCTTCAAAATTAGTAAGAACAGGGTCTAGTTCTGGTTTATGCTCTTCTTCATATTAATATCTTCTCATTGGATTGTTTTCAGTGGGCTTTTTCCCTCCTCCCTACCTGGTCATATCTGTACCCCTAACAATGAGGAATACAATTCAATCGTAGCCTGCAGACATGGAAGAGGAAAAGGGAACTGGAAATTAAGTGGAAATTATTCCCAAGCACACCACAGAGCAGGGATTGTTTTATTAAATGCAGTTCACAAGGTTTACTTGTCTGCTTTTTTTGTCTTTCCCTTCCAAAACAGCCTAAGAGTTTTGGATTAACTGTCTTTACAGTTCTAAAAGCAGCTAAGTAGATAGCACTTATAACAGAACTTTCAAAAAAGTAAATAATGTATCTTTAAAATACTTCAATGTCAGGATCAATGCTAGTTAAGGTCCATACAATTACTGGAAGGGACGTCTCAATGCCATTGCCAGAGTCACAGAATACCTCCCCTTTCTTCTTTAGGTCAGGCTTTAGTCAATTTTTTTCCACAGGCATCAGTTTCCACTCATTCCCACAGGTCTTTAATCAGCAAAACACTCACTGTTAAAGAGACAGCCTTGAAGTGGTGGTGCAAGCTCTTAAGTAAGGTAATCTGGCCTCTTTTGCAGCTGCTTCCCAGAGAGGTTTCTGCTCAGCTGTAGTCTGAGCAAATCCTCAATCAGAATTTTTGCTTGCAGTTGCACCGATATTTTGATACTGATTTTTTTTTTAGCAGACAGAATTTAAGCCCCTCATGTATGTTATTATTAATAAACTATTTTTTTCATTGCATTGTTGTTTATCCTTTTCAAGATCTTTTCTTTACATTTGATATTTATATTATTGATTTTCCCTTGAGTGGCTGAAACTGCCCTTGGAGCTGGCAGGTGACCTAGGCAGCAACCTCATTCTTGGAAGTGTCATTAGATTAAAAACTGGGGAAGCATTTTATTAAAAATTCATCTCTTCCTTTGTTCCTTACTTTCTTCCCACCCTCCATTCTCTCTGCCTCCCCTCATCATTTTTTCTTTTTTTTCTCTTTTTACTCTTTTTTTCCTCTGCTTCTCCTTCCTTCCTTCCTTCCTTCCTTCCTTCCTTCCTTCCTTCCTTCCTTCCTTCCTTCCTTCCTTCCTTCCTTCCTTCCTTCCTTCCTTCCTTCCTTCCTTCCTTCCTTCCTTCCTTCCTTCCTTCCTGGAATCCTGGAATCCTGGAATCCTGGAATCCTGGAATCCTGGAATCCTGGAATCCTGGAATCCTTCTTTCCTGGAATCCTCCCTTCCTCCCTCCCTCCCTTCCTGCAGGCTTCTCTTCATCCCGTATTACAAGGCAGTTACACTCCACAAATGTCGTCACTGACTTCATTTTTTCTCATTCCTCATAGCAAAATATATATTCTTTGCTTTAACATGTACTCATGTAAATATATATACACATATACATACACACACAGGCACGCAGACACACACACATATATATATAAATATATATACCCACACACATCCCCCTGTATATATACATCCATGTCCACACATATGGCTCCTCGCATGCATGTTACAGTCTGCTTCAGACAGGAAGAAAAGCCAGGTAAGATCCTTTCGGGAGGGAGCAGCGCCCTCGGTGCATCCATCCATCCATCCATCCATCCATCCATCCATCCATCCATCCATCCATCCATCCATCCATCCATCCATCCATCCATCCATCCATCCATCCATCCATCCATCCATCCATCCATCCATCCATCCATCCATCCATCCGCAGCTGCCCGTGCCCGGCACAGCCCCGGGCGGCACGGGCACCGCAGCGGCCGCTCTGTGCCCACCCGCACTGCCCACCAGCTCCCATCAGCTCCCCCCGGCGCTTCGGGAGCCCCGAGCAGCGCCGTGGATCCCGCCCGGGGTGAAGGAGCCCCGGCCAGCCCCGTCCTGCTGCCCTCTGACACGGGCACGGTGACAGCGGCACTGCGACAGCCGGCGCCCAGCCCGGCGGCCCCCCTTTAATTAGCTTTATTCCCTCAACGTCTCTGTTTTAATGTGCAGTTCCCAGATTCCTTCACAGTCAGCTCTCCCTTTTATGCCTTCTGGAAAGCAATATATATAGCGCAGGGCTATAAATAAGACTAGCAATGTCATGGTAACCATGGTAACTGGTAGGCTTCAAGCACAGATGTGTGTGAGATTTACAGGAGGCTGCCCTTGACTTTACAGCCAGATGATCTGTCCTCTTTAAAATTACCGTGCTTGGAATTTGGATTTCTCACCTGACCTTTTTTTTTTTCTCCTTTTCAATACATAACAAGTAACCGGAATTTAAAAAAAAAAAAAATTGTTGTTGCAAAGAGGGCCTGAAAATTGATACTTTCTTTGGATGCTGATTGCAATGATGCTTTAAAAACTTTTTCTTTTCAGATAGCAGCTGTTCTTGCTCACCATCCATTGTAGCTGATATGTCTCACCTCCCTCTGTGACGGATAGCTCAATTCACTACAAAGATAAAATGGATTAATTCTGATCTTTTGTTCTGGGCAGAATATGAAAGTTTCAATTTCTTGAAAATAAATGCAGCAACTGAAATTCAAAGCAGATTCAACCAGAGTCTGCCAACATCAATATAATAAAAGGAGCTGCCCAGTCCCCCTGGAGTAACTTTTGACACAATTGACAGGTGAAGCAGAGGAGGCTTTCAGATCCCTCCATATCCCTGCCTCTGGAGCAAAGCAGCCCTATCCACAAGGGCAGTAGCTGGACACTGGTTTATGTGGGGGTGAGCCCTGGTCTGCAGCTCTGTGCCTTTACCTCTCACCACAGCAAAGCTGTGTCTGTTGGTCCCTTGCTATTCCTGCAATCACTGAAACTCATCATGGGCTGCACAACCTGGCCTGGAAGGGGTGGATGCTTGAGCAAACCCTGATTGTTTTTTGTCAGATACAGAGGAAGTCTGGTTGCTCCTCTTAGAAAAAATCACTTTTTTGGGTTGTCCTTGCAACCTCCACACATCTGTCCTGTGACCTGTACTGGTGGCAGCAACAGCACACACACCCTTTTCTCTGTGCTGCCAGGACTTCTCCTGCTGTCATTTCATCCAGCTGAAGAACAATATGTGGCTTGAGTTTTGGAAAATTCTGAGCCAAAACATCTAGTAAGGTGGTCACCATTTTTTGCACCTAAATGTGACAGAAGCTCCACATGTTTAGAGGTTCATGGGCTGTTCAAGTAAATCGTGGTTGCTAAAGCATGATGCGAGTGTTACAAAACCTGAATTTTAAATGGAAAACTAGGATTAGCTTTCTCTATAAATTACATTATGATAAGATGCTACTTTAAAATTGCAGGACCCGCTCTTTCATAATATTGTCATTTGACTGATAAGCACAGTTGTTTGGACCTGACTTTCCCTCAGACCACTTTGTCACAGGATTTCCAGTGCTTTGCCTTATGTGTCATCATAAACTGTTTTGAAGAATAAATAGCTTTCTTTAGTATAAACTTTTGGCAGGCTCTATAAGTGAGAGAAAAAAATACAATGTACAGCTGAGCAACCTGATCTAATTGAAGGTGTCCATGCCCACAGCAGGCAAGTTAGAGTTGGATTACTTCTAAAGGTTCCTTCCATGCTATGATTCTGTGACTCCACTGTTCCATGATTTATTACTCTGCCCTTGTGGGAACACTGATATCAAAGTCTACAGAGAGTTCTCAACTGGTGTATTGCAACATGTTTGGGACCATCGGTAGAAAAAAGCCCAGCATTCTTCTAAAGTAGTGTGGACAATGGTAATTACAGCAGGGGACATGAGGCTCTTCAAGGTAAATACAGAGGCATTCCATGCAAGCAGTTGGGTAGAGAGCCTTGTGACCACTGTCTGCTCATCACTGCAGGGGAAAAGAATGGATTGTGCGTGGTACTAAGCAGCAGCTGAATGTGGAGAATGTTGTAAAATGGCTCATGTTCCATGACCCTCAGTAAGAAGAAGCCTACCTTTTGCTAGCTGAGCATTTGGTACTAATGCATGGATGCTGCTTGGAAAAAAATATGAGTATGTCCCACTGTTTCATTCTCCCAGTGAAAGTCTAGATTAAACAGCTTAGAGACAGATGCTGCAAAGTGATGCTGCTCTCAGAAGGATTTGGGATGGTATCTGAGGAAAAAAGTGATGCACCACTGTTCCATAGTTTTGGCTTTGTTGGCAGCCTCTCAGGAATGGATTTGAGGAAAGAAACAATGAGTGGTGTGAGAATATTTCAGCTATTGTGCAGGGTGGCTGTGCTGCAAATGGAAACTGCTGTGAACTCCTGATGCTTCCCAGCCCACATGTGAATGGAGATATCTGAAAGATGGCCCCAACTCCATGGGTTTCAGATCTTCCACAGATCTCTGACGTGTTTTTGAGTCAGTCCAGAGGCTCTGTGCTACTTTCCTATTGGAATGCCTATCCTTACCTCAGCATCACCTGAAAGTTTTTGTAGCTGGAAATGTATGTGGGTACAGGCGAAAATGCTGCTTGCACATATTTCGTGCATGTGTGCTAAAATGCATAGCACTGAGGCAAAAGCTGTGTGAGTCAGACTGCTCCTTTCCACTAGACTGAGACTTCCAAAGGTCTGAGCTCACATAAATACACCGCAGAAATGTTTTCATCTCGCAGCAGCACACACGGCTTGCATGCTGCCTCCAGAGAAGCCATTGCCTCTGCAGATTTTTGCTGCCTTCAGCAGGAAGCAAGTTCAGCAATGCCCACCTCAAGCACCTGCACTCCATCTGTCAAGAGTAGTGAGCCCTCCTGAGCTGCCAAAGTGCCACCAGTGAAATTCAGCACAGCGAGGGAGCCCCGCTTTATCAGGCCCGTGACCCAAAACCATTGCTATAGATTTTCAAAGGTAGCGCGTTGGGGAGTTGAAACGACCGTGCTCCCCTTGATAAGCAAGGGCATGGAAAGGTGGCAAGGACACAGGAGATCGATAAAGATCTTTGAAACTGCTTTAAAGCTGCTCTGTGCAGATGTCGAGCCCTGATCTCTCGTGCAGTAGCTGGGAAGCATTACAGCTATCCATTTCCCCATTTGCTCCAGCAGGATTCCTGATTCCAGTAAAGTCCTTTGTCAGCAGGGCCAGCCCTGAGATCTGTTGATCAAGGATTTAGAGCCTCTTAGTGGTCTTAGACCTTAGCCAGGGAGAAAGTAGGACCATAACATCACAGAAGGGTTTGGTTTGGAAGGGACCTTTCAAGGTGTTCTAATCTGACCCCCCTGCCACTGGCAGGCACACCTTCTGCTAAAGCAGACTGCTCAGAGCCCCACCCAATCTGCCCTTGAATGTTTCCCGGGATGGGGTATCCTTCATACAAACTTCATTACCTTCTTTGGCAGCTGTGAAATCTGTTGCTAGTACTGAACTGCCAGACTCTTAATGTTTTATTTTCACTCTGGCACCAGAACATCTCCAGACTGTTTCAAGTTCTTTTACCTATGAGAAAACACTAGTATGCCCTTGAGCTGTACAGCATAGATTTGTGTTAGAATAACCTCTCTGCCACAGAGCAATTATTCCATCATGTATTTTGAAACCTGCTTCCAGAGAAAAGCAGAGTGATATGTGATGCGGTGAACAACCTCCAGACAAAGAAGAGCACAGTCATTTCCAAAAGGCCTCATATGCCCACTTTCCAGACATTTTCCATTATATTTCCTTGAAAAGCAAAGCCAGTCTCATACTTGTTTTCAGCTGACCTTGCCCAGCTGATTTCCACTGGCTGAGGCTGAAAAACTTACCAGTAGTGAGGGGAAGACAAGAAAACAGTGGTGGAGCATCTTTTCTTTCACTCTCACAATTTCTATGGTTCCAGCCAGGCATTATAATTGTTCATGACATTTTTATTTTCTTCTCTTCTCATGGAATCAGACTAGAAATTTGTGTTCATCTACAATTTCCCAAGTTATTACTTCATTGTGCAACTGGCCGTGAAACATTTATAAGACACTGCTTGTTTTCAGTGGCTTCTCAGTCTGCTTTGTCATTGCAGTAGATTTACAAAGACCCCCACTGTTGATGGAGAATAGCTTGAAAATTCTGTCTTACCCTTTAGTGTAAGGACCTGGCAAAAAGGGTGGCTGACTCCATGGTTAGGGACACCCAGCTTGCCCCACCTTTGGCCTGCCACTTTTTCACTCGCATCAGGAGAACTCCAGGCTGGAAAGAAATTAGAAGATTCACAACCGATCTTTCAATTGCTCAAATATGCAAAATGTTTTCTTTGATGTTAATGAGTTGCTGGCATCAATTGGTGCAGTGCATATTTATTATCTGGGTGCAAGAGGCCTGATCTGATAGATTGAGACACATCCCATTATGTTTGTGCCACCCAACACCTGCCCCTCATAGTCTGCAGACTTGCCATTATTCTGCTAGATGACAACTTTGATGTTGATAAAATTTCTGGCAGGGGTTGAATTTTGTTATGTGGTCATAACAAACAATGCACAACACACAGCACACACACAACACCCCGTACAGCAGGGACCATTCTATTCTAGACTATGAAAATTTTGAGCAATTCATATCTGGATCCACTTGACTCCAGCAGAAATTAGGCACTTGATTTTCACACTGTGTTAATCCTTGCCTGAACACCTTATCCCACAATCCTTCATTACACTCTGCTTCAGTCTTTTTCAGGTATTAATATGTGCTGAAGCACTTCTGTATTTACAATAATAGTTATCTTTATAAAAAACTGACTTGATCCAGGCAGACAGATGGAAAAGTGAAAAAATAATTTAAAAAGGGACACAGATGAATAGTTTGGAAAGGAGGACAAAGCAGATGGTGGATGAACTCATTCGTTTAAAACAACTGTATGTATCCCCTTCTTTCTTCCCAAGCTGCAGCTAAGTTTTGCTGCTCATATTTGTAATCTTCCTCCCCCTGACTGGCAGCTCCCTGTAATGCATGCTATCCTTACAGCACAACTCTTGGAGCACAAACACAGCAGCTCTGGTACACCTGTAACAAAACAAAGCCACAGCCAAGCCATCTTCCCAGCTCTGCAATAAATCCAAGTGAGAATCCAAGGCACTGCAAGCCATTTCTTGCATGGTTTCTTGTGGTTTTAGCCATACTGAGAATGTCAGTTTGAAAATGGGATCATGTGTCCTTTTGCTGCTCCAAAATCTTAGTGATCCACGTAGGTACCAAGCTGTGAAGTTCAGGTCCCTCTGAAGTTCAAAATGACTGAAGTGGGTTTTGCTACAACAGCAATCAATTACAGACAAGTGCATAGAGTGACAGGAAAAGGGAAATAGTTTCAAACCACAAAGGGAACAAAGTATTGACTGTGAGGGTAGAGAGGCACTGGCGCAAGTTCCCCAGAGAAGTTGTGGTTGTTCCATCCCTGGAAGGGTTCAAGGCCATGTTAGCTGAGGCTCTGAGCAACCTGGTCAAGTGGAAGGTGCCCCTGCCACAGGGATTGGACTGGATGATCTTTTAAAGTCCTTTCAAACCCACTCCATTCTGTGGTAAATGTACTGCTTCCCAAACAATGAGTCCAATCACTGCTGTCCCACACCAAGGGCTGATGAAAGCAGCAGGATTCGCTCAAGCATATGTATGAATTCAGACAATATCCCAGGGGGTTTCAGGCATGCCCTGCCCAGCTCTGTGGCAGAGAAAATGCATACATTGCAGTAGAAGGGACTTCCAAGTCCATTCATCCCGATAAGAATAATAGAGTTTGTCAGGGAAGCCACTCTCAGCCACCAGCAGTGGCTGTCTCCCTTTCCCAGCATGTATTGACTTCCAAAAAGACATCTTCCACTGTGGATTCAGCTGCATACACAGAGGAGTCTGTCTTGCAGCTCCTTTGGAAAGGCTCAGCACACATCGCCCGGGGGCTGGGACCCTCCCTATTTGTGTGGCTGTCAAGCCAATACCAAATCCCAGAGGGGAAACTGGTCCCAAACCAAATGCAGGCGTGGACCAAGGCATGCTGAATTAAATGCTAAGTCAGTAATTAAGTTAATTGAACTTTTGATCTGGCCCATAAATAGCTTCTACATCTTAGCATGATGATTTTGCCTGTTGCTAATTTGACTAATTAATTCAGCTAATTCTACGTGTTGTAGAAATGTTGGTATTGGGGAAACAAATGTTCAATTTAAAAGCTAATTGAGGAACAGGCTGTGGTTAAAAAATGCAGACAGATGAAATGGGTGTTTGCTGATCACTGAATTTTCATCATTTTCAGTGGAGGAAGGCAGGCTTGGTAACCTTAAGAAAGAGATCTTGTGCTTCAGTGAGAAGCACAACAGAGAAATAATTTCAGACTAATAACTAAAGCTGACTGGTTTTTACCAAGTGATTTGTGAAGCCTTCTTATTTCCTACAATGAGCAATCACAATGTTAATTTCCAGCCAGTTTAAAGGATTTCAGAATTCAAGGCTCAAAATATTCAGAGTACTTAAATGTAAGTGCTGATGCCTAGCCAAATACTTTTAAGCTGGCCATAAAAGGTTATTTCATGAGGATACTAGCTATGTTAAGATTGGATTGCGTTTTTAAGATGTTGATTGGAAGTACTTCAGGAAATTTTGTTTGGGGCTTTCATTAGAAGTATATAGGGATACTTCACACATGTGTGCACTTTCTGTCTTTGTACCATGCTGCACGTGTACACTCTCTCTAATTAGCTATAGAAATAAATTGTACAGGCTATAGTCCTTGTCCAGCTCTTAGTATCCATCAGACCAATTACCAGAAGTCAGAAGAATGCTTATGCTGCAGTTTCAGAATTTATGTTTTCAGGATGCCAGGGTAGGGAAGTATGTGTTAAGCATTCACCCTGAGTACAGATGCAGTTGTTCACTGAGATTAGCTGAGGAACAGGGAGATTTCCTTCATCTGGAGCTGCACCAACATTTAGTCGTTGCCACTGGAGAGGGAACAGGGCCCCAGCCAAGGACAGGTATATGTTAACCTCATTTAACAGTGTCTGTCTTGATGAACTGAGTGTGCCCAGTATGTATAAAAGCCTGTCATTCATAGAACTCATCCTAATATCTAGAATTGGGCTGAATGTGAGGTTACAGCCAGGGATCTGTTCTTCCCACCTGCTCTTCAGACACTCATCAGCAGAACATGTTTCCATGGGGGGCTCTCAAAGCTGGTGTGGCCACAGAAACTCAGAAGTTAAAGTTAAGTCACTAGAAGTGAAACTGGGAATAAATAAACTCCCACGTCACTGCAATATGCCTCAGGGTTGGGAGGGACTCTTGGTCTGCACAAAGACCTCTGTGTATCCTTCATATAACCCACACAAGAAGGTAATCTCCCATTGTATTTTGGGGTGGTGAATTTTCTCCTCATTTTTGTTACTTATTCACACCCACATTTATTTGGTCTGACCTGGAGTTCTTACATGTCTGAATCTATCTGGTTCAGCTGGATTTTTTTGCTAATAATTATCTGGAGAGAATACAAATAAAATTTAAAGGGCAAGTGGGAAATTTGGACTTGCTTTTGAACTTTGAAAAGCCAAACAAAACCAGAATTTTTTTTTTCCATGATAGAAATTCACTTACTTTCTAAATGTTCAGTCTAATTGAATTGGAACATAAATCCAAAATACTTTAAAAACTGCAAAGCCTTTTTCAGCTGTAGAGGGACTGAGACATGCATAAACATCACCTTTCTTGGAAATTTTTAATTTTTGATAGGTTGTGCTTTCCACCTAAAAAAAAAAGGAGTATTTTTTTCTGATAATTACCAACCAGCAAAGCACAGCTGTGGTGCACACAAATTCTGCTAGGGAGCTGGTAGCCCATGAGGAGACACTTTTTTTTGCCTTTCTCCCTCAGCAAGTGCATGCTTCAACCCATATCTATGCCATTAAAAAGGTGTCTGTGCAATGAAGTAATTTTTTTCCCTTTCCTTCAGTTTCAATGGTGGAAATTGACAGGGTTACAATCCACTGGGGATTGATGAGCAGACCACAGCATGGATCTTCCTTCCTTCTGCTTTCTTTCCTGGCTGTGCCATCACCACTTTCTACCAGAAGACAGCAGTGGAGTGTTCTCCTTGATGTGACAGAGTCCTTGAAACCCATGTGGCACACATTTCTCTGGACTCTGAAATTAGGTTCAAGTGGTGCTTTCTGAGTATTAGTGCTTTAATTTAAAAAACGGTAGAAAAGCTGGGGAGATCACATCAAGGACAAATCAGATAGCATTTAGGGGCTGCTGAAAATGCATTAAGATGAGACACTTATAGGAGTCTCCCCAATTCACTTATCAAAAAGGAATGTGATCTATGACAGGACTGCAAAGTACTTTTGTGAGCACTTATTTCCGTGTACTGACATTGCCTTTAATATAGCAGAAAAATGTGTAAAAAATCTATTTCTAGGCATTTATGTCCATTCAAAATGTAAAACAATAGAACAACTTTAAATAGAAATGACAAATAACTCAATTACTACCTGATGCAGAACAGGCAAAAATATTTGTCCTCTCAGCAATGTTCACAAGCTAGAAAAATTATTTTCCATGCTACTCAGAATGATGAGGGTCAAAACTACCCAGGGCCACGAGTGTTCTTTTTTTTTTTTAGGTGTTCTTTTCGTGCTATCAGTGAAACAGAAATTGCCTTCAACTGCTTTTACTTTTCAAAATAAATGTGTGCTTCACTAACAGCAACAAAAGAAAGGCTAGATCACCCTAACTGATACTGTTACAGCACTGAGGGAATAAATCATATTGATTAAAACGTTTGGGAACGCTTTGTTTTTCAGTGCAATTTTTTTCATATGAGATTCTTGGAAAGCAGCATTTCAGAAGTATGGAGGATGAAAGAGCTGCGACCTGTCTTTTTTTTAAACAGGAAAACCACATGGAGTAATACCTGTTGCTCAGATATACTGCCATGGTATAATTAGATGTTCAGCCTGTCTTCTGAGGTTGGAGTGCTTATTTCTAAAGATTTTCAATGCCAAGTAAAACATTCAAATACCCTTTCTTCAATTACTAGCAATGGGACCTGGGCATGGGGGTGGCCTAGAAAGCTTCAGGAAAGTCCCTTTCTTTTCACATTAGGACTGATGGACGGCATTGATCCTGCAAAACACAGCTCTTGTCACATTTTTGTGCCTTTGCTTCTTGGCAGGAGGCAGTAGCTATACTGTTGTGCCTTGGATTTGTTTTTATAAATGTGTTGCTTTCACATGGTAAGGGGTGGTGGTTCCACCTCGGGGATGGCTCCATGAGACTGGGGAGTGGGAGGCACTCTCCCGTCTCTGGGAGCTTCCCCTGTGAGCTGCTGGCACCAATCAGAGAGCTGGTTTGGTGATGGAAAGCTCGGGAAACCAATGAAAAAAGTTATTTCGCTTTCACAAATCACAGATGCATCGAGTTAATTGCTCTTTCGGTTCCCGGTCTCCGGAGGTGGGGGTCCTTGGCTGCGGGGCTCCGGCCCGGGCTCTGGGCTCGGTCTGGGGTCCGGCCCGGCACCGGCTCTGAGGGGAGCCCCTGGCTTGGGGGGCCCCGGGCTCCGCATGGCCCCAGCACCGGCCGCATGGCCCCGGCCCTGCTGGCTGGGCTCAGCTCTCCTTTCCACGGGGCAGAGAAGAACTCCAGCTGCCCGCGTTTGTTTCTTTGCAATCTGGATACAATTGTAACTTCTTTATGCCTGGATGGAATTCTGGACCTCCTGAGTTCCCCTGAATGACAAGAAATGAAGCATGGAGACTACAGAAGTCAGCGGGATGAAGACAAAGTTCCTGGTGGGAAGCGATTGAAAAGATGCAAGTAGCTGAAAACCTTTTTTGTGGGCTGTGGGGATTGTGACTTCACTGAAGTTCCTTTAAACTGTGAAATACACTTGGGGAGGTTTGGATGCTTGAGTAGAAGACTTTTTGCCTCGGGGAAATTGAGCTCTCTCTGTTCTGGGACTGGAATATGAACAGAGATATTTGATAGAGAAGCAGATGAAGAGAATTTTGTTTTTCGGCAGCCTGCCTTTAAGAGTGATACCCCAAGTGTGTAACGTAACCCATAACACGGCTCTGGAAGGACTGTGTAAATGGGAGGAAAAATTCATAGTTCTGTGGTTTCCGGGCGGACGCAGACTGTGAAGGTGAAGACACCCCCTAAGCCATAACCAGAAAAGGGACTTTTCTCTCTGAAGTAAACTGAACTGATTATTTAAGTGTATAGCTGACTGAAGTGTTCTCTCTGTATGTTGGTTGGTAAGAAATGTGGAATGAAGGGGAGGAGGGAACAATCTAGGAATTTTATCCTGAATTCTAATTTTTTTTTTTTTTTTGTATTATTGATAAATTTCTTCCTGTACCTTTTTAAGTTTTGAGCCTGCCTTGTCTCTACTCCTGGGTCCTGTCTCAAAAAGAAATTAAATATATTAAGGTTGGCAAACCCAAGTCACACCGTGACAATAAATCACAAGAGGGGAGAGTGCTGGTTATGATTATTGATCAACATAATACAAAAATAGCAGCTTTGATACAGAGATTTTGAAGCATTTATAATGCCACGTGTAATCCACAACAAAAAGGCACTGTTCAGGTAGTTCAGTTATGCTTTTGACATCCAAATTGGAGCCCAAACCCTATTTAGTACAGAATCTGTCATTAAGAGATTTCTCAGTAGTTCATCAGCCCCTTTATTTGTGATAGTTCTCTGCGCCTTGGTATTTCAGCAGCACAGGGATCAACCTCTCAGAAACAAGGATGGCCATAATAAAAATAGAAGTGCAACAGGTCACGTTTCTACACTTCAGCCTAATGGGATAATTTAATATGCTTTTAATGGCTATACATCTCTCCCATCCTCCCTAAACACAGATCTAACAATGTGAGATTTAAGGCAACAGAAGCTTCTGGTCTGGAACTGTTATTTCTTTCTATAACTTGCTTTTGCCACTCTGTGGAGTGTGAAATTTAAGATTAGTTTGAGATTAGTTTGCATAAGCATAAGTACAACACACAGATATTTTTAATTGCTTCTTGCTTCTTTACAAAGTCCATTGGTGTTCCGCATAAAAAAAAGTGTAGTGAATTAATATGTAATATTTGGGTGAAGATTTCAAACCCAGTGCTTTTAAAGAGCATCCATTGCAAAGCAACTTACACTTGAAAAATCTTTCCGCTTTTTCAGGGATTCCTTAAACAAGAATGAAGTATTTTTGGAGATTCTGTTCTATTCTGTCTAATTTTGAACATATACTAGAAAAGAATTTATTATCAAAACAATATTTTCTATAAAGGCAAGATGTCAACATCCATTCTATTCCTCTATTCAATTTACAGATGTTTAAGTGCACACAAGACATTAAGTCTATGATTACTAAGTAGTTTTTAGATTTTTCCTTTGTAGCATAACCCTTGAAATTCCTGATAACTTGTATCTTTTCTTGCATGACTGACAACTCTTTCCATGTATGCATAAGCAAAATATTTTATTCTTTGTTCTAAAAGAATTTGTCTTTTTTTTTGCTTGGTACAAGAAAAATATGATCACAGTGTCAAAACCAAAATACAGTAACATTTCACAGCTATTTTTGTAGAGTGGTAAAGTCCTTATCACAAGGACTTTTCATTTTGCGTAGGATTGATTTTAGAGCGGTTTCATTCTGTCTGTAAACCACTGCACAGAAGATGCACTATGTGCAATTACAGAACATGCAATTAATATTAGATCACAGAAAACAGCTCTTGGCTTTAGTGTCACTGAATATCAATCTGAAGTTTTCAAGGACCTCTCTCAATCACACTCTATGTGTATTTCTCAGGAAAGAATATGGTTTTGTTTTTCCCTGTATTTATTCTCTAAAATTAAAAAAATAATAAACTCATCATATTAGCAGTATTAACAAAGGGGTTATCCACTTTTCTACAACCACTGTTCAACACACAGGGCAAATGCAGAGTCACAAATGTAAACATCACCTCTTTTCTCAAAAAAGTTTCTCTGTATGAAATTTCACCTACGGAAATGCCCCCAGATAAGCACTTCCATTTTCCCTTTTTGGAAAAAGTTTATAGCTGGCCTCGTGTGTAGTAATAAAGTACACACTGGGCTGCAGTGGAGTTTTGATCTTAGTGCTGAGATTTTATAAAGCACTCCTCACAGGAAAATTTATATCTGAGACAAATTTCTTCTACATTTCAGCTCTCTACTGTCTTAAGTTGTCTTAAGGGAAGCCAGAACTGTACATTAATTAATTGAGAATGTACATATCATCCTTGGCTGAATTATTAATGTCCTTTTCCCATCAGGCTTCAAGGTCAGGTGTGTGTGTGTAGATGCACACAGAATTCAAGGTCAAACGGGGTCTCATTGTGCTGAATGTTGATCAGCATGGGCAGTTTCCTTTCCAAATAATTGATAACCTGGATATCAGACAGAAAATAGCACATAAGCAGAACAGATAAATGATAGCAAAACAAAATGGAAAAAAAGTGTGGATAAAATTGATACAGTACTGTAAGCATAGTTTTGGAAAAATAGTTATTTCCTCATAAAAAACACACGTGGTGTGAGCTCAGGTGTCACTTGACATACTGCAACTCACTTGTCAGGCATTTCTGCTACTGCTTCTGCTTTCAAATTAAGGATTCACCATTCGGTGACTCCAGCACAATGAGGATGAACTCTTCCTATCCAAAAGTGACTCTTCACAGGCAAAGCAGCATCTACTCCCACACCTCTGGTCTTGTCCCTGAGCAGCAGAGACATGCTAGGTAAGTGCCAGGCTGCTACACGAGAGGAGAACTGGCTTATGCAATGCAGAGAAAAAGGGTCAGTCACTGACCAGCTGACACATTTTATTTTTATAAATTTTGAAAATGAAAACAAGTTACATTATCTTTTTAGTATCGTTCAAATAATAAACCTCAAACACAGAAATTTTAATTCATTTTCTCTACTGACAAAGATATCACACAGCTGTATTCTATTAAAATGAAGACACCAGAAACTGCAACACATTTTTTCTCTCTCATTTTCAAAAATAACTATTCCTAACAAACAGAGGGAGAAACCAAGCATATCTACATTAATGAATTGGTCGACCAGGATATCCAACAGATCACTGCTCTGTGAATACTCCTTAGCAAAAAATGGTAGGGGTTAGAAAAAGCATGCAAAATGTCATAGACCAGTGGTATTTCTGCACCTGGATAACACTAAAAATTTGCATAGATAAATTTGAATTGAAAAATGATACAAAAAATAAGTGCTGTGAGCTGTTTACTAATCTCCAGGGCATTATTAAAAATAAAAAAAAGAAGAAACTTCAGAAAAATTGCTACACTTGGAGTGTGTTGTAGTGTAAAAGCATAGAGAAGCATAAAAACCGTCAGTTTATCAGTCAATGCAGTTCTAGCTGCATTAGGAAAAATAGGGCCTTATACTGACAGATTGGAGAAAGTGAGAAAATCTGCTTAAAACAACTCAGAAGAGATTTGTCTTCAGTTCCTGGGCCTTTGTTTGAAAGTCTGATCAATAGAAAGGTGCCAGTGTGTCTGAAATTCCTAGAGAAAAATTTTAGCTGCTATAAATCAGTGCTGAATCCACCCAGCTGTTCTTCAATATTGGCAGGGGTGATGACACAGTGATAATAAGAGATCAACAAGAATAACATTCAAGGTCAGAATGTCAAAGTGGTGGAAAATGTCCAGTGGCATTATCCAGTAATGAATAAATCTTGATTGTGTGAACGGTTGAATCATTTAGGCTGGAAAAAAACATTAAAAAAACCCATAAAAAATATTACGAACTAGTAATCCAGCACTGCCAAGCCCACCACCCAGCCATGTCTCTTTGCCTTGCTCTCACTTAGTCCTGGCATCTTCTGGCCTGGGAACCACTCTCCTAAACCAGCTCTGCAGCTGATGAAGTTCTATGGCATTTTCTTGCTGTTGTCTGCAGAAATAAGTATTTGCATATAAAAGTACTCTATAAATACATTTAGGAGGGAGCTGCTTCTCTGTTGTGGAATTATTAAATGTTCCCATTCAACAAATCACACAGAATCAATGAATATGGACTTTATGAATGTGAACTTCAGAGCAAACCAAATAATGTTGGTATAAACAACTTGAGATTCCAGCTCTGGCATTGCTAGCAGATTACATTTTTTAGAAATCCATGATGCCAGTCTTTTGATTTCAAAGAAAATGGTATTCCAGAGTCTGGTGTTTTATTCTGTAACTAGAAGAAAATAAACCCATGCCTTTATACAGCTTTATGTTCTGCCATCAAAATCTCCAACCACTTCTAAAAATCTCTGCATTCACCTATATAGGAGGAAGAAATATTCATATTCATGTCATCCTCTGATTTCCAAGATAGACTAATCAATACTGACTGGAAAAAGCATATCCTTAGTACCAATAAGGACATTCAATTTTTGTTCCACTATAGCCTATAGCTACATTAGGTCTAATATAAGGGGACTACTCTGGTGGTGCATATTTTCAGACAACTTCCTAGTTCAAAGCTAGGTGTCAAATATTTAAAACCTGTCCCTATTCATTCTAGCCCAGGGCAACAAATAAATTATGGAAACCAAAAAAGGCAAATGAAAAAACAATATCCATTCAACAAATCAGAAATATCCAATTAAGAACAGAAAGCAGTGCTGCCACAATGGTGATGACACATGATACAGTTGAGATAAAATATTTTCTACCTGTATCTGGAAGAAGACTACATGGAAACATCTGCACTGTTGCCTGTCTGAGTTCCAATTGCACAGTATTATTCTTAGGGATCAGATGTACCAATGAGATTTCCTGTATTTTACATGACTGTTTGGGGCTCACTCCTTTCAGCCTCACATCTGTCGTTCAAAGTTCACGCTTTTCCCTTTTCTGAGCACAGATATAGGAGATATGGGAGGTGTGTGGTCAGCTGGGAAAGGTTTCAGACATTTCCAAGCAAAGGACATTGAGGCCTTTATTTTAATATTTTATATATATATATATATACACAATATACAATATAACTTCATTATATATGGCATGTTGTTTTATTATAAACATACACATGTTTTTTTATAAACATGTTATATACAGCATCATATACTTTGATTACAATACATATTATTTCTGTTTTGTTCAGACTGCTGGTAAATAATTAATACTTCAAATTTGCAAGTAGCAAAGCTGCTTTGAGGTCTTGGGGGCATCTTATGCAGTATACAGAAAGAAAAGAAATGACTTTTTGCAAACTTTCAGTGTTGCATGCACAAGAGAGCTAAATATTCCTCTCCTCCAAATGGCAGCACAAATAGCCTCACTCTGCATTTTGCTCTCACTTAAAGTTGCATTATAACAGGGGAACCATCCACCAGCACTATGTACCCATCTGCTTGTCTGTTTATTCCTTATTAACTGTAATTGGAGGTTTAGGAAGTTTCAGGAGTTCTGCAGGTCAACATTGTTCAAAAACTAAAACTAAATTGTGACAAAATAGGTATGTTGGCTGAACGAGGGCTCTCTGCAGATGAAATCACTACTGCCAGAACTTTGTGGAGTTATTGCCAACTGCCTTGTTTAACCTGCTTCCAACCCCTAGGGAGCAAAAGGTCAAGTAACCATGGTATTTGAAACTCCTTCGGACCTTCTGGGTGAGAGGAATGTTACATTTGTCTTTACAAACAAGTTGTAGATCTGTTGGTAGATTAAGTTGGCACCTAGAGATAAAAGAAACAATGGCAGGGATTGCACTGATGGATGAATGGAAAAAGAGATTTGCCTTTACAAACAAACTGTAGGTTTTCTGGTAAATGAAATCGGGTAACAGAAGATGAAAGAAGCAACGGGGGGGGGGAAACTACGAATTCTACAAGAATTAAAAATTAAAAGGGAGGGTTATACATTAGAGGGGAATGTCAGGTGTCAGGCGTTCCGGGAAGTCTGTGCCTCTCGAGTACCTCAGCCAATGGGGAAAGAGAGAGGGAAATACGGCCGGGAAATTGGGATAAAAAGGGAGGCTGCGACCTCCAAAAATTTGAGAAATCCCAGGGGAATGCCCTATGGCCTCTCCCTTTATTCGAATAAAGCAAAAAGGACTCCTCTGTCTCCTTTTTGGACAAAAACCTCTGGTGTTTGTGGATTAATTTTCCTTACATAGGCATTATGGAGTTACTGTCAGAAATAATCTCCAAAGGACCGGGCTTGTTGGTGATGGAGGTTCTGTAACTGTTAATTGTGCCTACACTACCTGAGAAGCTCCTAATCCTTCATTACTATCCTGAGCTACTAGCTCAGTAGGTATTAGCTACTGGCTCTGAGTGAGGTTTTGATTCATGTGAGGATTCAGGAAGTTCCCACCTCTAACCAGGTGACTCCCCAGAATATTTACTTGGAGAAGGGGCTTGTATGACCACCTGTCTCTTGAAATAAAGCACAATGCCGTACCTGTAACCCCACTTTTCCCATCTTACACTCTATCTTGGATATTAGGCACACCATATGTTGTGAAAAAAACAAGGTTCAGCCTCCGTATATTCCCTAATGGATCTTGAGTTCCTCTTAAACCTTTCAATTCATGATGCTGCCTGCCCTGGAGGGCAGATAGTTTGTAGGCACACTGGCCAGAAAGTACTTAGGAAGAAGGCACCAGGGGCTGCCTGCAAGGCAGGGAATTGAATTAAACATATCAGTTGGATTACTTTTACTCTCACACACCTGATATTGCTTTTACTATCATTTCAGTGTTTACCAATATCTTTCAAAGCAGTTTGTAGTACTGATAGGCTCAGCCTTGTACTCAGCAGCTGTTGCTGAGAACATCCTGTGCTCTCAGGCACATGCCCATGGCACCAAGTGACCAAGATATATGCTGTCACTTTTGTGTTTAATTTTACAGTTTTTCCTCATCCCCATCTGCACATCTGAGGACTGAAACCAAAGGTGATGAGAAAGGGGAAACAGTAATTTGGCTGGGGAAAACATAAGAAGATCTTCTAAGCTGCTGTAGCACAAATTACTCCAGCTAGGGTATGATGGGGCATTAAACAGTAAAATGTGTCAGGTGGGGTATCAGGTGGAATGACATCTTCTCTTCAAAGGGAAATAACACGTGTATAGACAGTGTGGTAAAATGGAAAGGTGAAGAGCAATACCAAAACCCTCAACACACAGCAGACGAGAAATTTAAGGAGTATGTTGACATCCATAACATCAAGAAGTCAAAAACAGCTGAGGGTGAGACAAAAAATGCAAAGCCTAGAGCTTTCCTCCTTCAGTGAAAGTGCAGCTACTTCTGCCTGATCTCTGCTTTCTGCCAGACTAAGGAGTCCTAACAATTACACTCTTCTGTCTGCAAGCTACATTCATTGCTTGATCTGAGAGAGAAATCCCAGATCTCTGATGACCTTTATGATTTCTCATGTCAGTCAGGGCTTCCACTGAAGCCCTGTATCAGCACTGCTGAAGATTTAGGAGGAAAACCTTCTAAAATGAAGAAGCTTGCATAAATCAAAAGTTTTGAAGGTCTCCATCTAAAAGCTCTCTACATTTCCTTGTGGCTGTTAGGCTAATGCTTTTAACAAGAATGTTGAATGAACAAGGAAAGTGGAGATTCACATGAAATCACCTTCTTTCAGGAGCCTGGAATTTAAGACAAACACATAAGACAATATTAAACTTTCATGAAATGTGTTCATTAAAACATCTCAGTTCCTTTTGTAAATAACTAGCTCCTTCACCATCGGATGTCTTCACAAGACTCTTCACTATGTGATGTCGTTGTAAACCTTGACAATCTCTTCTTTTCCATTCCTTCTCTGTATTTGTGGGAATATGTACATGCTCCTTCTCAAATAACTTAATATTCCTCAATCCCTATAAATATTAACAAGCAGACTTTGTAGAGCAGGAGATGAAATGTTTACCATTCACATCAAAGGTAGTCAATTCATGACCCATTTACGTTGAATCCCTGCTGGGGGGGTAGGGGAAGGAAAAAAGGATGAGGTAGAAAAGAGTCCTCTGTGAATGTCATTTGACCACATGTTTATGGCAATACCTTTGTTGCCTACACAAACACATTTGCATATCCATAAGTAATAACAATTAAGACATGAGCTATGTTTGAACTCCTCTTCACTTGATTTTTCTTTGACAGATGGGTCTTGGTTTACATGCTGTGTTCAGTGTCCTTTGAATCCACAAATCACTTCACCAAAATAGCTTAATAATTATTTTGCTTTCCAAGTGCCTTCAAGTTCAGATCTTTACCAGAAATAAATTATCCAAGATAAATTCTTTCCTAAATCTGTGTACTTCAGAGACATCAAATTAAATGTTTTGTGATGTTTCTCATGTTCTGGTGGCTCTGAGATTTGCCTGGGGCAGGGGACTGTGTCTGCTACATGTATAGGATGACACTGAGCAAGTTCCAGCATCACTTTGTGTTCACGGCTTTTTCTCCCACACTTGTAGGATGGGAATAATACTGACAGCTGTAGTAACTGTTGAGACCTTGCAGAGCAAATATTTAAGAATAAATTAAGTATATGATGCAGAAAGAGCAATCTTACTATTTTACCACTCACATTGCACTTCAAGCAAGTAAATAGTTGGCCCAAATAGCCAAAATAGAATAAAAACCAGAAGGGTGGCTTCACTGATTTCAGAACAAAGATATAAAGATTCTTTCAGCCTTTAACATTGCACCTTACAGTCTATATCTGCTTTTATCATTCAAATTACATGGACAGTGCAAACAAATATTATATTAACATTTCTACTTTCTTCAAAGCATCCTTCCCAGCACATTTAAAGGGTATTTGAGGTATCTAGATAAAAATACCCCAGTATACACCTAAAATTACCAAAATGCACCAAAGAATCACAAACATCTCACTTTCTAAATAGTCTCCGTTTAACAGTTTATGAAGAAAAGAAAACCTTTGCTATGATTCAGATTCCAGTTTTGTTAAGATGGGTTTTAATGAAGATCATCTGCTGGTAGGCATTAAAAAACCTCTACCAACCTGGGCAGCAGCTTTTTTCTTTTAAAACTGATGAAATTCGAGTCCTTCAACACCTAATTTTGAGAAGGGAAATTCAAATCCCTGCAATTTTAATAAAATCTAAGTCTTAATCTTGCAAATAACACTATTTTGTAAGGTGTATCAATAAATATATACTTGGAAACTTTGAAGAGAAGCAGACATGAAGGCACTCCAAATCCAAATCCATGCCTTTTCCTCATTTTCCACCACTGATATAAATTTAATTCTTTACTTCTCTCTCAAAAGTTAAAGCAAGGCTGTTACTACCTGTAAGCAGTGGTGCCTGCTAAGAGTTCTGGAGAGACGAAAAACACATACAATGACTGGCAGGTCTTATTGCTGAATAATAGTGTGACTTTATAGCAAAAATGTGCCTGGCATTCCTGCCATAGTAGTAGACATAACTCAAGAGTTTCACCATGCTCAGTATCTCACTCTGCACAGAAAGTCATTAAGTGCAGGGGTAGATCTTTCCTATTCCTTCAAGTGAAAATGGTTCTTAGAAAAGACAACAATTTCCTGGAAATTAAATAATACAACTGCAATGCTGATTACTCTCCTCTACCATCCCATGTTGTATGATCACAATTTTCATTTTCTTTGACAAATTTAATGGGTAGTCATGCTAGCGCTACTCATTTTCTTTTTGCAAGCAGGAAACTAGGTTCATAGTAATGAATATTTCTTTCCTGCTCACCTTTTGTCCCTCCTGACATCGGAAGGTGGTGGGTATCCCATTGCAGCATGATTACAAAGAAGCTGGGTGGTAGAAGTATCTCGTTTGGTAAGTAGTTGCCAGTTTGCAATTGAGGCATCCGTCTGATGCAGGTCTCTGTGCCTGGCTCATCTCGTCTTCCAAAATTAATGAGTGGTACAAAGACAGCGCTGAGGATACATGCCAGTGGCAGGAGTTATGCTGCCTGTGGCACTAATCCTAGAAAAGCTTGGGGGGTGTGGCACTTCTCGTTCCTCATCTTCTCCTCATTTTAGTACGCCACATATTTGTCCCTAACTTAGTGCTCCTAGGAGACCTTGTAGCTACACAGCAGAACAGCTGGATGTTTTTTGGGTGCAAGTGAGCTGCCTGAAGTCCAGGGTGTTCCTGCTGCCTGTGCAAATGTAAAGCTCACTGACCCACTGCTCTTCAGTAAGGTGGAATAGACAAAAGGACTGGAGCTGAGTAATATAATACCTTCTTCTACTCCACTTGCCTCCTTAAATGTTAATGCTTTGCATTTTCTCCCTCATTTCCCTATGTGTTCTTTTACCCTTCCTTCATCCACAACCAGAATCTCTAAATAGCAGGTGAATAAATCTGGTCAGTACTTGGTTTCGGATAGCACACTACAACCCAGGAATCCATATTCTTTATATCCATTCCTTTATCCTAGAGGAGCTATGTAGATTGAGTTTGTAGGAACCTGTATCTGAGGGCCTTAAGAAGACACTGAGGGAACACTGTTTATTCATTATTTTTATTCTGTTTCTCTCCCTCTCTCTTCCTCCCCCCCCCATAAGTTGCATTTCATATTCATTCCACTTTAGCACAGAAATTAACCACTCTGAACCACTTAATTCTTTACTCACATTGATATTGCCCAGAAATACCACTGTCTCTTTGACCAGCTGCTATTTCCTTTCAATCCTTCCAAGGCCCTGGCTTTTTTCTCCCAGTCATGAACTACTGAAGACCTTCAGGATTTTTCAGGCTTAAAATCTAGATTAATATCTTGACTGGACCCTGTTTTTTGGGTGGCAGAGTACAATATCTGTGTAAATTACTACCTCTCTGGTAGCTGTAGGGTTCTTGTTGATCCTTTGATCTGATCATCTCAAGTCTTCTATACTAAATTTACTATCTCTGATTCCTACTGTCATAAGATACCTCTTCATGGCCAGAGTCTCTGGAAGATTCACAGATAAATCTGATTGCAATGACTAAAAGAAGAAATTTCCTTTTAAAACTTTGAGGTATTATAAAGCACTAGGTACAAGATTGTTGTTTTTATCCTCAAACTGTCGTAAGAACAAATGTTCAGAAGTGGCTCTCTGTGCAGACTGTTGGGTTGTGGGTGTTAAATGCCTCATAAATGCAGATAAGCTATCCCAGGAGATTCTACATACCCTTGTGACATATCTCTGCATGGACAGGGTTATAGGTCGTCTGGGCCATGCTATGCATCTGCCCATTCAGGAGCAAAACACTGTTTGGTCCTAGAATGGGTTTTGCCTACTTGTGAAATATAAACATGCAGCACCATGATGCTTGTAGAACTGTGAATGTGATCCTTTTGAGAATGGAAAAAGGAATCACATGTATATAACAATTACATAAACATGATATTTCCCCCAAATGTTCTAAATTCTTCCAGGTATTCAGAATCTTATGAAGTCAATTCAAAGGAGAAGCATACCTGGCAAAAATCTAACTCTGTGCTGCTTGATACTGCTGTGTCTTGTTTTACACATTTAAAGGAGGGGATGAAAACTGTGTAGGTTCTTCTCCACCCTTCCTCCTCTGTTTTGTACCCCAACACTCATCAGCAAGAAGTGATAGGGACAGTACATAATCACTATCTATTTCATACAGGAAGCATTTCTTAACTGAAGAATCAAATTTCAGTGGATACAAATTCTCTTTGTTCTATCCTTTCCTTCCAAACACCATAAATTACTCTCTTAAATCAATGATATTACTGGAGTGGGTAGTGCAGGTCTGTTTACACTCTGGAAACAGTCCTGGAAGTCTCTCTAGTAAAAGGTGTATCCTCCTCTTTAAATGCACACTTTGGTCAGTCACAGTAGGACCAAATGCATCACAAAAAGCCTAGAGAAGCCTTCTATTTGAAGTTTTTTCTAGAAGAGAAAAGTCTTTTCTGCTTCAAGTCGAACCTTGTGCCTCTTATGAAATACATTTTTTTTTTCTATTGGCTGACAGTAAAACTGATGTGTCAAGACCCTCCTCTTCTTACTTAGACTGCATTAGTCACCTCCACAGGGCAATGGGTGTTGTTGGCTGCCATCCCAAGTGCTCTGTAGCTGTGATGGCACCTCTTGTCTGCCTACTTTTTGACTTGGGTAGAGATGGCTTGCCATCACCCAAGGTGAAGTGGGTATAAATGAGAATATAAATAGCCTCGTGTTGTTTGTTGTTAGTTTTTTAAAGATGTCATTCATGGAAAGACATTGACCTGCAGGAACAGATCCACGGGAGAAGGCCATGAAGATACTCAAGGGGCTGGAGAGCCTCTCCTATGCCTCCCCTATGACAACACACTGAGACAGTTGGAGTTGTTCATCCTGGAGAAGAAAAGATCCCGGGGAGACCTTAGAGCACTTTCTGATACCTAAGGGAGTTACAATACAGCTATAGAGAGACTTAAGAGCACACAAATGTAGGATAAGGGTTAATAGATTTAAACTAAGAAAAGGGAGATTTGGATATAAGAAGGATATTTCTCCCCATGAGGGTGGTGAACCACTGCCACAGGTTGCCCAGAGGAACTATGGATGCCTCATACTTGGAAACACTCAAGGCCAAGTTGGATGGGGCTCTGAGCAACCTGGTCTAGTGGAAGGTGTTCTGGCCCATGGTAGGGGCTTGGAATGAGATGATCTCTAAGGTCCATTCCAATTCAAACCATTTCATGACTCTGTGATTCATCATCATACTGCTGTTCAGGGTGGCACCTGAACAGGGCATCACCCTGACTGGTGATGATATGGACTAATGCTGCTTTTCTGTTGAAGAAGATACAGTCAAATCCATATCCCTGATTTAACGAGAGCTGCTGGATCAAGTCAGATCCAACAGTCATTGGCTCTCCTTGTTTTTTTGTCTCTGATTAACCAAAGCAGCCATCCTTCTTGCTAGACAAAATTTTCTGTTGTATTTCATTTCCACAGAAAATTTAATACTTAAAAAAAATGTGGGAACTCCTGTGCTGTGAAGATATATATAGATATGCTCTACTCGTCCAGGGAAAACCCACGGCCCTGGCCCTAAATCTGAGCAAGACTGGCTGTAGAGACAAGAGGTTGTGCAGCTGGCTAGAACTTACACAGGGCAAGATTGAGAGTACAACCTTCCCAGATCTACATATCAGAGCTCAAGATAGCAATGCAATGCGCAGTAAATCTGGTCTGTAGGAACTCCTCTTCAGGCCCCCTCCTTCCACTGTAGTGTCTCTTTTTTAAAAAAATAAAAAAAAAAAAAAGCAGTGCTGGTTGAGCTATCACTCAGAAAATTCCTGGAAGCAGGAGGGAAGCACTAAGGCTGTCTCTTCTGCTGTCCTGTCATCAGCATTCACTCATAGAATGAGGTTATTCTCAAAGAGTACCTTCTGAAGAAGTAATTATTCCAGCTACATTTCCAGTTGTTGAATTCCCAGACTTCACAAGCAACCTCTCTGGAGCTCCATTCCTCATGCCTAATGGAGAATCTGCTTTGCCAGAAGAGTGAGCAGGTTAATACCAAAACCTGTAAAATAAAGCAGCTACCCTGAATGGTCTGGTGATTGTAATGCCCCATTTTCCCACCGAACTGCATGACCTCTTTTATGTAGGATTACTCAACTGCCAGATTAGTTCAGATTCCTGACCCATTATTATGAATTCTGCACCTAATTCTCAGCTACTGCACAAGGATACTGTTGGACTTAACAAATGACCATGCAATTAAACTCAAAAATATCATCCCTTCTTAATAACCTACCTGCTAAAGAGTTGTCCTACAAACTTCATATTAAACTTCAGGCACTGTATTTCTGCAGACTGATCATGTTAAGCTGAGCAGAGAAACAGAGAAATTTATCTTGGTATTTGTTCTGATGCAAGCCTCACTGCTCAGAAGCATCACAGTAGCCTTTAAGCTCTGTAGTGGAATCATGAGTAAGCAGATGAGCACAGAGGGGGAAATTTCTGTGCAGGAAAGGAGTGAGCAGCGGGTTATCAAGCCCCTTGCTGATATAAACATAACTCATTTTCAGGTAGTGGGAAGTGATTTCCTAGCTAAAGGGATTTAAAAATTACTCCTACACTATAGAAAAATAAAAGTGTTAGACACTGGCTGATATCCCTGACAACTGTTGGTGCCCTAATGTTAGAAGGTGAGGTTTCCCAAAGCTTCTCCTAGTCCTTCAAAGTCTTGTGCAAACTGAGGCTTTCAAGGACTTTTTGTAGCAAATGACTACTGTGAATGACTGGACCTGTAGATGACAGACACTGGAACTGGATTGGGAGGCAAATACATGAATGGTGACATGGCACAAGTGTGCATCTTTTGGCCCTTCCCTGGAGCAGCACGTGAGAGCAACAAGGACTGGAACTGGGAGTTTGGTTAGGCAACAGTGCAATGCCCCCAAAGCCATCAGACCTGCAAAGAGCATCCACATGTGTTAGAAGGATTTGATCCCTCCAGATACAGGGGTGGTCTGCTCTCATCCTGTTCTCTTGAGGCCATATCCAGACATCATTCAAATGGTGACAGTGGAGCTGTGGGATTTTTCACTCTCTTGCTCCAGCTGCCATGCCCAAGAGCAGGGCAGACTGCCAGCTAGCCCCAGCCAGCCCCATTTATATCATCTGCAGACCTTATTATCCCTTTTCATAACTCTCAACCCTTCATTTCATCACTCCTGGACCTTCTTATGTCCTCAGCTTCCTCACAAACCAACAACTTCAAATTACTTTTTCCTGCCAGACACCAAATTTGGTATTTCTGATTCTGCCGTAAGTCTGATATGATATACCTGATAGAGTTACATGGGTTTGGCAGCTTTACAAGGCTGTCTTGCCCTAAAGGTCTGTTTGGCCATGTTTCACACAACATCCCCTCAGCTGCCTATGATATCAGTCCATCCATCCTCTGAGGCATCACCTGTCAGTATCTCACACTGCTATTCCTTGTGGAATTACACAGTTTGGGTTGGAAGGGACCTTTAAAGTCCAGATAGTCTGACCACTCCATAATAAGCAAGGGCATTCTCAACTAAATCAGGTTTCTCAGAGCCCAATGTAACTTGGCACTGAATATTTCCAGGAATAGGGTATGCCCAACAGTTCCCTCACACCATGTCCAAAATTCTTCCATGTCCTGATTAGCTTGGCTAGCCTCTGGCCAGAGCCCAGACAGTGCTCCCATCATTTTCTTGCATATCTAACAGTGATTTTGTAGGTCTTGTATCATGGATCTCAATAGCTCAGTAAGGATGCTTGACTGGTCATTCTTAGAAATCATACTAAAATGCACTTAGAACTTTGTGTTTTCCCTTTGGGATGAAAAGGTCCAGGAATACACTGATGGCTTACATGATCAGGAGGATTTACCCAACTCATGAATGCTTCTGGGTTTCAGCTTAAGGTGCAATTGCAACATGAACAAATACATTGTGGACTCCTTGGGGTTCTGGGTTTAGGCACATATCAGAAAAAAACACGGGGCATCTCCATTTATGTGCAGGTTTTGATCTGTTCATCTCTTCTCGTGCAGTAATTCCGAATTTGCTGTTATCCATATGGAGATGGTATCCTCTTTCTTGTCAGCAGAAAGACGCCAGAAATTTTAAGAAAACTTTAAAAATGCTACAAAACACCCCAAGAGTTGAGGCACATAAACTTCTCAATGTGCTAGGGAGCAGCTTTCTGAGTTACTGCTGAAGTGTACTACCTGCCTACACCCACTCAGCTTGAACTTGCCTGCCAGTACACTTTATTATGCAAATATAATTTGCTATCAAAAAGCTACAAGAGTGTTTTCTTAAACTTAGGTGTATCATACTCTATCAGCAGCCTTGTTTGTGTATGTATATGTAAACATATAGAGGTAGTTTGGATTTTATTTCGCTAGAAAGAATTAATCTGATGTTGAAAAGCAGAAAGCCTGTTCCTCACTTCTTTAAAGAGTGAATAATTTGGATTGTTCTCTGCATTGCAAGGTGTGTTACTCATTGCATACACACCCCTCTTTGTTCCCATTCCTGCTAATCTTCTCCATGGTGAAGACTTTTTCTGCAGCTATAGGATTTTCATACCTGTAGCAGCACTGTGATATGTTAGAAATCACTCTATTCCTTCTCTGCGGGCTTTAACTTGTGTATTATGCTTGAATCCTTTGATGTCCGACAAGAAACTGGTCTTTGCATTCAGCCCACTGGGTGCTTAACGCGAAACAGCAGCTCCCATCTCATGTCCCTGTGGCCAAAAGAGTCCATTTGAGGAAAGGTTTGGGTACAGCATTGTTTATGAAGCTGGTCTTGCCTGAAGCTGGAGTGGAGTACTGTTATGTTACACTGGCATAACAGATGGTGCATTTTCCTGCAACTAATTAGCTCCTCTGCAAAGAGTGAGAGGAAATCCTTGATGCTTCTCTGCTACTATCTCTTCTCCCTGAGGCTGAGCAGCATTCCACCACAGACTGTAGTGGCTGGGAGACTGGCACAGTCCAGCAGAAAGCATTCCTGACCTATTTCAGGACTTTGGAATTTGACAGGTCACTCATAGTTACTCATGAAAGGCTTGCTTGGGCTGCTGTTTGCCACAGGTGGACTTGGCCCCTCAGCCTGGCTGCTGTGAGGACAGGCTCACAGAATCTCAGAATGGCTTGGGCTGGAATGGGCCCTTAAATGCCACCTCATTCCAGCCCCCTTGGCTTGCACAGCGACACCCTTCACCTGATCAGCTTACTCAGTGCAGTGCCCAGCCTGGCCTTGAGTGCTTCCAAGGATGGGATATTCACCACTTCTTACGGCACCTCTGCAGCGTGGCCAGTGCCTGATTTGTAGTTTCACATCCGGTCAGGGATGCTGTTTCCTTCCTAGCCCCTTGGGAATTTTCTAGACGTGATGGTGGCCTACTGAAGCCCCCTCAGATACTAGAGAAACTGATTTTTCTATCTGTGATATAAGGTAAACACGTAAATCTGGATTTTAAGAGACTTTACTACTACAGTTGAGAAACCTGGTCTAGTAAAAGGTGTTCCTACCCATGGCAGTAGGGTTGAAACAAGATGGTTTTTAAAGTCTCTTGCAACCCAAACCATTCTGTGATTCCACAACACAGCAATGTGCTCTGCTATTGAGATTACAATGACTTACACAATTAAGTGTACTGCCTTTCCTTAACCAGGAACATCTGTCTCCAAAACAGTGGTATGGTTAGGTGTCTGGCTAGCTATTAGGGGTGTGCATGTAATGCCATTTCAGCAGGAGAAAATAAAGCATAGTGAAAACCAATCTGCCAAGCATGAATTCACTGACTGCTTTGCAGCAGTCAGCCCCTGCTCTTCAGAGTGACACCCGACCTGGCATCACGTCACATCCTTAGCTTTAGGTTCCTTGCAGACTTGTATCCTAATTTTGCTCAAGCAGGGCTAGAATTGGTAACCCATCATTGCTTCCTGACAAGCATGTGGCAAAGATAGTTAAGTAAGTGCAGTGCTCCTAGACAGAATGTATTCAGCTAGAAAAAACCCCAAATCCCCTAATTAGCCCTAAAACTATTTTTTATTATATTGGTTGCAAACTTTTCATCTCTGTGGCTTGTACACAAATCCCACAGCTGCAGTCTGGTCTGTGCATATGTATGTTGTCATTTTCTTGCTCTGTGCATCAAGAAGTGTTGACTGGAATTAGGTGTGGCTGTTCTGGACAGAGGAACACTTTGGATTCAAAAAGCTCCGCAAAAAAGTCTATACTTTTGCAACTAAAAAGATGATCAGGGCAAATTTATGGACAGATAGTAACAGTGAGGCCTTAGGTTGAATTCTTATGCACTAAACTTGATGTCACTTCATCTGAAAGTGGAAAATGCTGTGGAAAAAGTCAGGTGGGGACACAGAGACGTGCTTGTCAATTAGAGAGATAAAGCAAAAAGTGCTGATTCTTTCTGCTGTTCGAGGAAATTGTCTCACAAAATTAGCAGCAAGCAAATGTGGGCTATTATAGCAAACACTTATTTTGTCACTGCAAGCATCCTACTACAATACTTGATGGAGTAACATACGATTATGGTGACACAGATTGCCCTGGATTTCTGGATTGCATCTACCCAAACAGGCAAGCAAACAGCATTCAGCATGCTCTGCATCTGACTTTGATGGAACGACTCTAACAAGAATCAAAATGTGAGATGTCTGACTGGAACTTCTAATGGAAAAAAGATAACCAACTACCACCAGAAGTATTAAAAAAAATAATGGTAAAAACCAGTCCTGTGAGTCCATGTGGCAAGTACATGTTTGTGATGAATATTGCTGCACTTATTCTTCCATGAAGATTTGCAGACTGCTGAATTTTTGCAATACACTCTTCAAACTCCAACAAGGATAAAGGAGCTGACAGATACCTATGCCTCCTTCTGAATTATCATTGATCGAAAACTAAGATTTGTTGCTTTTATCAGCAAAATATGAACCTTTCTCCTACAGTACACATCCTTACCTCTTTTCTGCCTACCGCAGAGAGCTGCACATTGCCCGTGGGATTTCACTACAAACGTGGGTGTGGATTCTCCCAGAAAGTTGGGCAACACATTTTGGTACCAGCAACTCTCTGATTCAAAACATAAACGCGTGGTGATCTCTCAGAAGGAGATTAATATATATTTAAACTTCCAGGCTGGGTATGGTTTTTCTGGGAAAAGAATGCATACTGCAATCTGATGAACTGGGCATCTCTAAAAATTCCACTCCAGGCACATAGTGCTAAAACAAGATACTTTGATTGTTCTGGAGGCAACATATATTGACTAGAGGCTGCTTTAGTTTGTTTGCTGTGTGGGTGGGATCATGTCCTCTGAGATAGGATGCAGTTCCTCATATTTATTATTTAGGAAGTGCTTCTGGTAAAAGATTATTTGTGTTTACACTTCTCAGTTTGTTTTCTGTTTTGTTTGCTTGCTTTGTTCTCAAATGTTCCTCCTATTAATACATCTTCTGGAACTGCCTGGCCTACTTTAGGCTAAAAATAGCCCTTGTTGCTACTGCTGTAGCTCCACAAAAGCCACACAACAACCACACTAGGAAAGAAAACCTCATGCCCAGCTGAGCTTCCCTGAAATGACAAGTGGTCAGAAATCCATATGACCAAAAAGCAGGAGGAAAACAAATCACGCCTTCCTCCTCTGCTTCTGCTAGGCTTGGTGATGGTGTAAAGTGGGGAAACGGCAAAAAGGTATGTGAATCTTTGCTTTCCCTCTTCCTCCTCTACATCCACCAAGGACAGTGGATGCCTCTTTTGGAGAGAAAAAATGGAAGAAACAATGAAACTGCAGGAATGGAAAGCTGCAAAAACGACATTCTCATTTAGTGTTTCCACGCTGTCTTGCTGAAACTAATGTAATTTGATTGATCTCTTGGGTAAATATCAGTCTTTGGTTATGACTAGACCAAAGCTACTGATGCTGTTGCACTGCTTAAAAGAACAGACACCTCTCATCCTTCAGTGGGCTGTGCCTATGCTCCTGGTGTCTTACAAAGGAAAAGGGCTTTGGATATGCAAACGTTTTCCTCTGCATTGCAGCAGACACAACTTAACACTTGTCAAACCTTCAGTGAGTAACTCTGCACTACTCATCTGGCTGTGCTCCTGGGCCCAAGTGGTCCATGGTCCACACTGGTTGGACACAGCCTGGCTTTAGTGGTGATCTCTGGCAAATCACCTCACTGCCCTGACACAGGGCACCCTGCCCATGAAATGGTGGGGTAATAAATACCAAAAAATACCTCTGCAAGATATCTTGGCAACTAAGGAATTAAATTCTATTGATCCACAGATAAAAAATTATGTTGGCATGATTTACTCTAGCTTGTGGGTGCTGGTTTTTTTCCGATTTTACACTTAAGGCATATTGATAAGAACATGCCTCACACTTGTGGGAAGCCAGGACTCTGTGCTTATTTGCAGTAGAGTAACTCCCGGGTCACTTTTTTCTTTGCCCTGCCAACTAGGAATTTAGCTTGAATGTAGTTGGGGTGGTAGCACTGTCAGTTATAGAAACGTACCTGAGCTGGAGGCAAATCTAAGCCTAAGACAGGGAAAGCACAAGCTCCTCTCCTTGCGTTCTGAATGCCTAAGGCAGTTTGCTGAGGACAAGGCTCTGTTGGTACCGTGAGTTCAGTGTCCTGGTAGCTCCCAGGCGGACAGGGCCGTGGATAGTTCTAGCGTTCAGGACAACACCACCGTGCAGCAGAGTGAGTCCTGCCCGGTGCCCTGCACGAGGCATGGGAAAGGGAGAACGCCAGCACTGCCAGCGCCTGCACCAGGACCTGCATCCACCCCACCGTCACCGCAGTGCTCCAGGCTGCAGGGCACCTCTAACCCAGAGTACCCCCGGGATTCTGGAGTACCAGCACCGCTGCGGGTCACCCACACCGCATCGCTCTGTCCCGATGCAGTCCCGCTGTCGTGATGCCGGCCAAGTCCCTGGGCATCGTGCTCCCCGCGGCGGGACCGGGGCAGGAGCACCCGGGAGAGAAGTCCAGCCACGGCCGATCGCAGGTAGCGATATTCCCGGACGCCGCACCCTGCTCCAGCCCACAGGGAGGATACAGCCCCGGGGAAGGGGCCGAGCTGGGGAACGGCTGCGGCTCTGGGGTGCCGCTCCCCCTCGCCTCCCTTCCGCCCGCCCCTCCCGGCCGACCCTGCCCCTCCCTCCGCCCCGCCGCCGGGCGGGGGCTGGAGCCGGCTCCGGTGCCCGCGAAAGCAGAGGAGGAGAGGCGGCAGCGAGGGAGCCTGGGCAGCGCTGCAGGGAATCGAGGCGGGAAGGGGCGAGGAGGACGAGGAAGCAGCGGCGCAGGGAGGGAGTCCCGGAGCCGGCCCTCCCCGCCCGGCGGAGGGCGGACCACGATGCCCGGCCGGCCAGAGCTGCCCGCCCGCCCTCCCGGAGACCGCCGCCCGTAGCGGGGCCGCCGCGCCGCGGGGTGAGCGGGGCTGGGGGCCGGCGGGGGATGCCGGGGGGCGGCAGGGGCCGGGGCGAGGCGAGGCGGCGGCTTCCCCGCGCCGTGCTGCAGAGCGGGCCGGGGTGAGGGATGCGGGGTGCGGGGTCGGTGTCGGGGATGGCGAGAGCGGCGCGGGGGCATCGCCGCTTTTCCCGTGGCAGGTGGCTGCTGTCCCGCCGTTTCCCTCGGGATTCCTCCCGGGAACAGCCCCGAGAGCCCCTCCCGGGAAGGGGGCTCGGGCGGCGGTGCCGCCGAGCCGTGCGGGTGGGCTGCGGTTCGGAAGGAGGCTGCGGCGGCGGCGGGGCGTGATGGACGCGCCACATGCGGGGAGAGGGGCTTTGGAGCAGAGATGCTAAAATGTCACCGTGTGCGAATGTCCTTGTCGGGTTCGGATGCTTTGAGGGACCTCTGACACTCGGTCTTTCTGAACCTCTGCAAAACATCCGTAGGTAGGGAAGGGAGAGAAATGCAGGCGTTTTGATCAGCTGTCAATGACAGATTGCGGGTAGAGAGATGAGATTTCCAAGCTCTCAGGTTGTACAGTAGTTCTCCGGCTCCTTGTGCGTGAGTGCTTGAGAAATAAATGTGTCAGTGACAGCGCTCGTCCATGCGGTGTGGTCTTTGTGGGGCGTGAAGGCGCCTGGGACAGAGTGGGGGCCCCAGCAGACACCCTCCCCTCTGCAGATGAGGCGGGTGTGCGGAGAAAAAACACAGATCACGGCTTTGTGCACGGGTTTCTGCCTGTTTCCACTTGGGCACAAGACAGAGTGTTTTTAAAACCTCTGGTTCTTGCACAGTGCGGGTTTTGTGCTTGCTTTGCGAAGGAAGGTTTCTGTAGGAGTTACTGCAGAAGGGTTTACCTCTGAGGCTGAGGCTGCTTAGTGTGATTCCCCTCAGGCTTTGAATTTCAGGATCCCGTTTAATCTAAGGACATTGACGTGGACCTCCCTGTCTTAAATCGCCTCTGCTGCTCTTAGGTCTGATTTTTGGGTTGACTCTTTATAAAAATAAAGACTGGCAAGGTCTGAGGGTCCACAGGTAACTCTGAATATACTGTACAGGAAGAGAACCTGCTTTCAAGGCTTGACACAGGGGAGGAAAAAGGACAAAATTTATATCAACTGAGGAACTGTCAAGCACTAGGAGCTATGACAACAGTTCCTTACTACCTTCCCATATTTATTTGTATTCTTTCCTTTCCTCCAACTTTCATTGCTGGCTCTCATGTGACATATTGACATATTTCAATGCTGGCTTTTGCCCACTCTGAGTGGAAAACCAGTGGTGCTGAAAAAGATAACTAAATCAACATGTTCAGCAGGGATGATATCAAGCAGCATTTCTCCTTTGAAATGATGGATATGAATTTATTTCAGTGTATGTAGAATTACTACAAAAACCTGGTCAGAGCTGTGCTGGTTGCTGGTGCTTATTAATCTGTTTCAATGCACAATAAAGATAATATTTATTTTCTTTTCCATTGATGAGATCAGAGGAGAGGAGGAACTAGTTAGGAACCATATCCTTAATTCCTTAGTCATGTGGTCACATCTGCTCAGTTACAGAACCTTTTGCTTGGTCTGTAATTGGAGACATTTTGTCTGGGTTGAAAGAGTTCAGTAGCAGAAGAAGGAGACTTTTGAATTTTCAGTTGATTTTTTGTTTAGTACTTTACCTCAATTTTCTTTGACAGCTTTGGTCATGACGAAAAACTTTGATTTTTTTTTTTTCTTTGCTCACTCTTTCCTGCCTCTTTGTTCAATGGTAAGAGTCAACCTACCATTGTACTTTGTTGTCTGTGTGTTTTTTAAAATTGACAGATATATCTATAAGTATTACTTCCATCAAATAGTATGTTGAACTAATTAGCCTACTTTCTTGTGCTCTAGTTTTTCTTCTTAATACTTTCTGCAGCCATAAATATCGTGTAGTTGTGTGGATAATACAGCAGCATGTTTTTCCAATTGTGTTGACAAGGAGCTATTGTGAATATCACTTTGGGATTTTATTGTGGGATTGTCACTTACTGTGGCACTAGACTCTCAAGATATGCAAACTTCTGTAACAAAAACAGGTGCTTAAAACACAGAATCAGTGCTTAAAATAAACATTTCTTTAATCCACTAATGCTGTCTTATGTACTGGGTGAAGTTATGGTGAAATAAACTTTTTCAGTTGGTGACTCTCTTCAAGAGTATGACTTGCCTTCAAGATTATTTCCCCCATCTTTGTTTCCTCAAAATAAAGAAAGAACGAAGATAAATTATGTAGTGCTGATGCCAGAAGACTTACATGCCTGTCTTTTTACTCTATCCTGGTTTGTGCCCAGCAAGTCTGTGATACATGGTCAATTCTACACTAGTTTTCACACAAGGGCGGTGAAATCAGCTGAGCCGCCTTGTTCTGAGTGACTGAAACCAGAATGCTTATTTCTTAGGAAGTGAGTGAGGATACCTCAGATTATGACTTGTTTTTAAATCTTTGCTGTGTTTTAAAGCATTGCTTCCCAGGTACGATTCTCATGTGAGTTACACCAGTTCGGTTGTGTTCTGTGGGAACTTAGTTCTCCAGAACCTCCTACATGGTGTCTGCTGTGGCTCTGGCTGGGTGAAGTGATGCTCTGTGCTTTGAATTTTCCAACTCTGGAGGAATTCCACGCTCTTCAGAGTGCCTAGTTTGATGTTACTTTGAGTTCTTAAGACTTAGCCCTGTACCATTCACAGGGCATTTTTCAATGTTTTGTTTTGTTTAGCTTGTTTTGTTTTGTTTTGTTCTGTTTTTAATCTAATCACTGAAAAGACTGGGTGCCAACATCAATTTGCAAACCTAGTTGTTTCCTGAAGAACACCTAAAGCTCTTGAAGTTTTTAATAGATATATGTTTGGATGGAACATAAATACAGAAATAATGACCAGCATGTTTACTGCCATTGGTGTGCAAAGTTGGTGATGCAGCTTGCTCACATATCCTCTCTTCCCTATTTAGGTATTGTTTGCATATCCAGAGTGAAACTTGCTTTTCAGGGGTGCTTTTCAGAAATGCTTGCTTGGCAGCAGCTGAGAGACCCATTGTGAGGGGCATTGTTGTTCATGATGCGTGTCCTGATCTCATGCTTTTGTAAAAAATTGTGCTACCATCAACGTCGGTTGGATGGACATGGGTCTGAAAAGGAGAGGCTACAGAATCTGACTTCTGCTGTCTACTCTGAATAATCATTATCTGGGTCGTTAGATATGGGCTCAGCATTCTCCTGTTTCTCCCTTTTTAGAAAACTGCTTTATTGGTAGCCCGTACCTGTCAAAAACAGAGCTGAATAGCTGGTCTGTGTTGTAAACAATCAGATGTCTTTACAAAAGCATGTAGTGACAGGATGGGGGGAGCAGCTTCAAATTTAAACAGGGTAGGTTTAATTAGATTTTGGGGGAAAAAAAATCTTTACTCTGAGGGTGAGGAGGCACTGGAATAGGTTGCCCAGAGTTGAGGATTCCTCAATACCTGGAAGTGTTCAGGGTCACTGAGCAATCTGGTCTAGTGGAAAGTGTCCTTTCTTATGGCAGAGGGGTTGCAAGTCGATAGTGTTTAAAGGTCCCTTTCAACCCTATGATTCTCTTAATCACATGTAACAGTGATTGGGACAATTCCACACAGTCCTAGGGAACATCATTCCATTGTTGTTGACTTGTTGCACTGCTTTTTTTCCCTGATAAGCAAGTGGATCAATATCTGTCCAACCTCGAAGTACAAGATAACTTTCCTTACCCAAGTAGGTTTTCTGTATTTTATTATAAAAAGGTCGAGCTTCATTAGTGCAGGGTACAGGAATCCCATAGAGCACATGGAATGTGTGTGGAGTGCCATACTTTCTGGTTATAGTGGAAGTTGTATGGGAGGGATCATAAAGATAATTAGTCAGAAAGGTAGGGCCACAAGTAGAGGAGTGGGGACAGAATAGGCTTGTATGGATAAGACAGTGTTTTGATCCATTTTACTGAAGGATTTGTGCTGTGTTATTCTTGTATCTTAACCAGGACAAGAATTAGCTTCAAGATAGATCCATGTGCAGAAACGTGTTGATCACTGATTTAACATCTCCTCTAGGGGACTGAGGACCAGCATAAACTGTAAAGTCATGCCACTCATTGCCAAACAACAGAATTGTGTCTTCTAAATAGAGGTTCAGAGTTAGCTATAGGGCTTGGCTGTCCTTTGCTTTTGAAGCAGGATTTCTGCTTTTCTTGTTTTCAGTGTCAGTGTTATTCATGACCATACAGTGTGCCACACTGCCATACATCCTGTACTCCTTTTAGCCACTTGTTTAAATAGTCTTGGCAATACGCACCTTCCTTGACTTTATTTTCTCTTTGCTGTGCTCTAGCAAGTGGAAGGCTGATCCTTTGCTCAGAAAGGTTATTCAATGGAGGAGCAACATTTATCAAATGGCTCTTGCCACTGAAGACAAAGAGGTTTTAGAGAAATCATGGCAAATGCCTGTGAGACCCCCAACTCTTTTAATAGCTCTGAGTTCACTATTACAATCTCAGAAGGTGGAACTGATTTTGAAATTGAACTTTGCACAGTTCAAAATCAAGATTAATTCCTGTCTGAAGACAGATGATGTATGAGTCTTCAGAAGTATACAGAGATGTATAAGTCTCTCATGCCTGGTTGGCCCTGGTAGAGTCTCATGTGAGTGGACCTGAATGCCTCTTAGAGATTGTCAAAGCTAAGAAGTTTCTACAGAAGCTGAGGGTTGGACCCTCTTAGAAGAGCTGCTCTGTTGAATAACTCAAACAGGAGCATGAGATTGCAGTGTGAAATTTCCACAGACGTTTGTTCTGCTGCTTTTTGCTGCTTAACTGAGGCTCCAGTTAATTCAGAATCCTGCTTCACCATCCATCAGTTTAAATCTGTCAAAAGGAGAGGAGGAGAAAAAAAAATCCAACTTCAATAGAAACACACACTGCAAGAGGCAGTTGTATCACATTTGTATTCTGCTCTGTGCTTCTGTCACCCACGCTTGTAAAATACTCAGTGACAACAAAATGAAGTACATTTAATTTTCACATATACAATAATTTATTGTATTTAGTGAGTAATTGCTGGTAGCTCTTCTATGGTAACTTGTTTTTCTGCTTGTTCCAGACTTTGTACCATTCCTTGGGTGTGGAGGGAGACATTTAGTAACACATGAACTGAAGAGACACCAAGCTATTTGTTGTTCATTAACTGAAATATTTGGCAAGAAACTTGGAAAATACAACTTTCTATAATGCAGCTGGGATTTTTGGAGCATCCTGTGAGAATAATTTATGGGAGAAAGGCAAAGTATTGGAAAAATGAAGAGTAGTTGTAAAAGGATGTATTTTCTTCTCTAGAACACCTAAATCACTCTTTTGTGCTCAAGCTTGCTTGCAATAACAATGAAACACACTCATTAACCTGTCAGAATAATGCTGTTGTGATGGCAGTGCTGTATTTGGATAAATGAAGCCAGAAGAGCAATTCAGCATTTACACGGTCTTGTGAAGGAGTCTTGGCTCTCACAGAGCAAGCCTGCTGTACAAGCTCATGATCTCCTGTGCTAAAGCTCTCCTGCCTTGGGATATGCCATGGTCAGCAGGCACTCCTGAGGACAAACAAATCAAGAGCAGGACAGCCTATAAATACAGGGCTGTGAGGTAACAGCCCCTAGGCTTCCCCCAAATGCCATTTGTAGCAAAGCGTCCCCAAATGTCTTTTGTTTCCATGTAAGGACCATGTTCACATTACTCTGAGCACACGTGTTTTTGATGGAGACACCTGAGGAGGTGTTTTGCCATTCATTTTGCTGGGAATGCTGTTAATCAGCAGGGAAAACGTGTGCTGGGCAGGAGTGTGTGCACATGACTTTGGTGTGACTTAGGGAGATGTCAAGTGGCTCAAACCTTTGCTGGATTGCAGAACCACTGGTTGTAATCCATCATGGTGAAAAGCGGAACAGATTCTAAGGAACTGGGTCTGCAAATTACATGTCGCTGGATCAATGTAACAGCTGGAGTATTCAGGGATTTGAATTGCTGGTAGAATGGGGTCCACCTTAAAAAATACATGGTGATAATGGGTATGTTCTTAAAAGCAGGACCAGGTCAGGCAGAAGAAACCAGTCTCCAGCATTACACTTCAAGCACTGGCTGAGTCCAGGGAGTTTCAGTTCTCCACAGTGCAAATGTAAGCCACAAACTGATGAAGGTTTCACAGCCTTGCATCACTCACGCAAATTGTTCTCAGTTATCTTGAGAATACAGTGAGTGTTATTTTGTAAGATGTGAGAAGATATAACACAATTTGCCAGTCACGAAAGCCATCACAAGCAGGTATTTCAGCAAAATGTGTATTTCAGCAAATCAAATACCAGAAAAATAAAGTGCCATTCAAGAAATACCCAGCTTCCTGAAGCTTTCACTGAGACCATACTGTTTGCTGGCAGCAAATGGTATTTTCAGGCTGAGTACTCTGTATGCAGACATAGAATCATAAAACCTCTGAGGCTGGAAAAGATCTGTTAAGGTCATCCATTCCAGCCATTAAGTGGTGTCCTGGCTTCATGGTTGTGGGTTGGTTTTCTGTGCTGATGAGCATCAGACAGATGGCAGCCCTTTGGCACAGCCTGTGGTTTTGGGAAAACCAAAGGTGGGTCATGGGTTGTGGCTGCCACATTACTACTGTAAGGCTGCCAAAAACACAAGAGACAAATAATTTGTTTATAATAATTTCAGGCACTGCTGCAGCAGTGAGTGGAGAGAGGCCATTGCTTAGTGGGGCTGTCACTGACAGCACATCTGCTGCTGCCCTCGTGCATGCCCCAGTGCGTGCAGCCAGGGACCCAGACAAAGTCTGAGAAACAGCTCAGGAGTGTTCGGGTACCTGAGGTTGGGTAAGGACAGCAGCAGCTGTGAAAGGAAAGGAAATGTTCGGTGATGCTCAGCTGGAGCTTTGTAGAGAAGCTGCAGCAGCAATGCTGAGGGGCTCAGGGCCAGGTGAATCTGCCCTGCTGTCCATTCCAGGGAAGGTGTGATCCACATCCAAGGGATGTCCACCAGGACACTGCCAGCTTGGCTCTCGGGGCTGGGGCAGCTGCCTGGGCACCACTTGTGTCAGCTCACAGATTATGCAAGGCAGTTGCAGGGTGTTACTAGTGCACAGGTGTTCAGCAAGAAAAGCTCTGCCTGTGCTGTGAGAAGTGGCCTTCAAAGAGAAGCTGTTCAAGGACTTCATGATTTGCATGAGAGAGGAGGAGATTTTGACTAGAAATGATTGGTCTGTGCCTTGTTTCTCTTATTCAAGCAGTTTCTATGGCAAAATAAAATTCTGCAACACACAGATTTCTGCCAGAAATTACTCAGATTTGAAAAGATTTGGCCCAAAATACTGAGCAGAAATACTAAACATACAATTTTTTTCTTCTTTTTTTTTTCTTTTTTCTCTAGGCTGGTTTTTATTTAGGTCTTGTTTTATGTTTACTTAAAAATGCAAACATAAAATTATATTCCACTTTGAATAGCATTATTGGGGGTGAGTTTATTTTCTTTGTTTATTTCCAGTTGAGAATGCAAGGGTTTATCTGTTTTTCTGTATTGTGTTAGTGCCATTTGAATTTGACAGAGAAGATTCTACTTTTGCCTTTGGAATCTAGAGAAGAGGTGTGAAGTTTGAAGGAGGAAAACGAATTAAAGATCTAGTGAAGGACCCCTATGTCTGCTAATTTTCTTGGTCTGTATATCTGTTTTCAATTTTTGGATTTTTATAGAGAATTTCATGAGTTTGTGGTTCAGTGATGGAAATAGCTAAGAGCTGGGAAGAAAATTATTTTGGGTTTACCAAAGCCCTAACCTGTTTTTCTTGCTAACAGGAGTAAAATAGGCTGAAATTTCAGACACACTGAAATATTTTATTTGCTTTGTATCACTGTTTTCTCTCTTCATGGTTTGCAGTTTCTTTGTGTAATTTTATTTACCCAGAGTTCAATTTTGAAACTACCTGCTAGATTTGATGACTAAAACTCTGTTCCCCAGCCCCTCTGCTGCTCTTTCCTTTGGATTCAGCAGCCCCCTTTAGAGAAAGGGAAGCACAGATCAGGTTCCACAGAGCAGCAGTGGTGTGAGCTGGGAGCATTGCATTTATTCAGTATTGCCTGCGGGCCTCAGGAAGTGACTGCATTTGTCCCTACAGAAAAAGGACCACCAAAGGTAGCTTTTCCTGCCACTCTAACAGCTCTTGAAATAGAGGATGGGAATACTCCATTTTTTTATAAAACCCGTAATAATATTATTGCCTAAGCATGATATCAGACCTCACTTCTAATCACCATAGGAGTAATGAATAAGTTATTTGCAAGTAGAAATATTAATGTCAGTCTGAACAAAGAGCAACAGAAGGAGACCCTGACTGGCATGGCAAAAAAGATTTGGTAAATAGCATCAACTTCTTTTTCATCCTGCTGTTTCTGTTCTCTAAATACGAATATTTGGGTCAAAGAAATGGTATAGACACTTGCTGACATTTTTTTAATACCAGATAGATTTGCATCTCCTGGCATGGCAGTCTGTATTTTCCAGTACATAATGACCTGCAATTAATCTGCAGTCATTTATCCAATCAAATGCTCATGTCTTTGGAATCAACACCAGTGGGGTGTTCAAAGGAAAAACAAATCTCTTATGATATCAATTAATCCATTTCAAGAAGGAGCTCATTCTATAGTGTCTTGCAGCCCTATAAGCTTTCTTTCAGCATTCAAAAATAATGTAATTATCAGATAACTGATGTTTGAGAATAGTAACTATAGATAGTTTTAATTAATAGTTGACATAAACTGTGTTCCATCTCGGGTTAGACAAAGTTAAATTAGGGATGGATGTTAGTATGTCCCTGGTGATCTGGAGATAGGCCAAAAGTTGTTCATCACATTACTGAGATCTGTATTACTCACACATGTCCAGGATGGCATCAACACCATCATCATCATTACCTGACTTACCCTGCTAAACTCTGAGTGGTGTTTGCTCTAAAATGGCTGTGTTGCTGTTTGCCACACTCCTGGAGGAGCTGAATGTCCACAATGTCCATGCTCTCCTCAGACAGCACCCCCTGCCTCATCTCAGCTGCCTGAGATTCAGTATTGCAAAGAGAGAGTGGCAGCCAAAGGGGAGAATATCCTGCTTTCCTCAGGACAGTGGCAGTGGTGATGTTGATGATACACATACAGGGACTGACTTTTTCATTGCAGACTTTGGAATCAGGAGAGAGGAAATTTCTGACAAAATTTGCATTTTTCTTCCCTAAGCATTTTTAAAATTGCATTTCTGATACTAGAAATAGCTACTTAACTAGTGTTTGAGGACAGGCTGGTTTTTGGTTTGCTTTAAGTCTTCATTTGCTTACCACACATCACCTTGACTAACATACAACCTTGTCTTCTTCAGGCATTTCTTCTTGGGAAGCTAACATCTTCATAACACTTTCTTAATGTTGCCATCCTTTTGTAATGGTAAGGCTTCATATATCTTAAGAGGAATTACTCCCTTGGTTTCATTTATACAGTAGAGACAGTATCTGCTGCTGACAGAGACTTGGTCTGATGGATGTATCTCACAGTTGTGAAAGATGACTTAATCTAGTCCAAATTTATTCATGGAGTTCTTGGCTGAACAACTCAATGAAATGGTTTCACAGATCTAAAATGCCCTCACCTGAGAGCAGATGTTTGGTTGTGTTATTCCTCTTAGGGGGCAGGAAAATTGGCTTCTAAACGTGAGAAATGACGGGAATACTTTCAAAGACTGTAATTTTCAAAGGAACAGAATGATTTGTTGAGTGAGAGGCTACTTTTCATTATTCTTTTGATATGTATTTTCTGGTTTCAAAATTTAAGATCACGCTGATTCCTGGTTCTAAGAAGTTTGCTCTGGTATAAAGGGCTAGCAAAACAGCTGTTCAGCTTTAAGTCCCATTACACAGGTCTCATGCTAAATTTTACCATTGAGTGCATGGAGGGCACATTTGCTGTTTGCAATGATGTCAGGTGGAATGATTTTTAAAAATATTACTGTATTGTGGAACAAGAGAAAGCAATAATTTTAAAATTGCCATTCCTCTTCCTTGTTGCTCAAAGTAGAGATGGATATCCCCAGCAAAATTCTGACTATTATTGCTTTCAGAATTTTGTTTAGCTTGATGATTTTCAGCAGAAGCCAGTCAGCAATACAGGTAATTTAAAAATAAATTAAAAGGGGAACGTTTATTTATTTATATCTATTATAAAGCATTCAACAAGGGAAATAGAAATAAATAGGAATAAAATCTGCACTGTTTTGCAAGAAGAGGTGAATGACTCAGTCAGTGGTATGTTAATCAGAACAGAAAGAGCACAGTGAGAACACTTTTTCAAGTAAAGCTCATTACAGGACAGAAGAGCACATTTTGAGGTTTGTGCATCACATGCCCCAGTGAAATGGTAGTATCGATGCCTGTATGGATTTGGATTGACACTGAATGGCTTCATGAGCAGAGCAAGGTGAAGGAGGTCAGGATATCCGAGTCCTCTCTAACTGCAGGCTAGCATAGATTTTTTATGTGATGCTTTGTCCCTTGTCAGCTCCTCTGTCACCTTGTAATAGAAAAAAAAAGCATTTTTCTGTCCTCTGTCCACACCCTTTGCCCTGAAGCCATATGTGTGAGCTGTGCACTTCAGGACTCAAACCAGTCATGTCCATTTCTTTCATCCGCCTCAACATTTCATGTACCAGAACTTCCAGATTTTTTCTGCTTTAAATGAATACTTCAGTGTGACTGTCCAGGTTGTGCAGCTCTTTGGGGTTTGTTGCCTTGCAGATCATTCAGTGGCAATGTAGTCAACAGCGTAGCTTCCAAGCATCAGGTCCTTTCTGGGTTTGTTCCCAGCTTGGCTACCAGGGGAACCTGGTGTTCTGTCACCATCTTGCTTCTTCAGCCTTCCAGCCTTTGCCTTCCTTAAAACATGGTCTTCTCAATCCTAATTTACCTTTGTCTCTTACAGTTTTGATTTCATCTACCTATGATGATGACAGAAGGGGGAAGCTGAAACTTCCTCAATCATGCATCACGTCAGAAAAGTGAACTGAGATTACTGGGAAATATTAGTTAAGGCATTCTTGGTAGCAATTACACTTTCTGAGGTTTTTTTAAGCCTTAAGGGCCTCAGTGAGAGACTCAACGTTTTGTTCAAGCCATCAGTGATTCAAGACTCGTAGTTTTTTAAAATTATTTTGCTTTTAAGCCTTCAAACAGCTCTTCTGATGGAAGGTTTTGTTGATAAGTTGTAAAGCACAGCGAGTAATGGTAGTGTTTCAGTTCAGGTGAGTGACGTGGAAATTGGAAACTAATTTTCAGGACTTCTCTCTTCCTCTGCATTAATGTAGCAGAAGCAGTTCACGCCCTGTTTTATCAGTCTGGTGTAAATAACGGGTGAACATTTGAGCAGTGACAGCTTGCAAACAGCTGCTGAGGTGCTGGAAGGATGTAGCTCTTAGGCTGAAATTTGTGCAAAACTCTGCATTTAATGTATACACATTATATCCGTATTTGGCAAATATTAATTACCTCAGATAGGTCTGGGATTTCAGTGAGAGGGGGGAAGGCAAATGATAATGATGTAAAGTGGAGGTAGAGAAGGAAGGGAATGGAATGATGTTAAAGGTAGTGGTTTTGTGAGCATCAGTTGTTTTGGCAATGACAGAACATTACAGGAATGAGAGTTGGTCTCACTTTATACCTTCCAGGCTAAGCAGAAGATGGGGTCCCCTCAAAATGATCCTGGTGTGCATGAGGATAAATAGATAAAGTCAGTTATGATTATGTTTCGAGTCTTGCATCTAGGGGTATATACTGGAAATACTGATATTTCCAGTACTCATTACAAAGGATATCCTTCACCATTGACCAGAGCATTTGCTAGCCCCATTAAGGTTGCATGTGAAAAGTGCTTTCCTATTTCAGACAAAACATCTCAGGAAATGGAAAAACCAAGTGTTTACTGACTCACTTGTTCTTATGTGTTGTACCATATTTGTTTAGAAAGATAATTAGACAATTTGAAAAATTAGCTGCAATAAAACTGTTTGCCAAAATGAAAAGCATCAAATCAACAAGCTTTTCTAGAGTGGACCAATCTCAAACAATTTAGCAACTCATGCATATGTTAACACAGAATATCATATCTCAAAACCAGCCCTATACTGCAGAGCTGTTATGTCAGGATTATGGCCATGAAGCTCTTTTATTGCTGTGCCTACAGCACTGAGAGCTCTACTCTGCCACTGCACTCAGAACATGCTCCTGGTTTAACCTCCTATGCAAGCAGGCAGGGAGTTTCCTTTTTTGATGTTCTAAACACAGTAATATGTGTCTCAGAAGCATGCTCTAAAAAAATATCTGAGCTTAAAAATATACTCCAGAGAAGCACACATTTATTTTCCTCTCTCTCTCTGTCTGAGCATGCAGCCTGTGGCACTGATCTGCTGACAATGCCCTGGGTCACTGCAGGCAGTGCAGTTATACAGTTATAGTTTATAGCAGAAGATGGTTCATGTCAGACATGGAGGGTGAAGTATGGCCCTGTGCACATAGACTGCTTTATGTACTGCATGACATTAGGTGGGTTAAGTGGGATGAAATTAGGCCAAACAGAAAAGTAATTGTGTTTTCCTCTGGTTTCTGGTTTGCACAGGTTAAGCAGTGATTAATACAGGCACTCAAACTCCTTTTAATGGTTGTGTTTCTTAAAAAAAAGCTGATTTTTCAGAAATCTTCATTATGATGGTAAAACTTGTAACTTCCATCCTGGCCATTGTTACAGACCTGAAAATAAAATATGAGCAAAAATAAATGGCAAAAAAAGGCTGTGTGTCCCCACTTCTCGTGTTACATTATAGACCTTTTGACATCAACTCATTCACATTTGGAGAAGCTATGCTGCAAGAGACTTTCAGACCACCTTTCCCCTTACTGTTGCTATGTTTTTTTCATAGAATTTACTAGATCTTTGGTTCTCTTGGACTTAGTGGCAAAGCTTCTACTGACTCAGTGGAGTCAGGGTTTGACCCACTATTTGTAAGTGCTCCCCTCCCCTCAAACATACAATCATAGATCATTAAGGCTGAAAAAGGCCTCTGGAGTCATCCCTTTCAACCTTTGATTGAACACTATCATGTCTACCACTAAACTATGTCACTAAGCATCACATTCCCATGGTTTTTTAACACTTTCAGGGACAATGATTACACCGCTTCCCTGGTTAGCCTTTTCCAGTGCTTGACCAATGAAAAAAAATTTCCTAATATCCAATCTAAATCTCCCCTGGAACAACTCAAGTTTCATCTTACTTGGCATGAAAAAGGCTAATGCCTAAAATAAATAATTAAACAAATGGACTATATTGCCTTGAAATCAAATGTATTCCAGGGGACATTTTCACAGTACAGTTTAAAAGCACATATGCTGTGCATGCTGACAAACAATAAGTACCAATTTATCCAGGCATTTCTCACCCAGCCTGATGTGTGTTTGGCTGTTTTGAGTCATCCCTCAGTGTATGCTCACCTCTTTTTTTTGCTGTCACCTTCCAATCTGCTGTGCTACTGTTGTCTCCCATCCTCACAATCCTATAGAAAGACAATCAACTCAACTTCTCTGCACAAAAAGCTTTCTGGAATCACACTGAAGAGCTGCTAACACCAAATTACTTCTTCAGGTAGTTTCACTTCTCGGTGATTTGGCCAGAAAGCAAGTGCTGGGGATATAAATTAGGTTGACAGAAGTAGAAAGGGTGGGTACTTGGGTGCTTTTAGGCCACAAGTCTGCCTGTTGAGAGATTAGGAGAAGGCTGCAGGTAAGTTTATTATCCTGCAGTTTGCTACCACCCACCGAGCACCTGGAGGCTGCTGCTGTCAGGTGGCATATTGAGTGTGATCCGTGACTGCTCTGTGCTTTCACACCAGTCCCAGCAGCGATGGCTGGAAGCGCAGATTATCTGCTGCTGAGTGGGTGCAGATCAGGCGCCTGAGCTGCTTGTATTTCCAGTGACTGCTTGCTTCATAACATCATCCTGAGTAGGGTACCTGAGAAAATCAATCCTAATGCTGTCTTTTCAGAACTTGAAGAAGCTTGAGGTGGGTTGTACAAGAGATATGTGATGTCTAGATGAGGATGTGAAAGGAGAGACTGGATAAAAGAATTACAGTGAAAAGCAGTGGCAATGTAACTGAGAAATTTGTCTGAGGAATGGTGTTTTTGTCATGGCTTAAACCATAGGACAGGCTACTGTATCCCTCAAGGGTACAGATAATATAAGGAAAATTAGCCTAGAAACAAAGAGCACTTAAAAATTTTAGTCTCACTTTTCTACTCACTTATTACTATTGCAGCATAGCTGAGTTTGCAAATGAGATATGTGAATTATAGAAGTTTTCATACTCAAAACTGTAGAGGAAAAATATTTTTGAGGTCAATTGCCTTGTCTTTTTTTTTTTTTCTTTTTTAATAAGAAACTATAGTCCTTTATAGAATGGTTTGGAAAATAGGTTTTGAGGAAAGAACAATTATCATAGCCACAATGAAAAATACTTAAAGATAGCCAACTTTATTATTCTTCTAGCACATGTATTTTTAAACCTAGCACATGAAACTGAAAGGCGGTTCCCCTCTGTGCATGATGAAGTGGAAGAATTTGAAAATTTAGAAGAAAAACTGTTACTGTAAGAATGTGTATGAAATTATATTAAATTAGTTCATGTGCCATACAGGCTTCTCTTGTAGATTTTGTTTAACATGGAGGTATGTTCCTAAGTAGCTGGTTTCCTTTTCACCAAAAGGCTGTTACAGACTTGACACGATTGCCATTCCCTCTCTTCACATGGGCACAGACTTCAAGTGGAATGTTAACCAGTGTCACTTAAATTTGGTTCTCCCCTGGAGGGCCTGCAGTCTTTGGGTAAAAGATGGAGAATATCTTGGCACTCCAGTGTTCTTTATCATCTCTACCATTCCCTATGAGGATGTGTTTTCCTTTTTTGACCTGTGTGTGGCTGCCCCACCAGGACCAGCTGTGAGTGCTGTGTTCTGCTGCCAGTCCAGATCTCTCTTTTACATCCACAGCTGCACGAAAGCCCAGCTGGAGATGCCAGGCCAGGCTCTGCTGACTCTTGCATCTCTGTCATCCCTGTGAAAGCTTGTGAAGGAAAGCAGAACTTAGCCTTGTGAGTTCTCTGATGGATTCCACCTGTACCATGGGATTCTTTTTGTCTCTGCTACAGACTCATCCTTGAAACCTCTCTCTGCACTTACCTTCTACCCCCTGACTTAGAGTCTCTCTGGAAAAGCATCAAAGCTAACCTCTTCTGTCCTTCTCACTTCACAGTGTACATTTATTTGCATTGGCCTTCTTTCACAGTGATACCAAAGCTAACTTCTACAGCACATCCCACTTGTGCTGTGAAACATTTGCATTTCACCCCAGTCACAGTGGAGTGGTCTGTAGGAGTCAGGAAATGCAAATTCTGAGTACACTTTTCTTCCCTAAATTCAGAGAGGGAATGCTGCACCAGTGGCAACTGTTTTGGTGATGTGTAGCTACCTCACTGTGATGAGTAGCAGTGCTTTTTCACCCTTTTTGTCAGCCCTAAAAATGTTTCATAGAAAATGCTCCCACAGCCACCCAGAAGCTTAGACAAGATTAGTTTTAGAAATGCAGTTTTTCAAAGCAATCAGGTTTCTCAGTTAAAGTTTTAATTAATTTTAGTGTGCTTGATTAATCTTAGCACACAGTAAAGAGACAGACTGATATACAGGCGTGGATTTTACTCTTCTCAATGATATTACTGTACTCTGGTCCTCTGTGACCACAGATCCAGACAAAGTATATTGAGGGAAAAAGCCTCCTGTTTCACCCCAGCCTTGCCACCCTCATAGTTAAGAATGCCTTCCCAAGACCTAAACCTGTCTTATTTCCGTTTAAAGCCGTTGCCCCTTGTCCTATCCCTCCATGTCCTTCTCAGAAGTCCCTCTCCAGCTCTTTTCTAGCCCTATTCAATACTAGAAGGTGCTCTTAAGTTCTAACCTTCTTTTGTCCAGGCTGAACAATCCTACTTCTCTGTCTTCCCTTTTTTTTCTGGTCAGCTTTCCTGTTTGAGAGTGATGGCACCACAAGATGTTAGAGACCAACATTTGTCTTATAATTCAGCATACCTTGAATTGTATTGGACCTTTGAAGTTTAATCCATTTTGCTTGATTAACTTTAAAATATGTATTTTGTCATTTCTGGCAAGCTTTATGATTGGCATTGCTTTACAAGCCTACAAATGGTTTTACTGCATCCAGGAAAGAAAATCATTGAAAAATGTAGCTAATTATGTACCTTGGCAAGGACTGAAATTTTTCATTTAGTAGATACAGGCCCAAATCTCAGTTAGAAGAAAACCCCTGGCTTCATTGAAGCCTTGCCAGTTTAACTGGAAGAGAGCAGAGCCTGGAGAATACAAGAGCTGTACCTGACCATAACAAGACAATAATTTGAGTTTGGTAGCATTTTGGTAAGACGGAATGAGAGTGTTTTTTAGGAAGGCTTATAGCGAATGGTACATTAATTATTACTCTGTTATCTTTCTTGTCATTCTCCAAGAAATGTGAGCTTGATTTAAATTTTTTTTTAAAACATTTTATTTCTTGAATAAGGTTGTTAATTTGGGTTATTATTTTGGAAGTTTCTGTGTTCGCTGAGCAAGACGGAGATACACAGTGTAGTACTCATAAGTGAGTATATAGATAATAAACCTTTGAGCTTTGTTTAGAAGTGTGCTTGTCAAAAATTGTTTTTCTAAAAGATGCTGTTCCATGTCCAGCTATCTTCTAGAGCCCACAAGGTGAAAGGAGTGGTTTACATCAGAAGAATGGTTTGTTGCTGACTGGCATCTCTTAGAGACAATTGGCAAGAGGTGAAAGAAAATCTCATGTGTTCAGTGTGGAGTATGGGCATTAACATCAGATGAAGTCTTCTGCTGTATAAGAAGATAAAGTAGAAAAACAAATGGAGAAGAAAGCACGGAATTGATCCAGTCAGATTTAAGGTGATTGAGATTACACCACTGATTCACACAGGGCACTGGATGATAACGTGCTGTTTGAGGCCTGATACTTCATGCACTGGCTGCTACACTTGGGTGGAGAACCAAGAGTGATGCTATGCTCTCTGGGTCTCCTCAGTTTCAATACAGATTCCATTTGTGAGATTCTGTATCTGTTCTGCTGTCCTCTTTAGTAATCTAGCATCCCTCAGACTCTTCAGCTTCCTTATTCTCCGGTCCAGCTGTTTAGTCTCCCTTCTAGAGCTCTGCTGCTGCAACTTACTTTAAGCTGAGTGGATTGAAGTGGCTTCTTTTTCCCAATAGTGCTGGATTTAATCTCAGATACATATTCTGGATTAAATTTATTACAAAATATATTACATTTTTAAGAATTCACAGCATGTCATGTTAATCTCTTGATGTCTAGAACAGGTGAACTCCTGTTGTCTCCCATGCATAGGCTCTGAGTCCTGACTGCATGGATTTATCAAAACCAAACATAAAAATATATACAAAAAGTAGTGTGCTATTTTACCTGCTGTTACTTCCTTTAACTTCTAGAATTTCTTTATCTATCTACAACCTTACCTAAGAAAGTCTAAGACAATATTGCAAGAAAATTGTGGCATGTAAAAGAGGGAGGCTACAAGCTCTGGTGAGTCGCACAGTCTAGAAGTAGCTTCAGCTTTCTTGTTCCAGTTGTGTCAACACAGACCTGTACAGGGACCAGTTAAGTAGATGACTTCTCCTTGTAGTGCTTCCCTGTCCCCTCACTCATGCTTGACTAGGTTGAAGAGAAAGGAGATCCCAGGTAATGGTAAGCTATGTGTTTGGGGGAAGAAGAATGGAATATGGTGATGCAAATAATGCCCTGCCACTTCAAGAGCATGGGCTCAGCTATAACTGAGCCTCTGACCTTGCTGACTTGGGGTTGTCCTGCTCTCTCACAGGTTTAGACCTCTGAAAAAGGGTACCTGCTACCACTGCCTTGGTTTGCAAGCAGTCATGAGGACATACAGAATGGAGTAAGTCTTCATACTCCAAGGACAGTAAGGAAGATTCTGTTGTTTTTATCTTGGTAGATTTGTTAGCCTCCAGATTTTGCAGCTTGTAGCTGCTAGCTGCTGCCTTTTGCACTGGGAACTTAAAGAGTTAAAACAGCCTTTTTTTTTCTCAGCTGGTTTTCCTTTGGCTTTTGTTTGTTTAATATTCTCTAAATGTTCTGTTATTGAGCATTGTCCATGCAACTGTAAGTTAGAGAAATTTACTTAATTTCACTTTCCTAATAGTAGCACATGGCTCCAACAGCTTTAAAAACAAGCCAGGCTGTTAAGAGTGTAGGTTACATAAAGCTGTGCAGCAGTTGAATCTCAGGTGGTAGAAGGTGAGGTTAAAAGTATGACTGGATACATTCACAGCCTGGAAGTGTCAGTTGGAAGTAGAATTTTCTCCTGTTTCATTTTTTGGTGTTATGTCCAGTTGGGGTCCATCCCCTACACAAGATACAGGTAAAATCTATTTCTGCTGGCTGATCACTCAAGGGCTTTGCCTTTTTTTTTGGTGCTGCTGCTGTCTTGTTCTTAGTTCTTGACCCTCTGCTTCTGGCCTCCACATACGCAAAATTCACCTGCTTTGTCATTAAAGTGAAAATGCTACATGCAAATTTTTTTTAAAAAAATTGCCAGTGAGTATTCTGGACTATTCCGAAGTATGAAGCCAACCTTTCTGGTGTAAAAATTATTTTTTGAGCAATGGCTTTTTGGAAGATAAATGTTTTGCTTTCCTTAGACAATATTCTGTTGTTTAAAATGTGACCATCAAAACCAGTTTCCAGCTGGAGCTGCATTTATTTTCTTTGATGGTTCAGGGTTCTCAGGCAGACTACATCCATGTAATACAGCAAGGTTTCCAGGAAGGGATACAATGCTGCCTTGGAATGGCACATACACAGTGCTTCTTTATAACATTCTTTAACCTCCAACCATTTCAGTCCAAGGAATTCCCAAGTTGAATGTGATTTCTGTGTACTGAAGAGAAAAACAAGCATGTATTTACGAGGCTTTAATTCCCTAGAGAGCCACATGAGCAGAGAGAGAGAGATGGAAATAACTGAAGCAGATTTATCTATTAATTGGAGGTGACATCCATGAAAAATGTTTTGTGCTTTTTTTGCCCAGCCATGCTTTGCCTACCAATGTCTTCACAGCATTAATCACAGCTAAAAGGTTCTGTGGGAAACCTTTTCTGCTATGTTAAGAAATGCTAGTGTGGATATGGACTTAATACTTTGTCCTTCTTCAGAGGATTTGCTGGCTACATAGGGGGAAGGAAGGCTGTCCACAGAGGGTTTTAGCCCTGGAAAGGAGGCAAGCACCTCCTGCTGCAAAGATGGTTATGTTTTCTTGCTGTTTAGGAGCGGTAAGCTTGAGATAGGCAGTGGCTGCTGTTTCTAGTGGCAGAAGAGTCAGCTTGTAAATGGCCTGACACATGGGCACAGGACCTGTCTATGCTTTTAGCTGAGATCTAGGTTAAGACGAGCAACCTTGCATGCAAATTCAGCAGAGAGAAGCCTGGTTTTGTGTGGTGGCACAGCAGAACCAGCAGGACATCTTTGGTCTTGTGTCAAAGGGTATGGGCAGGGAAGGAAGGAAGACAGGGAAGGCAGAGAGACCTAAAAAGATCATGAGGCTGCCTATCTGGGTGAACCCCTCTTAGGAACAGTGATCTTTGATGGACTTGTTGGAGAAATAATGAGTTTGTGCATATGAAAGTGATTTGGTTTTCTGGTGTTTTGTGTGTCTGTTTCAATGCAGGTCTAACTGCTGTTCTCACTTCACTGTGTCTCCTATTTCACAATAGGATCTCTGATGGGACCTCCTCATAAACAAATCCAAGATTATTTGGAGCCAGACCAATTTAAACATGAAAACCAAATCCCCAGAACGGATCACTGGTTATTCTGGTTTTAACTCCAACCAGTTTCTGGGATATGTTTGCAATAGCAACAAGGTGACAAAAAAATCTCCTATTCAAACATCAGCATGTCTAAAAGACTATAAATCAGGCATGTTAAAACCCATGGAAGGATGATAGGTGAAATCTGTTTAGAAAATCTGTTTGTTGCAGAGTCATGGCCATTTGAATGTGGAGAAGCTTGCCTGTGGTCTTTGAGGCTTTATTTCATTGAACAGTGGCAAAGACTGCTTTGGGGTTTGTGTTGCTATTCACAGCAGTGTCAGTTGAGCAGGCTCACAGAGCTTTGAGGTCAAGGTTTTCTGAAACATCCAGGTTTGGTCTAATCCAGGCTAACCTTCCTCACACAGCAATTGATGCTGCAATTTACACAGATGTCAGTAAAGGAACAGTTTAAGCCTAGTGCTGTGGAAAATCTTATACAGAGAAGTATTGTCACTACTGGGAACCATTGCCACTGCCATTCCCTAAGGGAAGACTGACCCAAGGACTGAGACATCATAGCAATGGCTGGAGAGGGAGAGATCTGAAATCCCTGCATCATGAATATAATAATCAGCACAGTATTGTCAAAAGAAAAACATTTGAGAGAAGTTACACACTGCTAAGTAATAGCATAGAATATTGCTGTGTTTGGAGTATGGCATATTGAAATTCTCATGACACATTAAGTTTTAACAGACTACTTGGACGCCTTCTTACTTTAAACTTTTTTGACAGTGTAAACTTAGATGGTTACATTTAATGGTTGCATCAAAACCATGTGGGTTTTTTAAATGGGACCTCTCTAAGTAGCAGAGCACAAAGGACAGTGCAATCACCTTCTGTTCAACTGCCTTTTCTTTGAGATTTAATTATGAGAGATATTTTATTTATATTAAATATTGCTGCGTGTAACTGAAAATTTGATTTGGTTTGAATGAAGTGTTCTTCAGGTCAAAGCAAACTCATTATTGCTGTTGATTCTTACTATTGGGACCGGTCTAGGTGCTCCACTTAGTTCCACTGCAAAGCATCTTGCCTTTAATACCACACAGGTCTCTTTTGTGAATAAAACCACAGTGTTAGTTCATTTCCTGGTTTTTTGATTGAAGAGTGAGGCCTCTTGCAATGTGAATCCTGAACAGGAAACCCCAGTTCCCTGGATGTCGATGAATGAGGTCAAAAGCATAATTTTGAGGCTCCTGTGGAATCCTCATTAGGGTAGCACAGGCATCACAAGTCTGTGGGTACAGATCAGGCAAAGTAGCTGCCTTTTGGCCATTTTTAGTTCTCCTGCAGATAGGCAGTTCCTGTTTATCTGCCGGCTCACTCTGGCATCATCTTTGTCAAATCCAACAGAGGTGCAGTTGCCCAATGTCTCTTGAGTACCGCTGCAAAACAGATGAATATGACTGGAATTCAGTGTGTTAGGCAGTCAGCCCCAGTGGAAGGAAAATCATCTGTGTCCCCATGTCTTGGAAACACATCACCCTTTTCTCCTTATGCAAGGGTAGTATGATTTCCTCCGTGTTGCTGAGCTGAAGAGAGCAAGGAGATTTCCTGGGAGCAGGAGATAGGGCATGGGAGAAGGGTCTGAAACAGGTGGTGCATGGCATTGCAGGGGGGCTGCTAGCTATTCTCTCTCTGCAAGCCCTGGCAGAGAGGAAAGCCATGAATCAGTCAGTGCCCACAACATCTAAGCCAGGGAATGAGTAGATTTGGAATGCTGGTTCCTTCAGTCATGCTGGGATTTAAGCTGGGCACACAAGGCTGTGTGGTTTAGTAGACACAGATATGCCAACATCCCTAGCAAACAAGTCTTGTAACAGTCGCTTGATTTTCTTCCTTCCTCTCGCCCCCTCAATCACATCCTTTGTAATATCCAGATAAATCTGTGTCTGTCTGGGCTCAGTTTCAGAGTCTCTGCTGGAGGATGCTCAGGGCTGGTTGAGCCCACTGACAGATAGGTTCCACCAGCTCCAAGCTCGACTGTGACTCCCTGTAGCCATCTGGAGCTGGCCATGACCAGCCCAGCCCCCAGGCATACACTGCCAAGTATAGAAGGAAAGGTGGAATTGCTGGAGGAGCAGAGGTGTGAGGGGAAAAGGACGAGGGGCAGGAGGGGAAGAGAACAGAGAAGCCCCAGGAGCAGGTCTCATGGCAGTCCAGGACAGTTTTCCTGAGGCGAATTTCAGCCTGGAGGAAGAGCCCATGACCAGCGCAGAGAGAAGCCAGCACGTCCTGATCACTTCCAGCCCTCTGAGGGGAGTGTGTGGAGGAAGGTGTTAACCCACCACAAAACTCTACCAGGGAAGCACCTTTCACTCTGAATAAACATCTCTTTCATTCTTAGGGGCTCTGTTTGCATATTGCAAACGTCTGATTTCACGTTTTGTTTAGCACTAGGAAAACATTATCTCAGCCAAGCAAAAAGACTGCTGAATTGTTGTGCAGGATCTAACTCTGTTCTCAGGTGTGTGAGGAAAGTCACTCATCTCAGCCTTGTCTGTGCTGATTTATATGAAACTCTTCAAAATTGCTTAAGGATTATGGGACTTCAATATTGCTTAAGGAATGCTGGGACAACAGAGGGAAAATAGGGTCCCTTCTCCTAAACAGTTCTTGATCACAGGCAGCAGATCCCAGATTACTTTGGTGGTGAGGCCATGCTCAGGCTGGCCATGTTGACCAGGTGTATCAACCTCAGTGAAATCTATCTTCCTTCCCTCTCTTCCTTCCCTTCCTTCCTTCCTCCCTTCCTTCCCTTCCTTCCTTCCTCCCTTCCTTCCTTCCTGGAATCCTTCCTTCCTTTCTTTCTGGAATCCTTCCTTCCTTCCTTCCTCCCTCCCTCCCTCCCTCCCTCCCTCCTTCCCCCTTCCCTCCTTCCCTCCTTCCCCTCCTCCCAACCAGAAGAGACTTTAAATTCAGATTTTACGTTTTTAAAACACAAAGTTAGCAACGAAGCAAGCCCTGACTTTTTTAAAGACTTACTGGCTCAGAAAATTTGATTTTTTTTTTCCCCCGTCTCTGCGGCTCTGAGCTCCCACCTGTGCTGCAGAGCAGCTGCGATGATGGTGTGGGAGCTGTGAGCAGATCCTGGCTCGGGCACTGATGCATGGCTAAATGCACTCTGCCACATCCACCCTTCGCTGTGCTGCAGTGTGTCCTTCTGCAGTGCCAACTACAGTGTTTCCAGGCTTGCAGGTGGAAGTAGCAGCAGTCTGACATCCAGGTGAGGGGTGGGGGTTTTCTCCCCGGCCCTGGCTGTGCAGTCACCTACAGGCTTGCTGTCATACTCTAGTTTGTAACCGTTTGAAATACCCAGCTTCAGCTTCCACACATACACACAAATCTGCTAACAACCTCCATCAGAAGTGTAAGTTTCCAGAAAAAGTATGAAGTTGCTTGGCAGCTGATGGCAATAATGCCAGTCAGAGTTCAAGTGCTACTGCTAAACATCACTGAGCAAAGCCCCTTCAAACACAGTGATCATGGAAATCTCACTGAAAGACAAAAAGGGGCACAACTACTGTAAATTGCAGTGATGATGTAAAGCAGTAGGACATTGCTGTCTTCTACTGAAAGATGGTAACTTATTCCCGTGCCAGTCATAGCTCAGGTCTCTGATTCCTTTCATCTCACTACCCTGTTGAGCAAACAGTAAAGCAATTTTGGGTTTCAAAACCGATGTTCTGCTGTCGGACTGGGGTGATGCCTTCTAAGATAAAGTGGAGCATGCTTTAAGTGCGTCACTTTTTATCTCCAGACTTTGCTTGCCTTCAAATGTCAAGCGGGCCACCTGTCCCTACCCCTCTGTTGTTAAAAGAAAGCTTAGTTGCATGCGTTCAGTATATGTGCTAAGAGATCCAGGTGTATTTCTAGTTATTTTTATAAGCTTTCGTTGATTTTAGCGGGTGTTTTGAAGTGATCTTGCTGTAGCTAGATGTAGAGAATTGTCTGATATTAAGCTGCCTGTGAAAAGCCCAGTACCAGACCTATCAGTTGTGTCTAGTGTCAGAACAGTGCCTGCAGTGGTTCAGCTTTGAGTTCAGATTCCATCAAAGGAAAAGGAAATTTCCCTTTATCTTCTATGTTTTAGTCTGGTGGAATCTTGACTTTTTGCTTTGCCTTAAAACAGGAGTGTTTTCATCTTGTTCAGGTTTGTCACATAAAGAGTTCACTAAGGGGGGCAACCTTCTGAACTTAATTAGGGGAGAATCTCTTACAGGATCCACAGCAAGGTGTTCTACCTCTTCAGACAGCTAGGCCTCTTCTGTGTGTCTTCCTGATTTTCTTAAGAAAAAAATCACCTTACTATCATTGAAGAGATGCAGAGCAAGTAGCATAAGGTTGTTTAAATATTTTTTCAGACAAGTAACTAGATTAGCCAAGATAGAGTGTAGTTTTCAGCTGACAGTGGCCTGATGCTCTTGTGTTCGGAGTTTCTGTAATATGAATTAAAAGTTCCGATCTTCTTTGTTTATGTACTGAGTTTGAGATTTCCTTTTGTCCCCAAGCTGGCTATATAATTTTCAGGAATGTTCAGCTTATGTTGCTGAAGTTCAGCAATCAGTAAAAAAGTCCTTGAGTACCCGTAGAAGCAAGGAAAATGCTTTGTGGAGAAATTCCTTGTGATCAAGAAGAGGGAGGGTTAGTGGTACTGGTCTGAAGTACCGGTCTGTACATCTTCCCCTTGGAAATGGAACAACTGGAAAACAGATCACCTCTTCTTGCTCCCTCTCAGGACAGGCCTTGGACAAAAAACCTCTCTGAGGTCTGCTAAGGAATTAATCATTCGTAACTGTGAGATTTGTCTTCTCCTCTGCCACAGAAAATCCTGAAAGAAGATTTTGTGTAGCTGTGTATGGTTTATTTAGTTTTTCAAGTTCACTTTAGCAAGAGAAAAAAATTCGTAAAGGTTATGTCACATTCATGTGAGACTCTTATCCCACTGGTTTGGTTGGAAGGATATTCTAAAGCAATGTCCATGGGCAGGTTATAAATTCTAAATGTTTCATTTGAATCTTGTGAACGATATTTCCATGGGAATCACCTGACACTTGGGCAGAATATGAGGGAGTGGATATATGGTGTCATGGAAGAAGGGAACAGTAAGCAGAAAAACTCTTGAGAGAAAGCAAAAAAAATTTGCATTTTGAAAATGGCAAATTTGACTTCATATTCTCTGTGGACTTTGCTGGGCAAGCAAATGCTGCCAACAGTAGCATCTGCTGCAGGACTGAGGATGTGGCTCTTGTGGCCAGAAGCTGAATCCTTCCATTTTACAATGTGTGGATTAGGTGCCTGGTGCTTTCTAATTTTTTTTTACTAATAAGGTAGAATGTTGGGTATTGAGAAAGCTTCTTTTAGACCAAAATAAAGTAGTTTAGACAATGCCAGAAATGAACCATATTTCCAAAGCAAAAACACAGCAGAAGATAAGAGATCTGGTAAGTGTAAATTCTTTTTAAGCTGCACAGATGGCCCAGCCTCACAGCAGCAGGAGGATGGGAGCAACCCTGTGTTTCCTTGCAGCGCAAACAATGATGACAGCCTTCTTCAGTCCTTAGGCCAGGCTGAGGAGCAGACCTGGAGGGGAACCCACTGCAAGTTGGGAGGGGTAAGGAGTGCAGAGAGTGCCATATTGCCATATTACACTTGCACAATGCAGGTGTAATAAGCAGCTTTTCTATTTACCATCCTGGTTAGTGAATGCAACACAATGCAGAATTGCAATTCAACAAATTTCCAGAACATAAAAGGCAGAAATAGTAAGCAAATCTCTAAGAGTTCTGATTTGTCAGTCATCTAGCCATTGTCTGAGAAAGTTAGTGTGCCGTATATTGTAGTCTCTTCATAATGAATATGCTGTGGGCACTGTGCCAGGATGTAATTATTCAATATGATGAAGCAAAATCCCATGTATTTATCCTGTTTATGCATCGAAACTCATCCTTTAATTTTATTTTGCCATATGCCAAATGAAATTTAGTGTGCTGTTATTTTAATATAATACTACTAGTTTGTGGCATTAAATTGTACAAAAACATTTGCATATGATATGCCTATTGCAGACTGTCTTTGAAATTCCTTAATGAAAAAAAAGAAAACTGAGAGTTCTCTTATTACTGATGGGGCTGTGTAGACAGAAAAGCACCCTGAATTTCACACCAGTGAACTAACAGGTGGATTAACAGTGCCATGATCTGGAACAGGACAGGGTGGAATATATTGATTAGAAATCAGCAGTTTCACTCTGTCAGCACAATAGCTTAAGGGCAACATGATTTGGTTTGCTTTTATCTAGACTAGGGCTTTACATTCTTTGCCAGTTACAGCACTGCTGCTGTACTGTACTTCTGTACTTCAACGGAACAATGCAGAAAGTTCCTGACTTTTGAAAACAAACCTGATCATGCACAGAGCATGATCTGTGTGTATTTTGTGAGAAGATGCATTCTCTAGCTGCAATTATGGGTCACAGTTCATCTGAGTTCTTTTTGCAGAGTCTGATTGCAGAGTAACTGTTAGTGTTAGTACACAGTGTCCATATCCATTGGATGCTTTGCAAAGACTTGTTTTTCTTTATTTGATGGAGAATACAAAAATAAAACTTTTATGGAGCATGAAGGAGCTGAGTCTTGTTCAAATAGATGGGAAGGCATTTGTAAGAAAGTTAAACCCAAATGATTTAAGCAAATGAATTATCTGTGTCACTTTTGGCAGTACCTTTCTCAATAAATGGTTTCTACAAAATTTTCCATCTGGCCATTACCTGCTTAGACTTGAGTATTTACATTTAGGAATACAGCAGGCAACCTTCACAGTGAGGAGTCAAGGCAGGCAGGAACTCCTAGAGGTTGCTGTTGCTGAATGAGCAGCATAAACGTGTAAGCCTAGAGATACTTGGTTATGTTGTTCTCTAGGTGGGCTGGTTTTTTATTTTAATGTGATGCAGAAAATGTGCAAGTTTCCATGGAATGCTGAACAGTCAGACAACAGAACACAGTTATAAGACGGAGTGATAAATAAATATGTTCATGAGCTTCTTCTTGAAATGTCAAACTTGTAGAGCTGTTGGGTTATTCATTTTCCTTTGTCAAACTTGGAGCTGTTTTTCTAAACAGCTAGCCCTTCATTGTAGTACAAGTGAACATGCAAATCTGAATACTGTCACATCTAGAAAATTCCACTGGCTTTTCTTTTATATGTGGAGAAGACATCTCTCCTCGCAGGAAGAGAGGATGCTGTCTCCCTGCTTTTGGGGACAAAAGTTCTTTCTTATGGAACTGTTGATAATGCTGTTTCATTAATTTTTTTTTAAAAAATCATGAGCTACCTTGGCACCAGTTAATCTTTTATCATTATATGTTTTATAGTTGGTCATTTCTGTGTATGGATCAAGGGAGAAAAATGTCTTTGTTAGTAAAAACATGAATCCGAACTTCTGGACCTGAAAGTGGGCTAGTTTAAGAAAGATATATATTGAAAAGTTATGCAATTTCCAACGCAGGATGAAAATACAAGTTTACTGGCTAGGCAGGATACAGTAAATACTTTTGGCAGTTCTGTTTCCAGATCTAATGTATGAATATTAGAGAATCATAGCCATTTTACCTCTGTTACTCTGTGGAGAGGGAAGGGGAATCCTGGTTTGAGATAAGAAAGTTTTCTAGTATAGAAAGAATGGGAAATCACAATATGGAACAATTCTATGATATATTGTATGCAAATACAATGTTGTGAAGGTTCCAGTTTGAAACTGGGTGGAAACACCAATTTGCCAATTTGAGATTTCCTGGCCAATGCACCAATTTATGTGGTTGGTTTAGCACTAACTAAGTGCACCTACTAGAATTATTTACTCATTCCTGCTAGGAGATGAGCAAAGCAGGCTCAGACTTTGAAGGATATAAATAAGAACTTTATTAACAGAAACTAAAAGGAAAAACAAGACTCAGAATAAAACTTTCAGAACACTTCTCCCCCCTACACTTTCTTTTCCTTCACACTGACAACATACAGAAACAAATCAGTCAGTTTACCATCTCTAAAATAGTCTTTCTCCAATTTACTTAGGAGAGGAGACTCTCCTCAGTCTATGGAGACTTCGCCACAAGAAAACAGTTCTCTCATGGCTTCAATTTCCACAAATAGCAGCTACCCAGGAAATCTGCAATCATGAAATCGGTCCCATTTTTCAGCCTTCCCCCAGCTGAATTTACAGGCTGTGTCAACTTATGTGGCACACTTTAAGGACAGGATTAGCAGTTCAAGCAAAGGCTCTCTTCATCTTTGAAAACAGAAGTCTTTCTTCTTATTCCCTGGGGGCAAGGGATCTACTTCACTCTCCTCTCTCTCTGTTCAAACTTCCCCTGAGATCGCAGCTACTTCAACATCTGCTTACTTCAACATGAATATCTTTGCTCATGTCTACAGTGTGAACACTTCATCCACCCCATAGGCATTCCACAAGTCATAGGGGGGAAAAAAGAGTCAAATTTATCAGTTATATCATCTCCATAGATTACAGGATATCAGCCCAAGATATCTTCCCATCCCTCTCCCATCTTGGACCTAACTCTTCCTTCTTGTCTGACCTTGATGTCTCCAAGCTAGTTCTGTGCCCAGCTGGTACCTGTACTCAGGCCAGAAGGGACAGAGAGCTTCCCAGGCTTTGTTCGTATTAAAATGCGTGTTCACAGAGGTGTGCTCAGCCTTCTCAGTGGCCTAACAGCTTGTCAATTCTAAAAATTAATCACTGATTGTTTTTTGTCAGACACAGAGGAAGCTCTCAGCAGCTTTTCTTTTTTAATTTAATATTTCAGTGGGTGTCTTCTTCATCCCTCACTAAATGTCATATGTGCAAAACCAGCACAAGTATGAAAAAAGCTTCCTTGAATAATTCAGAAGTGAATATAGGTAGAGCAAATATACACAGATATTTCAGACTGAGGGATTTCAGTTGGAATTATTAATATATAAAGCAAAATAGTAACTCATAATATTTTTAGGCCCTTACATTCTCAATTCAACTTAAAATTTTGAAAAGGTCAATCTTCCTAATCTCTCCAAAGGTTATGAAAATCCTGCAGCCAATCATAGAATTAGTAGCAAAATTTGCTAGTGTACCCTTTTTCCTGTGGGACCCCATATTTTGTGTTCTAAAACTGTTTATTACAGCATTTCCGTGCTTACTTCTGGATTTCTTGCAATGGTGGCAAGAAGGCTTTGTGGGAAACTCCACAGTTCTGTCTGGAAGAACTTTCTCTGGGACTTCACTGGATGGGGGTGATACCGTGGCCAAGTATAATCTCATCAGCTAAGAGATATTTTTTACAAAAGAAAGAGCATTGTTGTACTGAATATAGTCCTGTTTTGATAGCAGTTTTGCCAGCTGATTTCAGCAGACTCAGGAAATGCCTCTTGTGTAATGATCTGTACAATCAGCAGCATCCTTTTCAAAATGTGAACATCTGTTCAGATATGATAATAACTTTTTTTTTTCCAATTCTAATAGAAAATAATAGATTTGTTTTTCAGAAATTCCAATTGGAAACAATGACATTTTTCAAAATGAAGTGGCTTTTAAAAGGGCAGCAAATTGGTGCATTCAGAAGTGATTACCAGGTATCTGAATGTAATTATGAAGCCTGGTCCGATTTTTACAGACAACATTAAGAAAGATTGTTGGATTCCACTGCATCTAATTACTGTGTCCAGCGATTCTGAAGATGGTGAGCTGGCTCCAAACATAGCTGCCAGAAGTCAGAATTTCTTTTTGCCTTTTCCACTCTTTAATTCTTGTACATGACCAATATAAACTTGCTTATTATGCCTTCAGTGTCATAATTAGGAGGGGAGGGCAGTGGGCACTGTGTGGCTATAAATGAAGGCAGTTGTTTAAAAGAATTGTCATTTTGGTTGTCATTTGGGTGCCTAATAACCACATTTGAAGTTGAGTCTTAGAAATTACAGGCAGTGACTTAGGATCATAAGTGATTTTGTGAGGTGAAAAATCTTTCATCTTCATTTTTCTAATGCAATAGATAATGAAAGGTTTATAATTTACTAACACCTGCTTAGTTAAAACCAGCAGAAAAAAATCGGTGATAAGAAGGCACAGGATGGAATGGCATTCATTTTTACAGGAATGTATACCAAAATCTCAATGTGCTTGAAATTTTTCTGATTTCTCCTGAAATCAGCATAAACTTGGAAGGACATTCAGTCTATTTTGATTTTTGGCGGCGGATTTTTTTTCCTCCACTCACTGTATTATATTTTTTACACTGTTACCTTTTCACCTTACTAGAGAGCTGCAATTTAAGGGAAAACTGCACCAGAAAGGTGGAAACGATAAAAAGTGGACAAATGAATGACAAATTTTTCAAGATTGCTTGGTAAAAATTGCCCAATATGTAAAACCTCTTTTATTTTTTCACATTCAGTCTAGATGGCCATACCACCGCAGCTCTGCACACTTCCTCAAACCTTTCTGGACCAGAGCATTAAGCAGGTTTGCTCCCCTTCTCTCACTTATTTGGCATCTTTTTCCAGTAAGACCGTAGCAGATTGTGGCAGTTTAACAAAGTGCTATGCCTGCAACTCTGAGAGCATTTTAAAGCTGCCACTTCTGAAATTTCCACACCTTAATTTGCTGGATTCTGAAACTCCACTTTCGACTATGTCAGCAAATCACAGAAAAGGGGAGTAGATTTAGAAATAGGCTTATTTAATTGTCTGATTTTCATGGTATTATAGTGGTGGACACTGGGCTGGTATGTGGGACACTTTCTTCCTATTTCCCATGCTGTTCATCTCTTAATGGACACTGCTGATCAAAAATTAAGAATTGTATTTATTACTGCTGTGATTCCATGTTTTTCAAGAGTCTGTAAGTCTGTAAACATTTCCCATGAAGCACTTCATCTACTCAAGCACTCTTTTTTTTTTCCTTTTTTTTTTTTTTTCACTTTAATTATGATGGTATTTGCCAAGTTTCTAATCATATGGTAAGACAGAACAATTCTGTGGGTTGACTCTCCTGGATGTGTAAGTTACTTTTGCTTCAAGTCTTCACTTGTTTGGGGGATTTTTTTTTTCCATTTTAGAAACAAGATTTTATGGGCTGGTTTTCTCATTTTCCTAACAAATTGGATACTTTTGAAAAGTAAAGTCTTAATGTTGACTTGAAAAGGTCTTGGATTAGATTTTAATCAAGTTTTTGAGGTTTTTTTTGGTGGGGTTTTGTTGGTTTGTTGGAGCTTTTTTTAACTTTTATTGTAATTGCTTAAAAAACATCATATCCTATTCCTTCAATGCATTGGTGTAAACACATATTAATAATTGCAGATGCCAACTTACTCATTTGACAATTGTGAAATGAAGGTCTGAATTAAATCTACAGGACAGACGCTACATAGGGAGTTCACAAAGAATGATTAAAGAGTGCTTTTGTCTTTAGTGAACAACGTGATGGATGAAAAAGGTGATGCTATAAATTGAGGGCAAGTTTTATACTTGGCAGGATTGTTAGACTTTGCCTTTGTGTACATAAGAGTATGAGGAGACCTTGGGAATGCAGTGTCTACATTTCATAGTTCACAGGCTTTCTGCCTTCTTCAGGCAAATATGTTTGCACAGTGTGAGTGTCTTAGGTGCGGAAATCATTACTATTGACAGACTGGAGTTTGAAAAATTATGTGGTAATGAAAAGAAAGCAGTAGAAAAAAAACACCATTGCTGATGATTGGCAAATTAACAGGCTCTGAAAATGGCACTCCAGCAGAATCCATGGTTAGTGTCCTTTAATTCTTGATTGTGATAGCAAACACTTTTAAAAAGAGCACCTTGATTTTTATAATCAGGATTTGTGTTACTTGAAGAACTCTTTGATTTAGAAGTCGTGTAGAGGGATGGTGGAAAAGAGAGCAGAAGTAACAAACATTGAAACTATCCAAAGATTTACATACAAGCTTGTATGTATGTAGCAGTTCTTAAAAGCAAAATTGAAGCCTTGTGAGTCTATCAACAGTTTATCTCATTGCCATTACTTAGCAGTATCTGATGTTACAAGTGAGACTTTGTACTGTTTTTTTAAAATCTGCTGTGAAACACACCTTAATGTTGTAGTTCCTTTCTTCCTAATTGTTTTTTTTAACTCTTTCAGTTATTCCTGAGATGGAGCAAATATCGCTAATATAAAGTAACTTTCTCAATGAACTGAAATTGTTTTACCACTTTAAATAGTGTTACCACTTTATTCCTGCTAAAACAGTCTTCATCTTTGCCCATTTATGAAAGAAAAATCCTATGCCTCCCTGAGACCAAATTAGATAAGTTGCAAGTTCACTGAGTGGAAAGAATTCACCTTTTCTGCATGTAAATACTTCTCTTTTGAGCACTTAATGATATTGATAAAGAAGTTCTGATGGGTAGGTTAGAAGAGCAGTTTCTAGTTTCACTTCCTGAATGTTTTGCTGTTTTCTCTTTTTTAAAAAGACTTTAGAGTTCTACTTTAAAGATTATCCTTTGATTGCAAGTCTAATGTGGCCTAAGGTCCCAAACTGAAGGCTCTTACCTTGGAGGAGGCTGTATTTTGTACTGAGGATCAGAGCTAAAGCTCCTGCAGGTTCTCCTGATGTGTCCTCAGTGCCTGTCTGTTCACACCACGTGCCCCAGAATTTGGTTCATGCTACCTTGGCTAAATGAACCCCTGGGATTTACAGATTGGTTTCAGGAAACAGGAATCATATGCGAGATATTTGCTTTAAATAGATATTCTTTAAAGATCTGCACATTTTGATTTTTAAATTACTATGCTTGAGGATGTATTTGCTTACAGGCAAGTCTGTATTTTGTTTTTTCTGGGGCAGGGGCTTGGATTCAGTGCATGCACAAAACCCATGGGACTCATTCTTTAAAAGGTGCTCAGCTCCCTCTTGCTGATAGTATGGATCATAGTAAGTGTTAAAATGGTTGTTACCAGCTGCAGAGTAATGAGAATCTGGGTTCCTTGTGAAGTGGAATAATTTATATTCACCGTCACTGTGAATGTGCCCTCAAGGTGACAGATTCATGACTTCATGCATTAGAAACCTGCATAGTGCCAAAAAGGGATATGTTTAACAGAATAGCTATTCTTATGAGAAATGCATTTTGATGCCTTTTATCTTGCTGCAAACCCTTAAGTTGGAAAAGGATGCTAAGCGTGGCTGTTACTGTATCTGAGAGTAATTTGGTTTTGTGTGTAGAATTAGGCCTTAATATATTGTTCAGTTTTAAGTCCAAAGCAAAGGACTAGGATAGGTATGCAATCAAATATGTGGCTGCACTTCCTGCCATTTTGTCATCAGAAATAGGCAGCAACTGCTTTAAAGGGTACTCGGTTTCCAGTGTTGGAGAAATGGCAGCTTAACAGACATATTGGCCTCCTTGATGTACAAACCTGAAACTCCTAACTGAAGGTATGAAAAATGAGGGAAATTACCTTAATGTCCCCATCTCTGGCGGAGTGATTTGGGCTTTGGCTCATTAATAAACCATGTCTGCAAGGCAGGGATGGCAGTCACCTGAAGTCATACCCGTGTCAGAGAGAGTGGGTGGGCAAAGAGCACTGGGCTTTTGTTGTTTTCTTTGTTTGCATTCAAAATCTAGGGGCTGCCTTGATGTGGGACAGAATGGTACCTTGCTTGTTCAATCTAAATAAAGTGAGGAAAGATTAAAGATGGAGGGATGAAAAGAGAAACAGAGGAGAGAGGGAAGAAAAGCTCAAACAGAGAGAGGAAGTCTGTTTTCAAGTGATTCAGGAGTAATGTTCCTAGGAATAAATACAAGATCTTTATATCAATGCAAAGAGTACTTAGACCAGAATTTATGGCATATTTGGAGCTTTTGTTTTGGCTTTGTTTGTTTTTGATAAAGCATTTCTCTTGCAGTAGCAAATCAGATTCTCCAAGGAGAACTGTAACAGAGATAGAACAAGCAGAGAATTAAAACCTGGTCCCAGAGGTATAAAACCTCAATTTCACTCATCACAGAATAGCAAGGGGAAATAGTCTATGCCTGGGGAAGGGTAAGCTATTTTCGGTCTTTGCCATGATTTACAACAACTGAAAGAAAGAGCCTTTTGGACTTTTGAGGCAAGGCAAGAGGTTTATTAATACCAGCCAGAAGAAACTCTCAATTGGTAAAAAATACCCTTGTAGAACAACTTACCCTATTAGAAAACGATTCTGGGGTGTATTTATTTTGTGGGTTTGGATTTTTTGCTGTTGTTGTTGTTTTCTTTAGTCCTCCCTCTGCTTCCTAGAATGGAACTGTTAAGGGATCATAAAATATTGTCTTGGTTTTAAAGATCCGTATCTGCTAAGAAAGGCAGGAACCTCTCTTGAAATGGAAAATATAAACCCACTCCTTCTGAATTATTATAATTTTGAAATTACGGAGCTCTCAGGCAAAGATATGGGAACAGTTTTTTACTAGGAAAATTAAAATAAAAATGCAGTAATAAAAAGAAATGCTACCAGAGTCAGAATACAAGCTGACACCCCATCAGTCAGTCAGGATGTTGGCAGCAGTGCCATTAAATGGTGACTGCAGTCCCCCTGCACTGACAGATGGGGGTGTGTGAAATCACTGGTCCTGCAGAAGAGTGCAGTTTTCTTCTGAAGGTCCAGTGGTGGTGTAGATGTGCCTTGTCATCCACTGGGAATCCAGTGGAAAAAGGCTGCTCTGATGTTCCAAATCTCAGTTTTTATCCAGGTAGAAATGCTCGGCTCCTCTCCCTAGCTGGAGCATCTCCCAGTGGGGTGATGTAATTTTATCAGTCATGCAGTGGGACTCAATGGCTCATTAGCAGCAGAGATCTGTTAGGGGAAGGATGGATGGTGGAAAAGATAAAGAACACTGTCCCAGCTGGTTGTTAACAGCTGGTGATGGAATGCCTACTTCTGGTTACATCCTGCATTGCAACTGAAGACAGATATTAATGCTAAATATAGACAGAGTCGACATTCACCAACCCATATTTAAAGTTTACTGAGCCTGTGCTTGGTTTTGAGAACCTGTGAAGTCCTAAATATTTAAACTGAAAGAGATAAGGGGAAATGTGGAAAAATTGCTTTTTGACATCACCAGAAAACTGCTGATCCACAGGCAAGAAGATTAAATTCTCAAAAGGAAAGTGGGAGAAGATAAAAACTATACTTATATGTTTAATTTTGCATTTTGAACCTTTCAGGGTTTTTTAATGTGTTGTTTTAGGTTTTCAGCTTATGAAGAAGGCTTTTAGCCACAGTAAATTTAAAATTGTTCATGCTGAAAATCAAATTAACTCTTTGAAAAACAAGAGGTTCCAGAAGTTTGAGTTCTTTTTACCTCTGACTTCTTTCTTCTCTTTCTTTCTCTGACATGCACACACAAAACATGCACTCCATCACTTCAGGATAGTGAAAAAGGTTTTGAAATTCCAAATGGCTTTTTCTTGAAAAGTTCTGGTTTTGAAAAGAATGCCTTTGCAAAGTTAAATTCTTCTGAGCTTTAATGGCTCTATGTAATTGAAGCATGTTCTCTGCCATTTTACATTATCTAATTTTAGGTGAAGTGTCTTCATGGCCCTTGGGAGGACATTTCAGAGTCTCAGTGCAAGCCTATACTAACACACATTCTGTACTTGCACCTAAAAAGACCAAAAAAAAAAAAAAGTGAGTAAAGAAAATGTAGCTGCTGTAACTGTAAGATTGACAGGTAGTTAGTTGATTGATGTCACCTATTTTTTTTCAATGCCAGTGTAGGTGGCAACTAACTGAACAGCAGCATTTAGCACATTGCCTCAAGGATCAGAGATCAGTGTCTTTAGCCTGAGAAGTCTCTGTGGCATAGGCCAGTGAAGGCTGTGATAGTGACAGTAATTTATTTCTGTGTGCTTTTTCTTTCTTTCAGTTTATAGCATAGCGCTTTATATTAAGTGTATCAAAACTGAAGGTGAAACAAAGACATCTGTTCCCTGAAATTTGTACTGATTTTAAATAATTTTCCCGTCACACCATGGATTTGTTGGTCTGTGTGTGAATAAAGGATACTTTTATAAGATTGTCTGGCTAAGGGATTTATTTTCCACCTGTTGTTCTACTGCAGGATCATAATAGCAAGTGGACTGACATTCCCACCTCTTCCCCCCTAAGCTTTTCCTTCCCCTTCACCATTGTGAGTATCATAACACCTGGATTAGCAGTTTTTGTTAGTCAGATACCATCTTGGTAGATGTAAATGAGAGATTGAAGGCATTTGGTGTTTGTACCTGGGTAAACAGTAACAATGATGTTTCACTCCAGTGGTTTTAAATCAGGCAGCCTCTTCTCGTCAGCCCATATCCTGCAGTGTCTCAAAAGAAAATGTCGTTTTTTAAATTGAAAAGTTAAAGTGGTGTTTAGCAGATAGTCTTCTATGCATGCACCATTTTTCTTTGAGTGTGGGCTGCTCAAAAAAAACTGTTCCCACAAAAGCATTTCTGTTGACATTATTATGCCTTAAAAAGCAGGAGAAAAAATCCTTCCTGCATTGCATCCATTGAAGGATGGGCAGAGATCTGCAACCATACAGAAGGAAATGTAAGCATTTCCATTTTTCTGGTCTCCAGTCTTGTGTTGATGAAAAGGTTGTGCAAAATGGGTTTGTAGAATTATGTTTCATGATTGTCTTAAAGCCTTTGTTGCCAGTGTCCGGTGGCCACATTATCTCTGTCTGTTTCAGTTTTTGTTAAAGTTCCACTCACAATGCTTTCATTGAAAAGCTTTGTGATAGAAAGATATGCATTCCAAAAGCTAGAAAAACCCAGGAAATTATCAATCAAGGAGTAGTATCTTAAAAAGAATAGTTTTCAAGTAAATATTGTAAACTATTATTATCTCTCTCATGATTTTAGACTGCATATGTTTCTTACTTAAGAGTCCTTAAAAGTCCCATTTTAAAGTTGTTTTAAAATATTTATGGATATTTATGGTCTATGGATAATCATCAGTGAAATAAATGGGCCAGGAGAGCTGCTCCTTTCTAAGGCCTTTGTTAGAGATCAGCTTAGGGCGGGGAACCCGAACGGCTGCGCACACGGCTGCTGCTCCCGAAAGGCAACACGGAGGAGGAGAAGATGTTCAGTTCCGTCTTCCCGGGCAGAGCTGGGTCTTCCGTCCTCACGGGTCCCTAGAAAGACTGAAGTGGCTCCTTATTGTAAGGGGAGGGCCTGATGGTAGGGTGCGATTCAGGTCACGGTGCAGCTCCAGATGGTGACCTTGCCTTCTCCCTTATTTTTCCCACCTGTGGAATGCTGTTTTCAGTCTTAGATGTTATTTTGGCTCGTTATTTTAGGGGTTTCAGCTCTTATTGGTGTCCCAGCATTCTCTGCGTCTTTCATTTGCATCTACTCCACTGACGTCACTCCTCCTCTTGTCACAGGCGCCATTTTAGGGAGGCAGCGAGGGCATTAACCCGACGCGAGGGGAAAGGGATATGGGATAGGACAATTTGGGCCGAAAGTAGGGTGAGACCAAGAACTTAACATTAACAATTAACATTACAGACAACTGGAAACATTTATAAAACCATACAACTTTAACCGCTGAAAAACTTTCTCTGGAGAATGTCCCCGTGAAACCACTTGCCCTGCCCGGGACCCCACTGGGGGCCGAAGCCACGGGCAGCATCCTCCTCCCTCCCGCGGGAACGGGAATGGGGTCAGGATTTGCATTAAGGACAGGAAGGGCAGCGGGATCGGGATTGGGGGCAGCCGTCCCGTGCAAGCCAGGAGAAGGGAGCGCGGTAAAACTTTCTCTGAAGGATTTATTCATAACAATCAGTTTTCATGACTTAGGAGCAAAATCAGTAACAACTTCAACCAAAGCAAAAGTTGGAGTTGAAAATGGAGAAGAGAACACATTCAAATTGAAGACAAAATTAGTGAGGTGAAATCAAGTTAAAATATGATAAAACAATATAAGGTGCAGGGTATTACCAAACTCTGTCACCCCAGTTAGTGAAATATTCTAGGACTAGTAACCATGGAAGGAATTCAGAGAAGATGAAAAGGAATAACCGTTTCAGACTGATTTTTTTTTTTTTTTAATTAATCAGATAATGGGTTGTTTCCTGTTGTCCTTCTGCACCTTATATAGGCTATAGGAAATGTATCTTCGTTGGGGGTTTCTAATTTTTTTTAAATAGAATTTTCCTGTAAGTTGCTAGGAAGCTACTGGGTACTTACGGGTACTTAAAAAAAACAGAAGTGGCTGAGGTCAAGAGAGGAGCGCGTAGCATTTGGCTATGCCTCTTTTTCTCTGGGGGTTTCCCTCTGAGGGACGCGGGACAGAGATACCACAGGATTTTGGGCAGGTAAAGGATGGCGCTGGGGGCAGCTGCTCTCTCTCTCTCTGGCTTTCAGAGGAGGACGGTCGAGATGCTGCTTGGGGAAAGGAATTCGCTTCTACCACCACAACCCAGCCAGAGCTGCCTCTGCTGCTGGACCCGCAGTCCTGCCCTGCCAGGCTCCCTGCCGCTCCCGCTCGGTGCGCCGGAGCCCGGCAGGCGCCGGGCCCGGCCCAGCCCCAGGGTGCTGAGGCACGGCCTCTCTGTCCCGTCCCTTCCTGCCCGGCCCAGCCCCAGGTGCTGAGGCACGGCCTCTCTGTCCCGCCCCTTCCCCGGATCAGCCCAGCCCCCAGGTGCTGAGGCACGGCCTCTCTGTCCCGTCCCTTCCCCGCCCGGCCCAGCCCCAGGTGCTGAGGCACGGCCTCTCTGTCCCGTCCCTTCCCGGATCAGCCCAGCCCCAGGTGCTGAGGCACGGCCTCTCTGTCCCGTCCCTTCCTGCCCAGCCCAGCCCCAGGTGCTGAGGCACGGCCTCTCTGTCCCGTCCCTTCCCGCCCTCGGGCCCGGCCCAGCCCCAGGTGCTGAGGCACGGCCTCTCTGTCCCGCCCCTTCCCGCTGGGCCCAGCTCCCCAGGTGCTGAGGCACGGCCTCTCTGTCCCGCTCCCTTCCCGCCTCGGCCCAGCCCCCAGGTGCTGAGGCACGGCCTCTCTGTCCCGTCCCTTCCCGCCCCAGCCCCCAGGTGCTGAGGCACGGCCTCTCTGTCCCGTCCCTTCCCGCCCCAGCCCCAGGTGCTGAGGCACGGCCTCTCTGTCCCGTCCCTTCCCGCCCGGCCCAGCCCCAGGTGCTGAGGCACGGCCTCTCTGTCCCGTCCCTTCCCGCTGGGCCCAGCCCCAGGTGCTGAGGCACGGCCTCTCTGTCCCGTCCCTTCCCGCCCGGCCCGGCCCCAGGTGCTGAGGCACGGCCTCTCTGTCCCGTCCCTTCCCTCTGGGCCCAGCCCCAGGTGCTGAGGCACGGCCTCTCTGTCCCGTCCCTTCCCGCCCGGCCCGGCCCCAGGTGCTGAGGCACGGCCTCTCTGTCCCGTCCCTTCCCCGCCCGGCCCGGCCCCCAGGTGCTGAGGCACGGCCTCTCTGTCCCGTCCCTTCCCGCCCCAGCCCAGCCCCAGGTGCTGAGGCACGGCCTCTGTCCCGTCCCTTCCGCCCCAGCCCCAGGTGCTGAGGCACGGCCTCTCTGTCCCTGTCCCTTCCCCGCCCGGGCCCAGCCCCAGGTGCTGAGGCACGGCCTCTCTGTCCCGTCCCTTCCCGCCCGGCCCGGCCCCAGGTGCTGAGGCACGGCCTCTCTGTCCCGTCCCTTCCCGCCCGGCCCAGCCCCAGGTGCTGAGGCACGGCCTCTCTGTCCCGTCCCTTCCCGCCGGGCCCGGCCACCATCGCCGCGCGCTGCCCCGGCCCGCGCACAGCGCCCCCTGCCGGCGCGGAGATCACAGCCCCGCCCCGCCCCCGGGAGCCGCCGCGCCCCCTGCCGGCCGTGCCGGGAGCTGCAGCGCGGGCGCTGCTCTGCTGGGAGCGACCGCGCACACCCTGGGGAGCGGCTGCTGTTGCTGCACACACAGCTCTGCCTGACAGCCCCTGGATTCCAGTCATTCAGAGGGAGGGGGTTTACATTCTCCAATCCAAGGGAGGGGCCTGCTTTCCCTAGCAGACACCCGTCTTTCAAAAAGAGACAACCTTCTATGCAGAGCCAAGAGGTTATTTTCTAATCTGTGTCTTAAAAGTCTAGTCAACACACACCAACTGCTACTCAGGTAGAAATTATGTGAGCACTGCAACTTATATCCTTTTTTTCAAGTAATTCCCTTTCATCAGCCGAGTAAAACTGTTACATACACTTGCCAATTCCTGTCCCTTTCTCTTGCACGCTGGCCCTTCTGATGACTCTCTGAGTCCTTTGGATAGTGGCCTCAGTCTTTGTCAAGAAGAAGAGATGATGGTCAGCCATCAGCACCTTGGAGCTGTCATTCTGCTTCTTTGAATTTATTTTTCAAGCTGCTTGTTATCTTTCTAGAATCATCAAATGGTTTGAGTTGGAAGGGACTTCCAAAGGCCCTCTAGTTCAACTCCCCTTCCATGGGCACAGATATCTTACAGTAGATCAGGATGCTGAGACCCCTATCCAGCCTTAGCTTGAATCTAAGTCCAGGGATGGGTCATCCACCACCTCTCTGAGCAGTCTGTGCCAATGTTTCACCACCCTCATTGTAAAGCAACTTCTTTCTAATATCTGATGTAAATTGTCCCTCCTTAATTTATTTTAAAACTACTATCCCTTTTCTTATGTCAACAGCCTTACTAAAATGTTTGTCCCCATCTTACTTATAGGAAGGTCACAATAAAGTCTCCCTGGAGCCTGCTGTTCTTTAGGCTGAGCAATCCCAACTCTCAGTCTGTCTTCATAGGAGAGGTGCTCCAACCCTCTGAGCATCTTTGTGGACTCCTCTGGACTCACTGGGGCAGCTTCGCATCTCTGCTGGACCCCAGGGCTGGAGGCAGCTCTGCAGGTGGGGTCTCACCAGAGTGGGGCAGAGGGGCAGAATCCCCTCCCTCCTCTGATGCCCACGGGGCTCTGGATGCAGCCCAGGGCACAACTGAGTTGCCAGCACACATTGCTAGGTCATGTCCAGCCTCCTGTCCGCCAACACCCTCAAGTCTCTTCTCCTCTGGGCTGCTCTCAGTCCATTCTATGGGACCAAGGAGTGGCACTTTGTACTTGGCCTTGTAGAACTTGATGAGATTCCCAAGGACCCATTTCCTGACTTGTCCAGGTCCCTCTGGATGGCATTCTGCCCTTCAGGCCTGTCTTGGTGTTTTCTGTGTTCACTGAATTACATTCAGGCTTGTGGATTTGTTAAAAATTTGCCAAGATGAGTTTGGACTTTGTTTTCAGTGTGCATGGTTTCGCTCAGTTTAGTAGCAGAGCCCTTTTTCTGTAGTGGGCCATTGACTAAGGCATGTTTGTACCCTGTTGTTAATGAGTGTGTTAAAACAGCTTGCCTTAAGTGTGAACTGGACAGGTGATCCAGTTCCAAGGTGGAGCCCTGTTGCATCTCTGGGACTCTGTTTGGTTTGCTGTTGTGAATGGGATTTAGACCTTTGTTTCCTTTGTAGTCTAGCAGTGGATGCTAGCATAGATCTTGCACTTCGTTATATTTCATATCACTTTCTCTACGGTCTTTTAAGTCTTGTGCAAAGTTATTGAATTGCACAGTTTGAATGTTTTCCTTATGGTGATATCTTATGTTTCCAGACATGTTCTTCACTGTCTTGGCATCTTTTCTCTTTCAGTGAAACTTGTCTTACAGTACTCAGGTGATTAAGGCACGCCTTTCTTTTAAACCTTTTGTCTGCTGTTTCTTCTGGCACTTTGCTTATCTGCTTCCCTCTTCCTTCCATTCAGATTCATGTTTTCCTCATGCAAATCCTAGTAGTTTTGTTTCAACACTCCTCCTGAAAATGTTTCTTCTAACAGGCCTCTGCTTGCTTTTGATCCATGCAGAGATTGTGTCCATGTCAGAAAAATCAGACTGACCCAAGCAATCAGATGAGCTTTTTTAGATCTATTGTTGGTCTGTGTGTTCACACAGAGCTCACTCAGGGTTTAGCTATAAGAATTGGCTTCCGTCCTCAGTAAACATGTGCAGTTGGATTCCTGCAGTGCCTTGAGTGCCCTTAGTATTATTTGAGTTCATGATATGGAAGAGGGCTGACTGGCTGTTAGCAGTCAAATTAATTTTTGAAAATGGGTTCTAGAACTTAATTTGTCTTCAGATTATTTTGGGTTACCTGGACTGGCAACAATCTGCTAGATTATTCCAGAGAAAACAACATACTCAGAGAAATGCAAACTTACTTTGATCGATTTATTCCAGTCATACTTACCCTTGTAAGGAAAATTAAGCCACAAACACCAGAGGTTTATGTCCAAAAAGGAGACAGAGGAGTCCTTTTTGCTTTATTCGAATAAAGGGACAGGCCATAGGGCATTCGCCTGGGATCTCTCAAATTTTTGGAGGTCGCAGCCTCCCTTTTTATCCTAATTTCCCGGCCGTATTTCCCTCTCTCTTTCCCCATTGACTGAGGTACTTGAGAGGCACAGACTTCCCGGAACGCCTGACACCTGACATTCCCCTCTAATGTATAGCCCTTCCTTTTAATTTTTAATTCTTGTAGAATTCGTAGTTTCCCCCCGTTGCTTCTTTCATCTTCTGTTACCCAATTTCATTTACCAGAAAACCTACAGTTTGTTTGGAAAGGCAAATCTCTTTTTCCATTCATCAATCAGTGTAATCCCTCCCATTGTTTCTTTTATCTCTAGGTGCTAACTTTAACTACCAACAGATCTACAACTTGTTTGTAAAGACAAATGTAACATTCCTCTCACCCTCAAAAAGAAAACACATCAGTGGGGATTTAAATACCTTTATTTTAAAGCCTCTCTGGCTTTTGTGGCACATTCCTATCAGTCATTGCTGTGACCCTAGGGAAGACACAGCAAAAGGCAATGCTGGAGACAAAAGTTGTGTATACCTTTGGTATCTGATTGGTTCAGACTGCACAAACTTCAGAAGCTGAGGTTTTGTTCAAAGGAATGCACAAAGGAAAGTGTTGATTTTTAGTGATGATTTTCACGTAAAATGCTGAGCTAAAATTGTCTTAAGGTCTGGGAGGAGCCCTTCTAAAAAGGTTGTATGTATTGAAAGTGTTTTATTTTTGTCTCTTGCTTTCTAGATAGTACAGATTAGGGCTTCCTGTGAGAAGAATTCTGGACAGAGAGATACATGAATCAAATTGTCTTTTCCTGCCTGTTGTAAAACCTTGCCTGATTATAAGAACATGCTCGTTTAACAGTGGAATGAATTTTATTCCTCTGACAGCAATGTCTTGATGAAAAGAAAATGGGAAATTTCACCCAAGTGAAGTCACTGGCAGACAGTGGCAGCATCCAGACTGTTCAACTATTGGTGCAAAAGTCTTGGAACTGCTTCTGACTATGTCTATAAGTTTTCTGATTTTGTATAAATGCTGTTATGTCCACAAATCATCACTGAGAGAGAACTCAGAGATTATTTGAAAAAGCAGTGTCAAGTAATTAGCTTGGGAGAGTGTATCTGCAGATGTCTTAAAATGGCTGTGGGGCTTACTTTGCACTGTAGGATCATGGAGCTGTTACAGCTGGAAGGAATATTAAAGTTCAGGGACACCTTCCACTAGACCAGGTTGCTCAAAGCCCTGCCCAGCCTCGCCTTGGACACTTACAGGGGTGTTGGAGCCACAGCCTCAGAGTAATCTCAGAGGAGCAGCTTGTGTTAGGGCCTCACAGAGAATTTCTTCCTAATACTTTATCTAAATCTACCCCCTTTAGCTTAAAGCCATTGCCACTTGTCCTGCCACTCTATGTCCTTGTGAAAAGTCCCTCTCCAGCCTTCTTGTAAACTCCCTTTAAGTAATGGAAGGCTGTTCAAAGCCAGTTCTTCTCCAGGCTGAAGAGCAACAGGTCTCTCAGTCATTCTTCACAGGAGAGGAGCACCATGCTCTGATCAATATAACGACCTCCTCTGGTCTCCTTTCCCCAAAGCTGGAGTTGTAAGGAATGTGGATGCCTGTGAAGAAAACTGTAAACAGAAAGTGTTGGTAGCCCTTTCAGCTTTCTGTGAGAGATGCTAACATGGTTACTTCCTAATTTTTTATATATTTGTATTAACACTGAGAGTGGGAGAGATGTCAGCTACAGGCCTTTTCACTCATGTTAAAGGTGGGAAAGGGCTGTTAGTTTGTGTCTGTTAGCAAGCGTTGCCCTCTCCAGTTCTGTATGTTTGGAATGCTTAGCTAGATCATGCAGAATCATTAAGGCTGGAAAACATATTGCAATTCCAAGTGTGCTGATGTATTTTCAAAATTTTCCATGCTAGATATGTGTGGTATATTGAATTTGATGCTTGCCACAACTTCTCTTTCTTAGATTTCATCCTGATACTTGTTATCACCAGCACCCTAAATACTTCCATTTCTTTTTTAGAAGCTGCATGTGTTGTTCACTGTTTCGGAGCTCAAATATCTCTTTGCAAACAGCCCTGAAATGAAAAGATCCTTTTGGAAGTAACTCTCTTCAAGACAAAGCTGCAAAGTAATTTATACTTTCCAAACACTTGGAAAGCACTATCATATGTTCCACATCATTTGGGGAAGCTGACTCTGTTTAGCTGTCACAGTCATTTTTTTATGAGCAAGTGCCTCCTGTGGTGATAACTGCTGTATTGCTTATCAGGGGCCTCTTTAATGCCAGTCATTATTAGTGTGAGCTTTACTCCACGGGACCAAACTCAATACTCCTCCCCACTGTCATCCATCTCCTTGTCAATTTCCTGCTGGCTTTTTTCATTTGTGCCAGGATGGGTAAGGAGGTGGGATTTGGAGACACTCCAGTTTTGTCAGTAGGAGGAGGTAAAAATGTTCAGTTACTGCATAAAGGGAGAGGAGCTCTGGGTCCAATTCCTATTCATCAAAACTGAGAGAGTGGTTGCACACTCATTAATACCAGATCAGTGCACTGTGGATTGCCAAGCAGTGGGAAATTTGTCTGGGTAAGGTGGTGGGCCTGTGCCTGCTGAGCACATTGAATGCACACTCTGCCTTTTCTGTGGCTTTTTGGCAGCTCTAAGAGGACAGGCAGCACTTGGTTCAGAATGTAACCTGCAAATGTAGTTAATCAGTGATTTCTGTTTAACAGTTCTTAATTACAGCTCTTCTTAGTACCTGAACAATGCATGGAGAGACAGCTCTGGAAAGTTTGATCCAGGGATTGGGAGGCCAAGAGCTGAATTTTTAGTGAAACTGAGACATAGTTGTAGCTGTTGCTGAGCTCTGTTATTTATGGAAATGTTGTCCCTGCCTTTGGTGACTGTACAGTTAGATCACTGATGCATTGAAAAATCCAGACGTGACCATTCTCATGGCAGCTGTGCTCTCTGCAGAGACCATTAATGCATCAAACTGCAGGAGGAGCAGAAGCCTCTCCCAGTGGATGGACTTGTCACTGGCAGTGGAGGACAGCAATAAGGTTTGTGCTTGGACACTCCTAATTCATGAACAGCTGAGACCAGCTGGGGATTAAAATTTCTCATGGGCCCCTCAGGTGCCTGATCTGCAGAGTTTGGATGTCTTTTGTGGTGTTTCCTGTGGAGAAGTGGACACGGGCTAAAGCACCTTTTTGTTTTGGGGGAGTCAGGGCCAGTCTCTGATCTGTTGGCCAAGATGCCAGCTGTCACACAGGTGTTGATTGTTCCTTCTCCACTAAAAGTGGGAAGTAGATGCATAATGATGGCTTTTAAGCTGAGCTGTGTAATAGGACTGTTGCCTGGCTTTATAGATGGGATGATACAGCACCTCATGATTCCACTGGAAGCTCTGAGAGGAGATGTGCAGTTTTTACATTCTATTATCTCAATCCCTCAGTATAGTTGGGTCCAGAATTTTATTTTAGTTTTTACTTTGAGCAGGCTTTTCTACAAAGTTGGATAAAGAATAGAAAAGCCAGGAACATTCATAGGAGAGAGATCAGAAAATAGGTATACATCCTCTTAGTGTTACGACAGTACAAGGGTAGAAGTGAAAGCCTGTTTATGCAGCTCCCTAAATGGTCACTTCCTTGTTTTTCATTGGTAAAGAAAGGCCACCTAGGGATATGAGTTATACAGTGGTACCAAGTCTTCGAATACTGAATCCTGAAGGACTGTGCTGGATATTCCCCAAGAATTTGCAAACCTGGCAGAAAAAACACATCTACTGTCTTGTGAAGAAACCAGATGTGCCAGGGAATAGTGGTAGAGAGGACAAGAAACTTGCAAGCTGGAGGATAGAAAATAAGAGAGGGAAGATGAGATGGAGTATGTAAATTGGGAGAAAGTAAAATTTAAGATGAATAATAAGCAAAATAGTAAGTTTAAAGTGCTGTGCATTATCAAAAAACCCGTAAGCAACTCCACTATGAGATTGTGGAGCTGAGGTGATCTCCAAAGCAGGGTGCATGCACATCAAGGTGTGCATAAAACAGTCCACTGAGGTGTGAAAAAACATGGTTTTGTGTATTAACAGATTTTTAGAACTATGTTTATTTCATCTCTAGCTTACAGTTTTTACTTTTTCTGTGTGTTTTACAAATGGCATAATATATTAGGATGGTGGTACGTTGGGAAGATTTCTTTCCCTGGTACTGTTTGCAATTTAAAAAGTTTGGAGATTACTGTGGTAAACTACAGATGTAGCCAAGATCTTCATGCTGTACATAGAACATCTGTGGTGAATGGTCTTGCATCTAATTTTAGGGTTAGAAATAAGTGAACTATATACCCTGTGGCAGAACCCTGAGAAATAGGAGTCATTGGGAGAAAAATAGATTATTATAAGCTACAGAAAAGTCCTAGGGCTAGGAAAAGACGAAGAGGCAGTACAAACTGCTGCCTTTGCAAAGTGCACATGAGGGAAAGGAGGTTGTGGCAGGTACCTTTGCTTAGCACGAAGGTTGTGGAGGGAGTGGAAGCAGCAGGGCAGTGCTTCAGTAAATATCATTCTGGGGCATTTTGCAGGGAGAGGGGAGTTCAGCACAAGAAAACAAATAAAACCCAGTGCCCCAAGTCTCTCAGTCCTGGCTGACAGCCCGTCTCTTGTCTTCCTGTGGTTCACACAAAATTAAAACATGGACATTGGGGAAAGCCTTTAGTTCCCAGGAACAGCTGCATAAAATTGTGGTTATTGATACCACCAAAACCCTGGACAGCAGGTGCAGAGAGTGACACCCTGCTCTTAGGACAGCTACCCTGAGGAAGCAGGTAGTGAAAGAGAATGAGGGGCTAGGGATTGCTCATAGCAGAGCAAAGAAGGGGTGCACATACAAGATGAAGCAGCCAGGGTGCTGTATTTGCTGCAGTATGTAAAACATTCCAGTGCTATGGATATTGATGACTTGGCGTTCCTTGGATTTTCTTTCCCTGTTCCTGTTTTGTTTGTGCTGTCACATATGCAAACAGAGTGACACAGTATTTTTATTCTATGTCAGTTCTCATGACTGAGGTGACAGGGGAAAAATATGAAACAAGGAGAGCAGAGAAAGAAGATCAAATTTCAAACTGCATTACTCTCCAAATCAGAAAACTATTTCCTTTGTAAGAATATGCATATTTCATATTATTAATATTGATTTTGCCTAGTAGATCAGGGAATACAGTGTTTCAATACGTATTTTTAAAAAAATGGTATCTAAATGACCATGTGTGTATACATATGTAGAGAAATAACTCTTGTACATTTATCAAATGTGATGTTATGAGCACTAGAAGCAGCAACTGTACATAGATCAGCCTAATCAAGAACTGCTTTCTGTGATAAACTGAGTTTTAACAGAGTGCATAAGTCCTTCAATGTTGTGAATGAGGTGACACATTTGTCTAGTACTGTCTTTGGAGTATTTTAAAAGTATTTTAAAATGTATACATTGGTGGCCCTCATATGGGCAGAAAATAACAGTTTTTTTTTAAAAAAACAAGTTTCCTTTATGCAAAAATACAGTATTTATGTGTGATAGGCACTCTTACACCTATTTGCTGGAAATAATTTTTCCAGTTTTAAAGAGCTAATCAGATAATTTTTGAAAATTAGGATAATGGTATTTTAGAGGTGAGAGCTGTGCATCAGCAGTGGAGGACTATTAAACAAGATATGATGTCCTTAGAAGGATGGCAGAAAACAGCACAGGACATGATGGCATATTTATATGCTTCTGTCAGCTTTTAGTGTTCAAATAGCTGTTTAAATCATTCTGGCCATGTCCGATTGCATTGAAATTGCTCCCTTTATTTTCAGCCATAGTTTCTCATGCAATTTGCAGGCTGCAGTTGTGTTTGAGTTTATGTGAATTTGTATGAACACATACTCATGCTGGTTTGTAAGTGTCCACAAAATACTACAGGCTAACTCTCTGTATACAGTTGACCTGAAATAGGTGCATGTCTCATTAAAACTTGTACAGAACATGATTTCAGTAACATCACACTCTTAGAAGTAACATTAAGGTCTCAGCTACAGGAATCTCAGAATTCTGAGTCACTTTAATTGTAACAGCTCAACTGTTTGTGTTGGCTTTAAAAATCAAATGCCTAATAGCCCACACAATGCCTGTGTGAGCTTCTCTGGGGCCTCTGTGGGTGTCACGAGTCACAATTATGCAGGGAAGAGCACTGACCTCCAAGAAAATAAGGCTTGGCCCTAGTCAGGAGCTTAAATCCATGGAAGTGTTTGCAACAGCCTTGCTGGATTCATATTTCATGATTTCAATCTACGAAAATCTAGGGCATCCTTGTCTATCAAAATCTGGGTTGTGGCCTTGTAGCCAGACAAATTCTATTGCATTTTCTAGTTGCAACACAGATTCTGAAATAATTCTGCAAGGACAAGGGCTTGTCAGATCTCAGTTGTCAGGACTTGCCTGAAGCTTTGTTCTGCTCTTTTAACTCTTACAGCAGTTGTCTGAAAGAGTGATAGGTGTTACCTAATCAGTTTTAGCTTTAGCTTACTGTTATATGGTTGTATAATTCAGTGCCTATTTTTATAATAATCTTCATCAGTTTCTCTGCCTAATGGGTAGAACTAAGAAGTGTCTATTCTTTTAATCTGAATGGCAGCATGGAGAATAGGCATGGGATTGTGAAAAACACGGTTCACAGTTTTGGGAGAATTAACAGGTTTAATGAAAAGACAATAGGAGACACACATAATGCAAAGAGTTAAACCGGCCAGGTGCTTGGCATGCTGCCGAGAGCACACCGCTGCTTCGGGAACACCCCTTTAATTACACAGTTTTTACAATCCATCCATTTGTTACATATTCATAGACCTTCATGCATAGTCAACTCTTTCTGGGAACTGTTTAGCATGGCCATTCCTTGGGTCCGCCTTTTTAGTGCATGCGTGGTTTTTGGCTTGTGGTTTTATTCTTCTCCTTATCCGTTTTAATTTGGGCGGTGGTCCAGTCGGTGCGTGTTGATAATTGTCTTGTCAGCTGCAGGGGTCCCCATCACATGTTCACGGGCTGTTATCTTTGACTAAGCAGATAGTTTAAGCATACTATCTCTAAAAAATTTACGTCTAATTTTTTCTATTAACCAAGACTATATCCATATAGAAATGCTATGTTAACATTGTATGTATATAGCATTTATGCCAATACTTGCAAAGAGCCAACAACATGTCATGTATTTATAACAGGATAACGTAAGAGGCTTGAAAACTGTGAACAGAAGGTGGTACCAGAGCCAGTCAAGGTACATCCAGCCACCTCACCCATCAAGGGGTGCTAAGCAGAGTAAAGAGGAATAAGCTCTCCCCATCAGCCTTGGTGCCTTTCTTTTGGAGAAAAGCTGTAGCCAGGGAGAGTTTGCCATAACCCTGTCTCCTATTTCAGACTAAGTAGGATTCATGGAGGAGTCTGTGGATAGCATAACAGTACAGAGAAGGGAGAGGTTTTACAAGGTCTGTAAATTCAGAAAGGTTTTTGTTATTGCTGGCAGTATTTTTTATAATAATAAACAGATTTGGACTAATAAGAACCTCTTTTTTTTTTTTTTTAGACTGTTGTAGTCTAACAATGCATTCTTAAATTCTTGACTTTCCATCCAGTAGTGTTTGTGAAGCCCACATAAACTGCATGAGCTGTACTAACAGTACTTTCCTCAGAAGTGGGCAAACTGGGGCTGTGGGGGTTATGCTTGGCTTCCTTTGGCTGCAGAACTGACACATAGAGTAAAAAAAAGAGGGAAGCAAAAAAATTTTTTTTTCGCTGCTATTAAAGAGAGCTTCTACCAGGATGTTTTGTATGAGGGAAAAAATCAGGTATGCTAGAAATCCTTGTCTGTCTTGGCAAGGGATGAAGGTGGAGGTTTATAAACCAAGTGAACTGACAAAAGATCCCCGTAAGATTGAGCTCACTGGGTTTGCAGGAGCATGAGTCTGTGCAGTCCTTGTGTGTCCCTGACAGCTCCACTGCCAACATGAATACCAGAACAGAACAGGAGCAAGGGGCCCTCATCGTCAAAGGCTACTCTGTGGTGAGGCAGTTGTTTATTTACTTTCATAATATTACAGCTTGCAATCAATACACACACAGTTTGCTGAGCCCTGAGGGGACAAAATGAATGGGTTTTTTTCTTTCTATCTGGAGTTGACTGGGTTGTGCCTATTACATGACTAGTTTTTAAAACAGCTTACCATGATTTTGAGAGGAAATTTTCAATGCAGAGCTCATCCCCTAGAAAAAAAACCCCATCAAAAATAAATAAAAACATGTTAATAGCCTGATTGTCATCCCCTTACCCTGTCTAGCATTGCTGTGCTATGTTCCTTCCTGTGCTCATATCAATATTTCTGCCTGTTGATCTTTATATTATGACCTGTGTGAGCACCCCCCAAAAGTGTTGGTTTCCTAAATTGTCATAAAACACAGTGGGAGGAGAGAGGGTTGGAAATTTACTCACAGATATCCATCTGAGGCCTGAGAGCAGCTGGCACTTTGCAGGAGCTTCATCCTTGCACTTAAAGGTGTGGATCAGTAGCTTGCTTGGGCTTAGGCTCAGCAGATATGGCATATAAGAGCACCATGCAGCATATATTTTTGAAATACATTTTCAGTATTGGGATTCCCAAAATTAGTTATGTGCAGAGCTGTGAAGCTCCGTTATAAATAAAAATATTTGTCATTCTTGCTAACACATAAGCAGCCAATTGGTTTTTTTAATAGCTTATTAGGTTTCAGTAGGACAGTTGGCTAAGGAGGTTTTGTAAATAAAAAAAACAAAGGAAGTTTTCTGAAGTAAAGTACAAATTTACTGAATGAAAAAATTACTTTGAATATTTTTTTCTTATAATACTATATTTTAATAATTTAAAAATAATATTAAAATATATTCTGCAAAACCCCGATGTTTTTGGGAGGGTAAGGGTGGAGTGTTTTCCAGGGTGTGTTGTATTGATAGACAAAATTTTCAGTCTTGTAGTTTTGCATCACAGACAAAAGTTATGGTCTGTTTTCCTCCCCTACCCTCCATCCCATACGAGTTTTTCTGTAGCTCATTCAATTTTCCTCTCATCTGCACCATTACATTGTTATCCTCTGTATTCTTGAAGTTTTCTTTTGGTTTCTTCTTTCCCTTCAATCTCTTCCTCCTTTTTTTCACCAGTTAAGAGCCTGAGGTGGAGGCTGCTGGTTTTTGTCTCTTGTTGAAATTTCCTCTTTCCTCAATGCCTGCTGGTGGAATGGAATTGGTTTCAGAGAGTGAAATTGGGTCACAAGCCTTTCATGATAGTATCCCAAATACCAGGGAGATCACTGGTTTCCAGCCAGTCTTAGTAGAGTGTCAACTGCAAATCAGAAACTGTGGTGTTTTGGGGTTTTTTTTTGAGTTTTGCAATGAATTTTTTTGAGTTTTGCAAATGAGATACTGAACATAGAACTCTTGTGCAATAGTACCGGTATCTCAAGCCCATGATTAATTAAGTCAATCAGCTGCAGTTCTGGATCTCAACTATGTTGCTTTGGGAACAATAGCCTGCTATGCTTTTCATTAAACTAATCGTGTTACTAATCTTTGTAATTCAGAATCCTTTAGTATAGGAAGAGTTACTTTAATGCTGACCACACCTGCCATTTTATTGCTGTAAATACCATTGAAGATTGGAGTTTTAACCAATCAGAAGCAAAAGAAACAACCAATGCCTTTTGTATTTGTCCAGAAAAGATCACAAGGTAAATTAATTAGTTTAATTAGTCTAAATAAAGATGACATGCCTTCAGGTGGGATGGGTGGAGTCCAGAAATAGCCTTTCTTTTTCCCACAAGTGTTTTATTTAGATTCACTTCAAATTTTGAAAGGCTGGAATGAGAGCTAGAACAATTAGCTTTTTTGACTTAAAGGAGAGTTAGGAGCAGGACTGGATAAATTTAGTGGGTTTTGAGTTTTTTTCCAGAGACTGCTTGTTATTATTTTTAAAGAATTCCCCAACGAATCTCATAGTCACATTCCTTCTTTATTTATCATGTACCACCAATCCTGTTGTAAGAAAGAGGAGCATTATCAGCTATAGCACACCACCACAGTAGGTAAAACCTTTTATTCATATGGTTTTGCTGATTTGTCACCACATTTAGGTGGGTTTCATTCAAACCAACGCAAAGTGATACAATGAAAATTGGTGAAAAATTTCACCAAATGCAGCAGGCCAACCATGATGACACTTTCAGACCTGCTGGACAAGGAGAGGTTCATGGGTTTGAGAGGGTGCAAAATAGGGCTTGTGGCCAGATTGTTTGGCTTTCTGGATATTTGCATGCATATACCTGCTATTCACACAGATATGTTTGGGTTCTCTTTGACATCTATGAAATTCTGGCCAACTGGTGTAAATGAAAATTCTGTTGACAGAAGCTGTGGCGTAGAGATTTCACTTTCCTCCCCACAGTGAGAAGTTGTTACAAGGCCTCTTCTGTGCTGACATTACACTTGAACTGTTGAGGATGTAAGTGATGCACAGCTCTTATCAATCTGCCTGTCCATAGACTTTGTACTGTTGCTTATCACTCAGTCATGGGATATTTTCTAAATGTAGCTGGTAGCAAGGGAAAACAACCCTAACAGGATTCTTGAAATCTGAGGCATCAGTTTCTTCTAGGTATCTGCTTTGACACCAGAGATTCAGCAACACATTTTTAAGAGAATGAATTTAGGAATCAAATCACGGTAGTTACTAATGTAGCTTTCTTCATAACCAGGTGGGTTTTGTCCTAAGAGTTATCATTTCAGATATGCTGTGTATATTAGTTATATTCAGATATGCTGAACTATATGGCTTAGGTATCACTGCCATGAAATGGTTTTCTGTGTTGAATACCGAATGTGAAGATGTGACTTCTGTGAGAAGAAAAGGGTCAGAATTCTCATCAGAGAAAGTGTTTTTCTGTAATGGTGAACATGTGTGGGTTTATTTTCCGTATTGTTGTTATTCCTTTCCTTGCTGCCATTAGTGATTTGTAATTAGTTTCTTGTCCAGAGTCTATGGAGACACCTGTGAGAAGCACTTTCACAGACAGGGCAATTTATTTGAATGGTGTAGCTGTTGAATGGTGTAGTTGTCCTGGCAGAAACCAGAAGAAGTTGTAATAAACTGTATTTTTGGGTGAGATCTAGATTCAGTAAACTGAGTTTCAGCTTTACCAGTTCATCTCTTGTCAGTGTTGTGGCCAAGTGGGACATTGGGCTGATTACACAGGAGACAGCCACCAGCCAAGGTCTGAAACTTAGCACACCACATTTATTTGTGATCATTTGTTTGTGATCAGCCATCAGACAATTTCACAGTTAACAGCTGAAGATCAGGCGTGACTCGGACACTCAGGTTTGGATAAACATTTTTTCCAGTCTGACTCCATGTTACTGGCTCTGCCTCTCAGTTCTCAGTGAATGGATAAAGAGTTTTTTGATGATACAACTAAGTATCGTCTCTCTTTCCCATGCCCAATTTTGTCTATTTGTAGGTTAAAATTAGTGTGTTGTGGGCTACTGAGATAGCAAACCAAGTGCCAGTTGTCTGGTACCTTCTAATTGTTGCAGCCATGATGTTATTTTCTCAGTTTTACTGTTTTCAGGCAAATGGTCTGCATTGAGTTGGGGGCAAGGCAGGCAAGCAGATCTTATGCCACAAAGCCATTTGTGCTTTTTGTCACATGGTTTGGCTTTTGGAGTGATTCATGCCACCGCTGAGGTTTCAATTACTTTGAAAACAGTAAAGAAGTCTGTACTTGGAGTACACTGGCTCCCTTTTGCAGTAAAGTCTTACCTTTCATTGCTTCAGCCTTTTTTTGTGCATTGGTTTGGTTTATGTGGAAGAGAGCTCTGGGGAAGATATGTTAACCCTCTGTTGTCCTGTTGCAGCCTGTTCAGAATTACAGGCATGCTCATGCAGGGGTTGCACTGGGATAATGTGGTGCCTTTGGACATGCCAGGTGAAGTCACAAAGAGAGAATGTGTGGCTGTCACATCTCTGGGCATGCTTGATCAGCCCTTGTTCTGTAAGGTTGCAGCGTGTGTTCTGCTGGTTCCAGCAGCAAGCAGTCAGGAAAACTGTTTTCCTAAAATGTGCAGTGAGGACTGTGTGGTTCTTGTGCAGGAATTAGCAAGCACATTTGAAGTGCAGAGATTGTGTTGTCAACTGGACAGAACACTTGACAGGAGTCTGAGAATAATGTATCTTTCTTCAGCCTATGCATTGAGTCATTGTGTGATGTTTGGCGAATTGCTTCAACTGTTTCCCCCAACAGGAAACAGAGAACCCTGCTTTACTGTGAGATCTGTAAGAGATAGTATAATATATAGAGATTATACAGTTCTTTACCAAAGCTTGGATAATCATTGTTAGCAGCGGCATTAATTTTAATTAGTGTCCTTAATTGGATGGGGGTTTGATCTATGCAATTTTTGTTTCAGTTGGGCAAACTGATAGTTGGTGGAATGGTGCAGAGATTTTGGTGATTTTTTTTTTACTTATAAACAGAATTCTAATTTTAATGAGAGTAAAGATGTTTATGATTTGAAGCCAATTGCAACAGAGGTTTGCAAATTGCTAACAGAAGGTTTTAGTAGTTTACATAAGGAAGTAACGATGTTTCCAGTATATTTTAGATTGATATGGTTATAGTTGGTGTTCCTTCTAATGTAATATTTACACCTTGTTTTGGAACAGTGTTAGCTGCTGCTGCTGGAAAGATCATGAAAATAAGAGACAGAAACCCTATTTTTGTGTTTGCATCTAATCCTGATAGCAGATGGCCAGTGGTTATCCTCCTCACCTCTGGTCAGAGAATATTTGGGATTCTGCTGTCAGGTGGTGTCCCACATGTTCCAGTGGTTTCGCTGCTGCTGTGGTTTGTACAGCAAACCTGGATTTCAGGCTGGTGGTTTCTGAGCTATTGCAGAACAAATATGCATTGATTCTGATTAACTGAAACATGGTTGAAAAGTATGATGAACAGGGCGTGTTAGCATGTCTGGATTGCTGGTTTGAGTATTTCCCAGAGATGCCCAGATGCCACGCGCAGTGGTGTGGCATTGTGTGAAATGCATTGTTTATCCTCTCTTCCTACCTGTGGGGGACATGGCTAAAAAAACACAGGTTTGACCTCTGTCTCCGAAGGAATAGACCCCAAGTTAACTGGTTAACTGATCACACAGAACAACAGTTAAATGTGCTGTGTCTGCTGCAGGAACTTACACTATAAAGGCGCAGCAAATGCTAGTTTGTCCTAGATACGTCCTTCTTGCTATCTGCCACACGCTCACATAAAAGGCTGTAGAACATAGCCTGAATGAGGCATTCTAAAAGCGATTCTCCTGGATGGATCCCTGTGGCAAGAAAATCTCTTCAGCTTGAATTGTCTTTTTCTTTGCTGTCCTTTTCATTCAGTTTTCAATTCACTTATTTATATTCTCTGTCTCCACTTGTTCTCCCAGGAGATGCCATACGATAAGCTCCTTTGCTGTAGATATGGGGCTTTCTGAAAATGCACAGATGAGGAAGATGAGAACTAATTTTCATTAATTCACAAATGTTGCATTATGCAATTATATATATTGTTTTAAGAGTGGAAGCACCTCATAATACCAGAGCTTCAGATTATTAATATTCCCTCTACAGTGGTCCCTAATTAGTTAGAATAGGTTTGACCAGTTCTGCTCTCATCCTATGATAACATAGCAGGCCTGAAAAGGTCACAGCTACTGGGATTTAAAAAGACTGTTACAGGTTTGGTCACATGAGTTCCTTAGCAATTCAGTCAAGTTGATAGAAATAATAAATGGAGGAGCCTAATGCTGATATAATAGCTTCTCTTTGCCACTGCTTTGGTTCAGTGGCTTTGCACTCTGAAAATTCGTGCAATGTGAAAAAATCATCATGGATTAGAGAATAAGACTTTTAGTAAAACTTATTTTACATCCTATTATGATTCTTTGAGCAAAACTGGGTTATCTCTGGCTGCTATGCAGGCTAAAGCATCTGCTATAATCTGTGTTTTGCTGTCAGTATCCCTAGAGGACTTATTGCCAGCTGAAGAGAGACAAAAGATGGTGCTTCCATGAAGACTACACCTTTGCTTCCCTCTACTCTTTTGTCAAGTTACCTGATAAAAAGACCAGCTATGACAATCACTGGCCAGCTGAGAGTTTTCCAACAATCTAGGAATTAGCTGATCATGCAACCATTTGGTCTCTTGCTACTTAAGCCTGACACAAATGTGTGATCACATAGGAGAGAAGCTGGCATGTAAAAAGCTGTACCATAGGCAGTGCAGTTTTTTAAACCAATGGTGCACAACAGGCTTAAAGGAACAGGCATAGTGATAAACATTTGTAACATCAGGGGTCCCTTAATGTTAAATCAGACAATAAATCAGGCAATTTAGCCTTCAGTTAAATTGCTAGTTTCTTTGCTAGTTTGTTCAGTTGCTTTGAATCATCTGTTATGAAAGGTTTTTTAAATTCTTGGATTGCCTTGCAACCCTCTGCTTTGGTTAGGAACACACATCAGTTGGAGCTGAAGGCATAGCTTGGGGTTACAGTATAGTGGTATGGAAAATCTTGGTTATTTCTAACCTTAATGTGGCAAAGTATTCATGAAGGGGCTGAGGTATTAGCATCTCTTTGCTAAGCCATTTTGAAAACTGGATTTGCAAAGTTACTGACAGTGTATCTCCAGGGTACATAAAATTTTTATTGAATAATGCTGTGTGAGCTGTTCTGACTCTTTAATCTGCTATTCCACCAGGTTCTGTGTATTTTCCAAGTTACAAAGCCACATGGCACAAGAGTCAGGGGTATTAAAAGTGCTGTTAAAAAATGAATTGCTGAGTTTTTTCCATAGTCCCAATAGGGTTGGATTACCTTGTCTTTTTTAGGCAATGGCACTAACCTCTGAGATAAACCCCATTTGACCCAATAAGTAAAGTTGAAGTCTGTTTGGAAAATGAAGTGTTTTGAGAATATTTGTATTATAGAATAGGATACAGTGTAAGATGTAAGTGTCTGAGGCACGGCACAGGTGGCATTCCTGACTATTTTGTTTGCCCTGAAACTGTATTTCTCAATGGTTAGCAGTTCAGAAGCTGTCCTTGACACAAAATTTGGCCTCACTGGAGTCACAGTACCTCCGCTGTGCCTAAACCCGTTGTATTCATTGTGTATTTTACAACCCTGGTCAAACTGAAGAGCTGAGATGAGGAATACATTAAGTATTGAACTACTGTTCATAGGTGGTGAGACAAGAGCCTGCCCCACGGTGCAGGTGGCAAGCACTGATCCCACTCCTCCTTTGCAACCTCAGATGAACTCACTTGTGCTGAGCATGGTACTTCTCCCAGTAACCCTGCTGAGAGCTGGTGAGAAAGCAGTGACCTGTTTGTGAACCTCACAGGCTCCATGTGCCAAAGCCTGAATTGCCCCCCAGATGCCATTGAGGTCAAAGAGTCACAGGAAGATGCTGTGCAAAGCATCCTCTGCAAAATATATCAGCTTCCACCTCCTTCCTCCTCCCTGACACATGGAGGTGCTTGTCATCATGGCAGAGTTTCTTTGTGAGTGTTGAAGGTGAGACTGGACCCATCTAAACCTGTGCTGCTCAGGTTACAATTGTTAGCAGAGGATTTTGATTCTCTCCTGTGTCTCATGTTTTGTGCAATCCTGCACCTGGCACTCTGGGCTACCCACTGCTTTTCCAGCTCTGCCTTTCGTCCTACTCTGTATCTCCCTGTAAAAGGCATTTGAACCAGACCTAGATTCTTCCTGTGTTGCCTCATGCATGCAGAAAAAGACACACGCTGTCAGTAAAATTTCTTTGTGTTAGTCTTCTTTTCTCTGCTTTTTCTACTTTTCGTATGAAAAGAGTGTCTTGGCATAGTGTTACAAGGTTATGTTAATTAGAATAGCCAAGAACCCAAACTAATGCTGAATGGGTAGAGTTTGGTGTGTTAATGTATGAATTTTATCAGGACAGGAAGGCTCTGCAGAAAGGACCCAGGTCTTCATTGTGTTTTTGTTGCATTTGCTTGTTGTTGGTTGTGAGTTTTTGTGCAAAGCACGTGCTGTCATCTTGAGCAGATTTATCCAGATAAACATTATGATCATGTATGCGTACAGTCAGTATACTGTAAGCATGTCTCTAAAATTGCAAGTTTACAAGTCAGTTACAAGAATCTCCTGGTTTAATACGCACCTTGGGCAGTTCAGTGGGCTGAAAATGTGATTTTACCATTCTGAGGAATAATCTTTTGCTTGGGAGTGGGCTGTATTCAAGGAAAACTATTGTACTGCTTATCACCTTTGATCTGTATATGATGTGACTCGTAACCTATGTCTGTCTCTTCTTTTGTGTTGCAAAGGGAGAGCTTTTTCAGGGTATTTTGTACACAGTTAGAGCTTGATGTTCATTGTAGTCCGTGTCCTTGGTCTGTTAGGTCGTGCTCTGTGTTATGAACCTCATTTTGGAGTTTGTAAAAACGTGAAATATACTGAAATACCTCTGTCTTTTCTTTTTTAGGATATAAACTTTTGAACAGTACCTCTCCAACAAGTGTGATGAGAAATGGCTTTAGGAAACAATACCCAGAGAAGTTATTCCATCATCCCCTGCTTCATCTTTGTTGAGGTGAGTGCAGCATTCAGCTGCCAAGTCTACATAGAAGGCAGCCCTTCCCTGGAGTAATTAAGTAATTAGTTAGCCATTTTATTTGTAGCAAAGGACGCTGTCTTAGTTGATCACATAGATGTCCATCTTCATACTCAGTGCCATCAGATCCCACTGAAAAAAAGTCCTGCATGAGTTATCCAGATCGCAGGTACAGGCATGCAAGAATGAGTGGAGACATTGTGCATCCAAGACTTCTCTGGTTTTCTGGCTAGTCCTGTGGTACTTGGCAGAGAATGGGCAGTAGCTGCAGGTGTAGGTGAGCAGCAGGGGATTGCTCATCTTCCCAGTCTTTCCTCAGACCTCTCTCCATCCTGGTGCTGCACAGGGGTTAAAACTCATTCAAGGAAATTTCTGATCTCACAGTCTGATAGTCTGGTGGTGGGCTTGGTAAGCAACACTCAGCTCTGATTTCAGTTCAGGTGGAATACAAAATGTAGATGAGGCATGCCTAACCTTTAAGTGTGGTGAAGAAGATTAGCTAGGACAAGGGCTGAGAATTGTCTAGCAGTACATCTACAGTTAATGCTCCAAAGACAGTTTTTGTGGTGGGCTTTTAAATTATTATTTAATTATTTATTTTTTTAGTGCATACAGGTGGCAGTTTGTGGTTCTTCTTTAACTTAGCCTAACACTGATAGACTGGCCAACACTGATTAGTCAAATCCATGATTGTTCAGCTGGTGCTTATAAGGCTGGGACAGTTTTCCTGTCAAGGGAGACTACTCTGTTTCCAGGGGGGATGAAAGCTTCCATCAGTTTTAGATGGTAAAAAGGAGATAACTGCCTGTAAATAACCAACTTCAGAGCCACCTGTCTATGTAGCTTGGATGGAATGCTTGCTCTTTGGCTCGAGTTCTGAGGCAACTTGAGCTCTTCCATAAGATAAGAGCCAGGAACTGTCAAAGGATTAATTGTTATTAGATTGAGACAATGGGTCACTGCTTTATTGTAACAGCTAGAGAAAGAAAGAGTAAAAATTAGTGAAAAGCAGAAATGAGGTCAGAAAAACATGAAATTAAAAACAAGCAGGAATGAGATGTCTCAAATTTATTGCTTAAACAAGCAGCTCTGAAGACTTTTAGTCTTCTAAAGAAATGAATGATGGACCTGGTTGGCAACTTATGACAGTGACATAAATTGTTCCTTCTGTAGACAAGAGTGATATGACGATTTTTTGCTCCATAAATGTAAATTCCTTGTCCTTTCACATAATTGATTTGCTGATTAAAACACAACATTAAATTAAAAATCAGTCAAAAACAGAGAGGTAGTATCTGAAAAGATGTTCTCTCTGCTACATTTGATAAAAACATTCTTCCTTCCCCTCTTTGTCCACAATATAGATTTTTAATGTAGTACTACTGGGACTACAAATTCATAGACTTGTGTCAAGCACTGTAGCATTAAACAACAGGAAATCTAATTTCCTGCTGAGAGTGCAGAGATGATTGATAGTAGCCATTCCATCTGAAAAGTCCCTGTAATCCTAAGGCACACTGGAGGTGTTGTTCTGTCCCCACTGCTGTGCTTCTGAGACTAAAGTAAGTGGGTTGTTTTTTTCAGACAAGCTGCCCCAGACCCAAGCCCTGTGCTGGATTACCTGGGTTAGGACAGACCCTATTTTTGTTGCTTTGAAGCAACCATGAGAATTGATTAGCAGTGTGACAATTTGCTGCTGCTGTGAAAAGCAGGACAGCTAAAAATAACGTTGCCTGCTTTCCTGACAATATTTTTTTGTGGGAAAACAATTCAGCAGCAGCCATGCTAGCAATCATGATAGGAAGAGAGATAGTCAGTAAAAATTATCATAAGCATGTTCCCCAGAGTGTGCTGCCTCCCTCACTGGAATCTTGTCCTCTGATTGAAAGTTTTGAGATACTTGCACTTAAGAAAATAATGCTGAGCCTTAATTGTGATGTCATTTGCCCTGACAGTAGTTATTTGCTAACTGCCTACTCTGCAGTGTGCCTTCATGAAATTGTGGTGGCAGAGGTAGAAATGAGGTGCCACCAGGAGTTTGGACACTTTAAATACCATCATACTTCAGTCTGTACAAATATGACACAGTTTTAGCCCATACTCTAATTTCCATTTTTTTTTCCCATTTCATTTTTTTCTGACTGAACTAACTTGTAGCAGTTAGTTATTATGGAACCTGACCTGAAGATGAATGGCTCATTATAAAAACTTAAACCCTGTGCCTGACTCTATAAATTCCTTTTTATGTTCAAAATAAAAAAGTTTTAATAGTAAAGGGATAACATATGATGTCTGATCTAAAATGACAGAAATGTTTAATCAACATTTTCATTCCCTAATTGAAAATACAATGTCACATTATGAGTGGATTTAAAGACTAAATAGGGAATCATTAAATTAATTTTGATTTTGATCCACTTATTAAATCTGAGTCCCTCTCCCAGATAATGCAGGCAGCTTTCTAGATGACTCTTTATTTTATTATAAGAGGTGTCACTACAGTCTGGCATTTGTCGCCAAGTGTCTGTGAAGATTTGGTGCAGTACATTTTGTTAAACACATAAACAATTGACTAGGATGTGCAGGAGACTAAGATTCTCCTTTTCCCTGCCCTCTTTTGCAGACAGCATCCTGAAAGGAGCCTTCAGGAGGCTCTCCCAACCTTGGGTTGCATTAGACAGATGTTAAATAGTGGAAAGATGCCCTACTCCAGAGCTTCCAGAGCCCTTTGGAGTCAGTGATGGACCCAAAGCATGCAGCAGAGGCTGCATTTGATATGCCATGGATCTATCCCAACAAATGCCAGTAGTGCAAACAGCCTGTATGAGGATTTCTTGATGGCCAGAACTGATCACTGAAGAGGTCGCAGCCAAGCATGAGAGAAAGCAGGAGAAGCAGTGTATTGCATGACAGGAGGAAAAGTCTCGTTTTCTTCTTTTTTCCCTTATGGTGGCATTTTTCTTGCCAAAGCTCTTTGTGGGGCATCTCCTCCCTCCTTCACCTGCTGGGACAGAGCACTGTCAAAAACATCTGTAACAACATTTCAGCATAGCCGTGCCATTATTTTGCTATCCCACTTTGCAAGATTTGATCTTGGGAATGTTGCGTTACATTCTTCTGTGAGAAACGGCGCTCGCTTTTAAAAATTTCAAAAGTTTATTAAAAACCTTAATAAAATACAACAAAAGACTGAATAAGGAAAAATTACAATGCTGGGAGCGCAGGACTAAACTGCCACATGCTTATCTACAAAATGGATGCTCTGCTTTTTACACCCTTGGCCCCTCTTAAAGTCTTGTCAGTAAATTCTTTCTTTGCTCTGTGTTGATGGAGGCTTCTTTTTTTGCAACTTGATTTGAGCTCAGGTGTTGTCACATCCTAGTAACAAGCCTTCCCTCGTCCCAAAGTGCCCTATGCAAGGGGCACAGGTTAATCACAATGGGGAGGAGAGGACATCCAAATAATAAATCACAATAGTGTAACTATAAATCAAAAAAACTTTCCTTAACATACATATAATATTCATCTCTTAATTGTGAGAGGCAGCTTACTCAGCTGTAACACTTCCATGGACCATCTAGCGTGTGCTGGTTGAAGGTGGGGAAAGGTACAGTCACAACAGGCAGATGTGTTCTATGCATGAACGCACAGCCAGTTTTTGCAGTGAGGAATAAACTGTCAGAACAACTAAGCTCCCCGAGGTCTGGACAGCGCCAGGGATAGAAATGGGAGAAGTGCAATGCCTGGCAAATCCCAGTCCTCTTCCTGTGGGACTGGTGAACTACCCTGAGGTCTTCATCCAGTACTGTTTTCCATGCTCTGTGCTCTTGCCTTCTCTTTGTTCATCTCATTTTGGCAGTCAGCTTTCTAGGACAAAACTCAGGCTAGGGGGTGTGGGAGAGAGTTCAGTGTGTCTTTCAATTTGGTAGGTGCAAGTGCTGTCCTTGCTTTTGCAGCTCATTTGACGCTTATCTTTAGTGACAGGAAGTGCAAGGCAATATGGTAATTGCATTTAGCAAATAGATTTGGAAGGAAGGTTTCATACTGTGAGTAAACAGCATCCTCACAACTACACATGACTTCAGGGGGAAGGCATGAGAGCAACTTTACAGCCATTGTGTCTGTTTGAATCGTGATTTTTGAAGAAGCAATATCTTTCTCTTCCTGCAAAGAAAGCCCTGTTCTCAACAAGAGTTAGGGCTGTAATGGCCCTCTCGGAAACAAAAGGAGAAATTTGGACAGGAATTTCTGCTGATGAGGCATTTTCTACTTCCTTTTTTCCTCCTCCTCACACTGCAAGTCCTGGCCTGAGGGCTTGAGCTGTTTCAGGGAATTATCTAAGGATTTATTTTCAACTGCAGTTACTCCTGGAGGAGTTGGGCACATCTGAGGTGTGTCTTTGCACATGAAAACACTAAAATATTCTGGAACCAAATTTAATTGAATTGTCTTAAATTGATCAAAGAGTTACAAATACCAAAAGGCTTTGATACATGACTGATGCATATTCTTCATTGAGCTTCATTGTGGATTATTGTAATCCTGACTTTGACAAGGTAATATGGGCAGAGTCAAATATGTAACACTATTTAAATTTAAAACATTGGACATCTTTAAATTCTGTAATCTGAAGATCACACTTTTTAACACTAAATCCATTCTTCTGCCCTCAGGAAAGCTTTTGCCGGCAGAGTGGAAATTGTTTCTTCTTGACAATCTGATATATAGGACATTCCGAAGGGCTGAGGATTTTATACAGAAAGTATCTTCTCCCTTTCCCCCCAGATGAATAAAATTGAAAAAAAATCTGAAAATTATAAAGTCCTAATCTTACATTTGTTTTGGTACAAACTTGGATTTGAACTGTAGGTATGCTGTAGTCTCACCAGATTTCTGCTTCTACAGTGGGGTACATTTTCCTTTACTTTTTGCTATTTTATGTTTGGACAGATTGAATCATCTTCAAATGCCAGTTCAAATGTAATTTTTAAAAAAGTTTCAATTTACAGAAGCACTGAAGGAAAGCATTCTTTTTCCTTGCCCACATACATTTTCCTGTCAGTATTTCGTGTAGTCAAGCCAACAGCTGAACTACAGAGTAGCAGGAGAAAGAATTTCTGCAATACTGAAATCATTTGTGTGAGACAAGTGCATCCTGAACTTCTTTTTATCATCAGCATCAGGACTTTAGCATCAGCAGGACTTGGGGAGCTGTGAAAATAATCAGTAAATTTAGAACATTCATGACATATGTGGCACTTGTTTTATTATAACTTCTTGGTTAGGTGTTCTGAAAATTTTGTAAATTTGGGTGTGCTGGCTGGTGCCCTCTAATTTTTAGCAGCATTTGAGGAGTGCAAAATGACTCCTTACATCTGCTACAGTCCTCAAAGTTACATTTCTAAGAGACATTGAATGTATTCAAAGTGACTTTTCATTTGTTTATTTTAAAAAAAGAGTCACTTGTCTCATAATAAAAGCTTGCTGCTTGCATAAGAGCTTTAGCGATATTATTAAAATTGCATAAATGACATAGAGACCTAAGACTGAGACAAAAATTTTGAATATTCAAAATGCAGTGTTTATGTCAAGATAATGTCCTAGAGAATGCAAAATAAATCCCATCAGATTTAACATAACCTTTAACTGGAAGAGCATCCCAAGGTGAACTAACTTCCAAACACTGCAGCCTTCAGTGACTCTGCTCCTTACTTCTGCATCCATGCCATGCTTAAATGTGCTGTGCTGCTCCACTGGGATGCTGTGAGCACAGAATCACTGGGTTGGAAGAGACCTCAAGATCATTGAGTCCAACCTGTGCCCTAACACCTCAACTAAACCACGGCACCGAGTGCCACATCCAGTCTTTTTTTAAACATACCCAGGGATGGTGACTCCACCACCTCCCTGGGCAGACCATGCCAGTACTCGATCACTCTTTCTGTAAAAAAATTTTTCCTGATATCCATTCTATATCTCCCCTGGCACAGCTTGAGACTGTGTCCTCTGGTTCTGTCACTTGCTGCCTGGTGAAAGAGACCAACCCCACCTGACCACAGCCACCTCTCAGGAAGTTGTAGAGAGTGATAAGGTCACCCCTGAGTCTCCTTTTCTCCAGGCTGAACACCCCCAGCTCTCTCAGCCCTTCCTCACAGGGTTTGTGTTCCAAGCCCCTCACTTCGTTGCCTCCTCTGGATGCGCTCAAGGGTCTCAACATCCTCCCTGAACTGAGGGGACAGAACTGGGCACAGCACTCAAGGTGTGGCCTCACCAGTGCTCAGTGCAGGGGAAGAATGACCTCCCTGCTCCTGCTGGCCACACCATTCCTGACACAGGCCAGGATTACATTGGCCTTGGTGGCCACCAGGGCACACTGCTGGCTCGTGTTCAGCTGCTGTCCACCAGTGTCCCCAGGTCCCTTTGTGCCTGGGCACTGTCCAGCCACACCATCCCCGGAGTGCCCCAGAGCTGTGTCATGTGCTGGTGTTGTGCAAACTGCCTGTCATTACATCCCCACTGAGCCTGTGAGAACTGGTGCTGACAGATGCTGTGCAAATCCAGAGGGGATCCTCTTGTGATGTTTCTGCACCTGTGGTTCAGTCACTTCTGTTTCTTGGGATTCGTTGTTTCTGGTTTCATTCACTCAGTATATGTATCTGTTTCTCATTGCTCTTTCTAAAAATATCTATATGTTCCTCATTTGCCAGTTATTCCTCAGAATTTGCTTTTGTTATCCTCCACATACCTCCCTTGTTCCAGGTCACTGGATAACTCCATGTTATAAAATTAGCTTAATCTCAGTGAATAGGTGTCTCTTGATCATCGGATTCATTTTGTTGAATTGCTAAGCAGCTTTCGTATTGCCTGACTATAGAAGAATCCTTCTAAGTGCCTCACAACTGGGGAGAGAGCACAGAAAACACTTGGCCAAAATAGGCACTGTGAATAAAATCTGATTATTTTTTGATTCTCCTTAGCTGTCACAGCTTGAGGTGTCTCCTTAGACCTGAGATCCCCTCTGGAGGACATGCAGGTGGTTTGCAGCCCAGCTTTTTCCGATGCCCGCCGATGAGAGACTGCAGGAGGCTGTTCTTAGAGGTTTTCATGGTTGTTTATTGTTTCTTATCTCAGGAATGCTTTGTCCAGCGAGCAGCAGTCTGTTCGCTAGACCTCCAAGGCAGAATCTGCCTGGCAGAGGCAGGACTTATCTTTTATAGTCTAAATTTTGTGCTAGGTATTTACAAATGACCCCCAATACAATACAATCTTGTTACATGGTCCAGCTCTGTCCTCATCCAATCTAAAAGTGCTAGCATGTCACCCAGCATGGATGACACGGAGAAGAAGGAGGAAGAAGTATCCACACCCCAGTTTCTCCATCTTGGCCACGTGTCCCTTATCACAGACATTCTATAAATCTGGTGATTCTACATTCTAACAGTCTAATTTACACTCTATTTATTTTTGCAGCTTGCATTTCTTCTCTCAATGTTGGTAAATTGTTCCAAGAAGCTAAATCCAGCCCCTGAAGACACCTGGGTCTCATTCGAGGGTCTTTGGGGACCGCACCAGGGGGGTCTTAAACCTTCCAGGGAAGCCAGAGGAATACTCTGGACTCCCACACTTAGCTTCTTGAGGACCTCTTAAAATTAACACTAAAGGGTCGCCATGAGAGATTTGATGCTTTACTGAACTTTCCTTTAAAATCTAAGTGAAAGAAGGCTTGTATTCCTGCTTGCAGACGTCTGAAGCTTTTTTTTAATCCTTCCCTTTATCCTGAAAACTTCCAATTGCAAGTAATCCATTCAACAACCTGAATAACATCTTATAGTTTCCACCATTGAATCTGGTAGACTTTTCTAGGAAGAGCTTAAAGGTACCAAAAGTTCTTTGTCTTTATGAGTAATAAAAAAAGATGGATTTGCTAGTAGAAAAAAATGCTATGAACAAATTGCTTTACCTGTTTACATGGTGCATTGAAGCTAGCCAACACTTTTGAGAGCTACTATAATTTATAATATGTTGCTCTGTTTAATCAGGTTTCTAAGAGAGGGAATTGTACAGCTTTTTCTAAAATACTCAGCAGTTAGGAAGAGTGATTTGCTCTGGTTCTGAAGTACAAATGCATTTTTCCCATTTGTTAGTTAAAAAAAACACCATAGCTTTAGTAGATTTTTGCTAGAAAAACTACTGATCAGAAAGTTTTGTAAATATTTCAGGAAAGGGGTTATGAACCAGGCTCTGTTCATGCCGGTGTTCTGTGTGTGCAGAAGTCTGCAGGTCATATTTGAAGCCTTCTAAGTTGTGAGGCATTTCCAGTAATGACTGAGCCTCTTTAACTAGGCTTAAAATAGACAGCAATGTGAAAATGCACAGGCACGATATGTTACTGCCCACTTTTCTCCCTCCCTTATCAGAGGTATACTTAGGTTTTGGTTTCATGAATATTGCTGTGAAGCCCTTAATGTGTTAACTTTTGTTGTTTGCCCATTTAAAAAACTTAAGGGATTTTCATGTTTTCTTTCACAAGCACACAACATTGAGTTATTTATTTGCTCTGATACATGAAAACTTGGCGATCAAGAAAGGTGCAGTGCCTTTTCAAATTATTAATTGCTCCTGTGATAAAGCTGCACCATTTCCTCTGGTCTGCATTTGTGAATAAAATTTTTGTTTGTTTCTGTCTATAGGAATATCCCTGCACTTATTTAATTCGTGTAAGTTGCATGAGGTTCTAAAAAGAGTGGATAGGAATCAATAGGGACTCACAAATGCAGTCTAAGTAACTCTAAGTACAACAGTCAAACCCCTTCCAGAGCTAATCAGTAGGAAAGACATTAAAAATGCAGCAGCAAAAGAAAATGCTTAAGGCATATTTTGAAATAACAAATGCATCCCAGCTTTTTTGAGAGTGGCTTTGACATCAGGAGAATTTTTAAAACTGGAATAGGTCTTTTGAAGCATCATGCCCAGTTTCATCAGGAGTTGATTTCTCCAGACACTGAAAAGGAGGGGTTTATTTTAGCTGTGTTTCAAGTTATTAACATCAGCCTTATGGCAAAGAGGTTTGTTTCAGTGATATAGCTTTGAAAGAATATTGGCATTTTCTGCTCTTTAGAAATTCCATCTGACTTTTAATACCAGGTTTACGAATTGGTCTGCCAAGCCTTATGGATCTATACAAACCTAAGGTACTGCATCAACTCCAAGCTTCTGGCAGCATTTAGGTGCCTTTGTGTGGGTAGCAAATAGTTTCTGAATTGTGAGATCTTCTCCCTCTAAAGCACAAATGGATAATCCAGTTGCCAATTTCATGTTACCTGAGTAACATGAAATAAATAAATCTATTACGAATGCAGTAGAATGTGGCAGCAACAACAATAAAAAATCTTTCTGGAGAAATTATACTTTATGTTTCTGTATTTCTAACTTGCTTGGCCAGTGCACCTCAGGCTTTATGATCTACTTCATAATTCCTGGGGTGTACTGAAGGGACATCTGGTGCTTCTTGTCAGTCCATTCCTAAATCCCAGCATTTTCATAATAAACAGTTCTCTGAGATGCTTCCTTCACCACTGTATTTCACCAGGAATTTCGGTAAGGTGATGGATATAGTGCAAGTAGTTTGCAGAGCCCATTCCTAAAGTCAGAGCATATACTTTTTACAAAGGTAAGTAGGTTTGCACTTGCCATTTTGTCACAACTGTCGCAACTGTTGTGGAGCTGTTGAAGAGACTGAATGAAAATGGACCAATACAGATGTGTTTGCAGGAAATAAGTGAGACAGCAGGAATTGAGAGCTGTTGCATCTTGTGCATACGATGCTAAATGGGCATTCAGGTCTTAACACACGTGAAATTATTACTCATGATGGTGTGTGCTTACAACAACAGTGACAGATTGACCCTCAGTTTTAGAGCTCATGAATCTTCATGGATTGTCTTTCAGCTTCATGTGATGCCTAAAATAATATTTCTGATTCAGAAGCTTGGGCTAGGGTCACATTTAGATTATCTGTATAAATTCACAGTGATAAATTGTGTTAGGTCTTCCTGGCACACTCCAGTTCTAAATTAAAGTATCAGGAGTCAAGATGCATCTTTTTCTTGAAATAGTGATTAAATGGTCAAGATTTCTGTTACAGATAGACTTTCAGAAATGGTTATTAGGTGAATGGTTGATCAGTATTTTACTGAGAACATAGTTGATTTTTAAAGAGTTGTTTCACAGTTCAAGAAACCAAATGGGTGTTCATAGTGGTGTATAACTTTTAACTTTTGAGTGATGTGTTTACAACACCCGCTGGGATTCAGATCTACACCACACTTCACGTGGTGGAAGTTCCACAGATGGCTGTGATTTCTACCAGCAGAAATTCTGCTTGTTTGTGGAGAGTCAGTGCAAAGAGCCCAAAAGATTAAAATATTCTCCAAAACCTGCTGTGCAGTTCTTTCTCTTATAATTTCATTTATGACCTAAACTCAGGAGCAGATGAATGGAAGAAACCAAGTAACAGGATGAGTTCAAAATGCATTTGAATAATTTACTAACTTTTCACAGTTCTAGGGAATTATTAACTTTTTAATTATTCTAGAGTAAGTATTGATGATCCCTATGAAAAATATGCTGCAATAAGATTAAAGCAGCTTGGAAATAATGATGCAGTTATTGCTGGAGTTGCCGTCAGTTTTCTCATGAGTTCAGTAAAGTGCATTCTGTAACTTAAAGGATAGCTACACTTGGTCTTATAATGGCCAAATTATTCCTATGTTTCCTTCTCCTACCTGTTAAATGCTGCATGTCTGTCCCCAAAATCAATAATCTATTGTTCATCACGACTTCTAGAGTTTAGACTTTGCATCCCTGACAGGAGCTCTAATAATAATACTAATCCTGTATCCATACTTGTTACATACTTTACTAAAGCACAGAAATTTAGTGTGTGATTATTGTGGGCAGAGGTACGACATTATTGAATTAATAACACCTTTATTTAGTTTACACCATATATAACAGACTGCTTGATTTCTCAAAACTCTGTGAGTTTACTTGCTTCATGGAGAGAATAAGGTTAGAGGGGCTTTAAAATAGTCTGTGTTACTTTATCACAGTGGAACTATTGATTGAGTTTCCATTTGATTTACTTTAGTCTCTCTTATAAAATTATAGCAAAAGATCTGTAAATGTACTGCACAAACGTAGTCTAATTTCTTATTAGAGCCCTGACCAATGTAAGATTCCAGTTATAATGGAGTGAAGTAACTCTTCAAATAGACTGGATAGCAGATTGTAGTTTTGTGAGTTTTATAGTTGTGGTAATATTTCACTTGCAGCTAGCTAGGCCAGTAGTTAAAGATCCCATCAGGGATCTTTATGATCTTATTTAAACCAGTCGAAGCAAAAATCAGTTCCGCTCTGTTACAGTGATGGGAACATACTGAAACTCTCAAACTGATCTAACTGGGGGAATACAGGTGGTTTATGCAGTGCTGGTATCATGTGAATAAATACCAGCATTGATTTAACATGTTGAGTTTCAGACTTTTTCGTTCTTACTGAAAACATCTTTCTATATAAAGGAGTAAAGCAGTTTGGGACTTGGAAAAAGCTCAAACTAGATGTGTTTGGACAAGAAAGGCAGCCAGGGTCAACCAAATGAATAATAAAACCAGGTCTTTTCTCCTTTGAGTTAAAAGGAAGGCCATTGGCTCATAGAATGATTTAGGTGGGAAAGGTTTTCTGTGCGTCTCTAGGCATGATGCAGCTCAGAAAAGGAGCAGCTGGGTGAAGTTCCTTTGGGCCTTGTCCAGATGAGCTTTCAGATTGTCTTGCAGGCAACCTGGTTAGTTTTTGAGTATGCTCACAGGAAAACACTTGTCCTGATATTCCTTCTAATAAAGTGATGAAACATGGTGTGAAAGAAAAGGAATCTAGGCCAGATGACAGAAAAAGCTGTGTGGAGTTGGAGTCGCGTTTTGCCTGCTCAGTCCTTTTTTCTTGCAGGAACTTCACCTAGGTATTGGCATGCCCAGTATGAAAATGCATGTTGATTACCAGTAGTCACCATGTAGATTTCCTTGCGCACATTCAGTATTTTAGAAACCAATATGTTGGAGAAAGATTCCTGTTCAAGCCTTGTCACCTCACCTTGTGTTTTGAATCATTGAACTGTATTCCTGTGCTGCCTTTTCATAATATCAGCGTCCTGAAGTGATTTCTACTGCACTCTTTTCCATGCTGTCCACTATTCAGCTCCCCATAAAAGCCATGTGTGCACCTTTGTGACTTCTGCTGCTGGGCCTTGTTTGAGTAAGACTTGGTTTAGTAAGAAGGAGGTTAAACTGCCCTTTGTGAATGTGGAGACGTGTTAAATGAGCATCTAGAGGAACATTAGTAATGTTAAATCCAGGTTCAGACATGACTACTCTTGAATTATATCCAAACCTGGTCATGACAAATAGCCACAGCAAATAGCTTTGGATATTTTTCTTTGTTTTCACAGGGCTAACATTGAAAAGAGAATAGTATCTTTAAGTGAAAGGGGAAAAAGTGAGCACCATAACCTGGTGGGATTTTATGAAAGTTTTCAAACCCCAAGTCTTCTCTTCTTCCTTACCTGGCATTCAAAACTACATAGTAAGATAATTACAAAATCTGAAAAATGAAGGAGTCATTATTAATTTTTTAATATGACTGCCTGCCAGTGATAAAGAATTGTACTAAAGGATTGGCTCAGGCACAACATACTTGCATACAGCAGAGGAGATTCAAAGTGGTAATTATTTTTTTTAAAAGCTTCCTGTTCAGCTGGGAAAATGTTAAAGGCAAATAAAATGGATTTCATAATACATTACACATATTAATAAGACTGTGAAGTAAAATGTCTTTGACTGTTTTCTGTTTAATTTAAAACAATTATCTCTATTTTTATTTTTATGATTGGTCTAAGAGTCATACAATCTTGGTATCAACAGATAGGTTGTTTTGGCAGTAAGTGCTTGATTTGGCAGGGCAAAAGGAAGGGTAAGACCAGACTTTGTTCTCTACTGGATACAGGAGGGAACTGAGTAATTGCAGATGAGGAGAAGTGCTCAACACCTTCTTTGCCTCAGTGTTTAGTGGGAAGATGGCTTATCCTCAGGACAGCTGTCCTCCTGGGATGGTAGACAGTATCAGGGAGCAGAATGTCCCCCTGTTACCCAGGAGGAGGCAGTCAGAGAACTGCTGAGTGCCTTGGATGTTCATAAATCCATGGGATCCATCCCAGGCTGATGAGGAAGCTGGCAGATGAGCTTGTGAAGCTGCTCTCCATCATTTCCAACAGTCCTGGCTCACTGGTGAGGTTCCATTTGACTGGGAGCTGGCCAGTGTCACACCCATTCATAAAAAGGGTGGGAAGGAGGATCCTGGTAATTTTAGGCCAGCTAGCCTGACCTCAGTACCAGGTAAGGCTATGGAACAGTTCATACTGAGTGCCACCACACAGCACTTACAGGATGGCCAGGGTATCAGACCCAGCCAGCACGGGTTTAGGAGGGGTAGGTTGTGTTTGACCAGCCTGGTCTCTTTTTATAACCAGATGACTGCCTGATGAATGCTGTGGATGTTGTGTACCTGGACTTCAGCAAGGCCTTTGACACTGTCTCCCACAGCATTCCCTGGAAAAGTGGCAGTCCATGGCTTGGACAGGAGCACTCTGTGCTGGGTTAAGAACTGCCTGGATGGCTGGGCCCAGGGAGTGGTGGTGAAAGCTGCTGCATCCAGCTGGTGACCAGCCAACAGTGGTGTCCCCCAGGGGTGTGTGCTGGGGCCTGTTGTGTTCAATATTTCTATTGATGACATGGATGAGGGCATTGAGTCCTTCATGAGTAAATTTGCAGATGACACTAAGCTGGGAGCGTGTGTGGATCTGTTGGAAGGTAGGAGGGCTCTGCAGAGAGACCTGGGATGGTTGGGTGGGTGGGCAGAGTCCAGTGGGATGAGGTTTAACAAGTCCAAGTGTGGAGTTCTGCATTTTGACCACATAACCCCCTGCACTGTTGTAGGCTGGGGATGGTGTGGCTGGACAGTGCCCAGGCACAAAGGGACCTGGGGGTGCTGGTGGACAGCAGCTGAACACGAGCCAGCAGTGTGCCCTGGTGGCCACCAAGGCCAATGTAATCCTGGCCTACACCAGGAATGGTGTGGCCAGCAGGAGCAGGGAGGTCATTCTTGCCCTGCACTGAGCACTGGTGAGGCCACACCTTGAGTGCTGTGCCCAGTTCTGTCCCCTCAGTTCAGGGAGGATGTTGAGACCCTTGAGCGCGTCCAGAGGAGGCAACGAAGTGAGGGGCTTGGAACACAAACCCTGTGAGGAAGGGCTGAGAGAGCTGGGGGTGTTCAGCCTGGAGAAAAGGAGACTCAGGGGTGACCTTATCACTCTGTACAACTTCCTGAGAGGTGGCTGTGGTCAGGTGGGGTTGGTCTCTTTCACCAGGCAGCAAGTGACAGAACCAGAGGACACAGTCTCAAGCTGTGCCAGGGGAGATATAGAATGGATATCAGGAAAAATTTTTTTACAGAAAGAGTGATCGAGTACTGGAATGGTCTGCCTGGGGAGGTGGTGGAGTCACCATCCCTGGGTATGTTTAAAAAAAGACTGGATGTGGCACTCGGTGCCGTGGTTTAGTTGAGGTGTTAGGGCACAGGTTGGACTCAATGATCTTGGAGGTCTCTTCCAACCTTGTGATTTTGTGATTCTGTGATTTGTCAATGTGTAATGACTGCAATGACTGCACTACTTTATTAAATAGCATGGATCTGGAAACACACGGAAGTATTACCAGTTTTAATAAATGCTATTCTGTGAATGACTAAAATTCCAACCAGCTCCAAGCATTCAACTCAGATGGAAAGCTTTTATACCTGGAAAAACCAGGCAACAGAACAAGCATCTAATGACATGATACCGTCAGTGTTGTTAGATTTGGTAGATTTGATTTCTCTCTTCTGCACATGAATTCTGTAGTGACTTGATACTCACAGACCCAGTGGCTTTCACTGGACACAGCAGTTCATCACAAAGATATTGGAGCACAAATCAATGTGTAACTAAATACAAACACATCAAGAATTTCCATCAGGAAACACTGGAATTGAATTTTTAAAGTATAAATTTTGATATAGTATATTTCCTGAAAATTCAGTAGTAGATCACATGTTGCTGAGTTAGTTCACTTAGGAAAGAACTGACTATGCTGGATTTTAAAGATTCATTGTGGTGTATTGTGTGTTAATACAAACCCCATAAATACACCACATCGGTGCCTGCAATGCATTGCCACCTTTAAGGCTTCTGCAAGATGTTGCAGACTAACAAGAAAGTTAGTCTGCTGCAGTTCTGGTTTGTACAGCATGGCTTTTGCTACTAGGAGAGGCCCCATCTTCCAGTCTGGGGGCTTTGTTGCTTGATGCTAACTGGGAGAGCAAACTGGGCAGGTCAAATTGTAGGTTCTCTGCCTTGTGGTTTAAGCCACATCAGCTGCTTGGAGATACCAACCATCAGAGAAACACATGACATTTGAGAAGAAGAAAGTGACCTGGAAACTTTGGACTGGAAAGATATCTCCCAGTGATTTTTTTTCTTGTTTTCCAAGATTAAATTTGGGTTCCAGCATGCTCCACTCCAGTCGGATATAGGATAGGATGCAGAGCAACATCAGCAAGCAGATCTCCGAAACTCTTTGCACCAGTGCTGCTGTGTTTCTGCATTTGGGCACTGTAAGGGAAAGGCAGGACAGCTGGGGGCTGCTGTGTCTCTGTTTGTGCACTGAAGGGTTGTGGTACCTGCCAGACCTGCAACACAGGGGTCCTGCAGTGCATTCCCTGGGGTATTTTCCACTTGTCTGCTGTCCTCACATGAAAATCAAAAATGCAGCAAGGCTGCTCCTGTGCCTCTGCTGAGCATTTGCCATCACCTTCTCTCCACCTCCTTCAATGACAATTACACCATGGTTTGTTTGTGTACCACTTCCGCTGGAAATCCTTCTGTCAAAAGACATTCAAAGTGCTTCACAGCTATTAAGAGAATACTGAACTGATTTAACAGACAAAAGAGCTACATTGTCCCCAGCCCAAGCAACCCTTGCACCCAGGAGAGTGACATCCTTCACCAACAGAACTATGGCAGTTGTGAGCCTTATCTTGGCAGCTGGGCTCTGAACATCTGTCATAAACAGGAGATAGGTAGAGAAGGGTATAAAACAGGACTCTTGTATCATGACTCTGTCTTACATGGTGTTGCTACATCCTCTGCAAAAGGGAGTGTCAATCTGCTTACTAGTTACAGACTTTTTTTCCCAGGGTTTTTTTTTTCATAGAAAAGGCCCTTATAAATTGCTGGCACCCATAATTCCAATGTCAAGGAGTTTTACAGCTGTCTTATGACATCTGTAATTTTGTTTATGTCAACCAATAGATTCAGTACTTGGCATAAAAAGTAAAAGTAAGAACTACTGCACCTAGCACTTGAAAAGTCTCCAGTCTTTCCCTGTTTGCCAGACACAGTCAGTGGCACAGCAGTATCTCCACTCTCCTCTGAGACTTTCATGGTCTTCTGAGAACTTTTTATGAGTTGTCAGGGAAGTCCTGGAAACTCTTAGAGGAACATTAGGGTGCCAGTGAGGACAGCTAGATGAGCCTAAGTCTGCTAGCAGCAGCCTTTAGTCAGCTCTGCCTGCTCCTCCTGATCCAAGGGAGCTCTGAGCCTGCAGATATTGAGTCCTGAGCAAGGAGGATCAAATGAGACCCTGGCACAGGTTGCCCAGAGATGCTGCAGCTTCCAAACCCTCAACCTTCAACTGCAGCAGAACAGATGGAGTCCATGCTCACCAGGGTTTGAAAGTGGAAACTCCAGTGATGATGAAGGTCAGAAGCTGGTGGCTTCTGGCCCTGGGGAGCAGGCCTCTCCTCCACCTGCAGATCGCAACTCAGGATTCAGAATTATGAGTCTCAATTGGCAAGTAAAATTTGTTCCATACTGAGTACTAACCAGTACTTGAACCTCTGACACCAGTTACCATCCTCTCACTTCTGCAGAAAAGGACAGATTTTTCAAGCAGTGAGAGAAATCCTTGCCTTGTTGGTGTTAATGGGAACCACCTGTCAGCAGCCTGTTCCCAGCACAAAGGGTTCACAAAGTAAATTCAGATTCATGGTAGGCATACCATTAACAGGTTTTCTTTGTCTAATTTAATGGCAGGTGTTCCTTGTCCAGCAGTTGGCAGCTTATTTATTGGCTTCAGTGTTTCAGCTTGAGACCATCTTTCATGGCTGCTTAGTTTAGGCATTTCTTCAACATCTTCATAAACGACTTGGATGCAGGACTGAAAGGGATACTATGCAAGACGACAGATGATACAAAACTGGGAGGAGCTGTTGACTCCCTCCAGAGCAGGGAGACCCTGCAGAGAGACCAGGGGCGAATTAGAGAACTGGGCAGTCAGCAGCCATATGGAGTTCAGCAAGGGAAAGTGCTGGACCCTGCACTGGGGATGAGCCAACCCTGGATGTAAGACAGACTGGGGAATGAAAAGAAACCTGGGGAATCTGGTTGATGGCAAGCTGGATAGGAGTCAGGAGTGCCCTGGCAGCCAGGAGGGACATTCCTGTCCTGGGGGCACCAGCCCCCAGCATGACAGCCAGGCCAGGGAGGGATTATCCTGCTCTGCTCTGCACTGAGATGGCACCACCTCAATTCCTAGTGCAGATTGGGGCACTAAAAATATAGTATTAAGAATGATATTAAACTATTAAAGAGTGTCAAAAGAAGGACAGTGAGGTTGGTTAAGGACCAGGAGGTGAAGCCATATGAGGACTGGCTGTAGGCTGCTTGGTCTGTTCAGCCTGGGGAAGAGGAGACTGAAGAGAGACCTCATTGCAGCCTACAGCTTCCTCATGAGGAGAAGAGGAGGGACAGACACTGATTCCTGCTCTGTTGTGTCCAGTGACAGGACCCGAGGGAATGTTGTATCAGGGGAGGTTTAGGTTGGCTATTAGGAAAAGGTTTTTCATCCTGAGAGTGTTTGGGCACTGGAACAGGGAAATGGTCACTGCCCCAGCTTGATAGAGCTCAAGAAGCATTTGGACATTGCTTTCAGGCACAGGGTGATTCTTGGGGATGGTTCTGTGCAGGGCCAGGAGCTGGACTCGATGATCCTTCTGGCTCCCTTCCAACTGAGCTTGTTCTGTGATCACGTAAGACCAGGACTGCACTCAACCTTTGACAATACTCAAAGCCAGGAACAAGTGCATGGTCACACTCCCTGTACACTGAGGTACATGAAGGAAATGAGAGGAATTAGAGGTCTGAATGCATTTGCAGGGCTATGATTTTGGTGGTGTCACAATGATGTGGAGAGATAGCTCACATGAGTGGAACGCCCTGGATAAACAGGCATTTTCAGGAAGGGCAGGCTGGGATGGCAAGAAGGGAGGTTGCATTCTCAGCAGGTCAGCAGGGAGCATCTCCTCTGCTCGGTGCTGGTAAGATGCATGCTGTTGAGATGCATCTGTGCTGGGTTCCCCAGTTTGAGAGAGACTTCTCCCTGTGATACCCAGGGAAAGGATCAGAGGCAGTGGGCACAAACTGCAACAGCAAACAGCATTTAACATAATAAAAGCTGTCATTTAAGGGTGATGAAACATCCAGGGCAGATGATGTAGAGAGCTTGTGGAGCCTCTGTCCTTGAAAGATGTTTAAGACCCAACTAGACCTTGGCTTGAGCTGCCTGCTCCAAATGACACAGCTTCAAGCCAGTAGTCAGTCTAGGTCATCTAGATTGTGACGTGCCAGCAGGAGCAATTCAGTCACAGTCTGGCACCTTCTTCACAGTTGCTTGTAGCTGGTGGCTCCATTTAACTGCTCCCTTGTTTGCCATGTCTCCTTGATTCTGAGATAACTGCTGTAGCACATGATTTATAAGGAGAACTGTACTTTCATTTTTACAGATGAGGAAATGGAGGCACAGGGTGACTTGCCTACAGTTACTCCTTTGGTGAGGGTCAGGATCTCAGTATCTGCAGATAACCTTTTTTATCTTGACTTTTGCTTCATTCTGAAGGTGTGACTTGTCTCAGATTTACCCAATAATACCCAAGTGCTTGTTGGTAGCTGCTACTTGAATATTCACCTTTTCCCTTCTTCATAAGTCTTTTTCTTTAATGACCTTGAACAATCAGCAAAATTTTTCATAGCAAAATAAAGGTTTTTTTCTCCTAAAACTAAACATTTATCAACTTACAGCTCCACTGCACCAGCAAAACATTTAAAAATATATCTTAATAATAAATAATTGCAGTCCTTTGTAAAGCTTCTGGCTTTGGAACACAATTGCTCGGCCTTTCCTTTTCTTCCTTTCCTCAACAGGTAGCTGTGAAACATTAGTAATTTAAAAATCAGACAAAAGGTTTGATGCATATGGGGAAAAGAGGCGTGTTACAAAATATGCTTGATCATGTCAGAGTTCCGTGCCACTGTAGGAAGAAGACGTAGAATATTAGAGTGACTGCTGGAAGAATTAGTTAATTATAACAAAAAAAGAACTTGGCAGCAGGGCAAAGAATTAAACACTGCAATTTGTTGTAACTGACTGAACTGAGTGTCATCTTTGAAGAGAAGGAACACAAGTAAGGTCCAGGTGCACACCAATAAGCACTCTGATTGCAAGGACACAGAAGATATGAATGGCTGTCCAAATCCTCATAGTAGAACAGTAGTTTTGTCACAGGGAAAGAGCAACAAAATGTGTTCAGTTTTGCCGCATGGCTGGTGGAGGGAGAGACCCTGCTGCAGAAGCACTGCTGTGACAAAAGGTCTAACCACAGCCTCTTGCCTCTGCATGCACAGCCACTTCTGAGAAATTGCTTACACATTTCTAACGCCAAACAACTGCCCTGAGGATGCCCATAAGGAATGAAGCTTTTGGAGAAAAGGTTGTCCGTTAACACCTTTCAATGTCGGTTGAATCAGGACCATGTGTTTCAAAAGCAGCAAGAAAGGGGCTGAAGAGTGTACAGCGTCTCAGAGCTTGGCTTCTCTGAGGCTTTGTGTTTACCCTGGTATTTTCTGGGTTGAGAAACATTGTAGAAAAACAGTTCTGTTCTGTCTAAGAATAGGATTTTCTAATTAAAGGAAGTTACTGCTGTTCTTCTAAACCTCATACCTCTCCAACTTGCAGTTTACCTACAGTGTTCACTAAAAATACATGTGGGTTATGTACTGATTTGCTTTGGAATTAGGCCTCCTTTCTTCTCACTTTTGCATTGCCCAGAGTAACATCTTTTAAGAACCTGACAGGTTTGGTTTCTTACTGAGATTCTTTCCCAACAGGCAGACTAGTGACCAGAACAAAAGAGATGAAAGTACAGCCAAAAATGTCTGAGAAAGGAGTGGATTTGCCAAGTGCTTTCAGTGTGAGGAAGGTGAGAGAATGAGGAGCTCTCTGAGGAGCTGCTCTTCGTAACCATGCACACTCTGTGAATTTATTATAAGGTTTCTGTCCCAGGAGAGCTGTTCCCTGAACTTGCAAGGCAGACATGCTGAGAAGAGGGAAAGAGTTTCCTCTTCATTTAGCCAGATAAGATCCCAGCAGCTTTTAGATCTGTCTGACGGACAGCACTTTTACAGCTTTTTTAGACTTCCTGGAGCACTGATGTGTGCATGAAGCAATGGCTTGTGGATTGTAGAGCAGCTGGAAAATCAGTAGCTCCTTTCTTTCAAGGAACAATCTGGGAATCATCTTCCGGACAAGTAAGATGTATGGGGTATAAGAATAAAGAGCCATTAATTGCAGTGAGACTATGTACGATACACTGCTGTTGCACTCCTTGGTGTTTGTTTATATGTCAGAGGGCAAAGGCCCTCAAGTACTTTTATCTTGAACCCATCCAGACACATTGCCAAAAATGTCACCGAATCCATCATTAGCAGCCATAAGTCTGCAGTCTGAGAGCAAGCAAAGGGAAAGTAAGGTTTGTGTTTTGGTATCCTTTGCTTTTCACTTTGTACAGATGTTTGTTGTTTTTGTATATTGCTTTATCCTAGTTCTCATTTTCATCTAATCTGTCAGTCCCTTCAGAGAGATCCTTGCTTGTCTGACTACAAGGACACATTACAAATCAAAATATATCTCTGCATCTCCCTGTGAACAGTTTTGCTTATGTACCATGTGGAGATACCAGAGAACAATTATGAAAAGCATACTGAAAAATGTGTAAGTCTGTTGTGTCAGAATCCTGTATCCTGTCAGTATCTGTTGCTTCTTGACACTTGGAGAATAAATTGTCCTGACACCTCTATGTAAGTGAAAATAGTCATTAGATTAAAAAGCCTTTAGTGTTTGTGATGGATTTAACAGCTTTTATAAGCCATTTGTACAGTGAAAACCCATTAGTCAGTGAACCATTATCGGGGTTGCAGGGCAACTTGGAAGCTGTTTTAGCCAAAGGCAAGTTTTCAGCTTTCCAGAGCAGTCCCTGTATTGGGCATTTTTGGAGGACACAGATACATGAAAACAAAATTTGTGTGTGCCAGTCAAATGGATGTTTTTTTATAGAATGACTGGTACTTCAAAGCAAAATAAGCTGCAATTTTGTGATTTTGGTTGCTGAAATTAGGCAGACAATTAATTTTTATAAGACTTTTTAATTATTTCTAGTGGACAGGGTGACTCATGTCATTGTCCAGGTTAAGAACTGCTGTCAGAAAGAATCAAACTCAAAACAGCCTTTCACAGGAGAACACATCTTCTTCAATGTTTGAAGGGAAAATTCAACAAGTTCTCATTATACTCTTTGGAGTTGCTCTGAGTTTCCAGGACTTTTTATTACTTTGCTATATGCAAATATTTGAGTAAGTTTCATGAATTTGGGTGTTTCTGAGGCTGGAACAGACCAATAGGTAGATCCCCAGCATAGTTTAGAGGATAAAACCCTGAATCCTTTTAAGCACAATTTGGACACAGTTTTTTGAGAACATCCTGGCAGACTGTTTTCGGTGTTGTAACCTTCTCGTGGGCAGTTTCATGAGGTGCAAAGCACTCCTCCTGCATTTAGAAGCAGTGAAAAAGTTGCAAGTCTTCCAACCAAACAAGCTGTTCCAGAGCAGCTGTTTCCAGCAGTGCCTGATCACATGGTGCTTGAAGTACAGAAGTTTTTACTAGAGAGTTAGAGGCTGGATTTCATGGATTCAGTAAGACCTCTCTTAACAAGTCCTGGAGATGATTGCAGCATGTTGTACTGTTTGATTTAGGGGAACGCTGGATAGATACAATAACCAGTCCTGGGAGTGTAACTTGTTTTCAGTCAGTCCCAAGTGATCACAGGTATTTGCTGCCTCAGTATCTCTTAGCTTCCTCTCCCTCTCAGCTTCAACATCAAATCTTTAAGCCTGGGGAAAGCTGTGTAGTGCTGCATTGAGAAATGTGCCTATTCTTGTCATCAAAGGTGCTGTATAGGTATTACTGGTGCTGGTACACGCCTGAAGCTCCAGTGGTGATCTCTTCATTTGAAAAAGCTGATTCTGCAGATGTCTTGAGGAGACAGACCAGGCAGGACAGGAGAGACAAAAAATGTTCTTGGTTTCTTCTAATTTAATACCAGAGTAGTTGAAATATAGCTCTGCTCTGCTTCTAAAAAAAATCATTCTGAACATACACCGTTTAAATGCAGACTTTTATGGTAAGAAAAATTCTTAGTCTCCACCAGAATTTATAGGTTACTTTAAGGTGTTACGTGCTGGAAGCAGCAGTTTCCTGGCTGTGTGCCATTTGGAACTGGGTAGAGCATTAATGCCACCTGCTGAAAAACTCGTGGGACCTGCTCAAGGGAAGATAAATATGCTATACTTGTGGCTTGGAGATTTTAACAACACTTGGTAACAGTGATGACATTCTTCAGGTGCTAAGTAAAATACAATTTTTAAAATCTGGTATATTCTCCCTTTTGACAAGCGGAAGTTTAATTCTTTTCCCCCATTTTATAAATCTCATTCTGACATTTATCCATGTTTCTGGGGTCTTGAAGGAAAATTGTAGTTATCAATTTTTGTTAAGAGAGCAGTCTTGGTTTTCATACATAGAAGATAGCCAGTGATTTCACAGGAAGTTCACAATGTCTGGATTTATACAGCTGTTTGAGGAACACATTTAATTTCACTATTGTTTTTTGCAAACTAATTTTTACCATAACAAAGGTAGCAGTCTGCATATACCTGAGAAAAAGATACTGCATGAAATACAGGATATGTATTTGAGGGACAGAAAAAGATGTGCACTATGGTGTCCTAGATACAGGAAGCAAAGCTGGAGAGTCTGGCCCTGAAAGCAAGACCTGCCTAATTTTGCAGAGTAGTTTGCTGCTGTAGCAGACAAGCAGCTTTCTCATCTCCATCTTTAGAGTGCATGTCTTCCAAATGTTGCTTACAGTCCTAATGTTACTGTGTATTTAAAACATTTTTAAATTTTCCTTAAAAAGTCCATTCCTGCAATCAGGTGGTGATGTGAAAATCTCAACTTCAGGTTTAGAAGAGTTATCTAAATTTCCAGCTTTTTATTGTGGGAAAGAAAATTTACTAATGTAATTCCTGTCAAAATTTTAAATTTATGTCTCTTTACATTACACATACAGACAGAGTATGGATTGATGTAAATTACACAGATTTTAATCCAGAAAGGTCAAACCAAGTTCAGTAACTTTTATGCTATTAAGTGAACAAAGTGAGAGTAAGATGACAGTGTGCCAAGATCTGAGAATCAGCCCTGAGTAGAAGACCAAGGAGCAGAACCAATGCAGTGGAAAGCTCTTACTTTTTATTTCTGATCCCTTCAGTCACCAGCTCACAGCTAGATCAGCTTTCTGACAGAGAACCTTTGTGAACCACCTTCACTAAGGTTTAGGGAAAAAAGAAAAAAAATTCTTTTTGTTGCTTGTTAATGTTGGAAGACTGATACAAGTTAAAATCCTATGGACATGAACTCCGGGATTCATTCTTTGTAAGTAATAATTTATATTATCATTATGGTTGCTTTTATTTCAGAGTCAGTGGAGAGGGCAAATGTTGCTATTTAAAATTGCGTTCTGGAAACACCTCCTTTCTCCAGGTCAGTAATAAGGTCAGCGTGCAAACATAGGAGAGTTGGATGCATGATCTGATCTCAAGGAACAGGTGATGCTTGTGGACAAATACTCACCAAGAGGAATGAACCCACCTATTCTTCCTGTTCAATAATCCCCTTTGAAACTGCTGGCTGCAAATTTACTGGTCTTAAAATCATCCTCTTTCAAACTACACAAATCAGGGACAAAGACTTCATTTAAAAGGCAGGATGAAGCCCACAGTAGATTATTAACCAAATTACTATTACCACCAAACGACCTGAAATTAATTTTAAGCTATACTTTAAAAAAATGAGATGATGTGAAAAATACAGGGGAACCCCAAAGATATTAAAAACATAAAACATCGCAAGCTCTGCATGGATGTTTGGTAGTGTGGCATTTGGAATTTAATGTCGCATTAATGCCCCCTGCTGATAAGCCTTCAAAATCTACTTTGAATCAAGCTCAGAATTTAATAGTCTTCTGCATCAGTACATCCCTTAAATTAAAAAAAAATCTAGCCTATATCTCATCATAACTGGGTTCTTCTTAAATAGATCACATTTATTTTAAGTCTGCTACATAAAAAGGTCTGTGTTATCACAAAAACAGCTCCTTAGAATTGTGCCACATTAATCCCTTCTGCTCTTGGTCTAGTTAAAGCTCCAGTTATGTGGAATAACTGGATAGAATCTAAATGCTAAAGGAGAAAATAACCCTTTTATGATGATTTCATAAAGAAAGCGAATTATTACAGTGAAATATAACTTGCCAAAATAGAGGAATTGCAAGAAAGTAAGCAAATATTCATGGCTGTACTAGAGGAAGCTGAGTCACAAGATCACTGAGGTTGGAAAAGGCCCCTAAGTCCACTGAGTGCAAAAATTAACCCAGCAGTGCCAAGTCCACCACTAGCCCATGTCCCTAAGCCACGTTCCTAAATGATAAACCTTTTCATAGCTCTTACGATCTATTTTCTAGGTTAATAAAAGATATATTTTGTACTGATTTTTACAGAGACTCTCTTGCAAATAGCAACACAGGCATTACTTGATTCCACAAGACAGAGGGGGATTCATTTCCTCCCTCCTCAAGCTGCAGGAGAAATGCTTTCCCCTGCTGTCAGTGATTAAAAAGACACTACTGTGCTTTTTCCAGCTTCCATCACCTGTGCTGCTGCATCTTTCCTTTGTCCATTCATCTCTCTATCTAAGGTACACAAAGTCTTGTGCAAGTGCCCACGGCACTGGTGGAGCACCTGAAGCTTATGGGGACATCTAATCCTGCATGTCATTTCCTCTGAAGAGAGTGAGAGAACCTGTGTTGTCCCTCTCCAGAAGCAAAGTGAGAGGAGGCTCAAGCTGTTCATAAGACACAGTGTGGGTAGATGTCCCTCCTTCCTTCAGGCTGACAGTTTTAGCCTGTGATCAATCTGTGAATCATATTTACCTGTCAAAGAAAATAGGCTTAAATTTATTACAGAAGAATCACTGATGAAAAGTAAAAGTCTTTACATGAAAAGGCTGAAAAATGTTGTTTTAAACTGAGAAAGCTAGAGCAGTGTATAAAGTGCACTGAGTTATATCTGATTTACATAGATTGCAGTAATCCAGGTGCTTCATATGGTTGCTTATTTTATTTTCTGCATATGAAAAGGTTGTACTAGTTAGAGCATTTTTATGCTTTTATGTCTGTTACCATTAAGGGACTTGTACTGCTTTAACTGCACAGTTAGAGATGGAGAAATCTGTATTCTTTATGTAGGTGAGCTCTTAGGTAACATTAAGCTATTGCAGTGCAGCACCTTGCCATTCTTCAAGGACCATTATATAAAAAAGAAGCTGAAAGAGTTTTTAACCAGATGTCAGTATTTTTAGAGGTCATGCTACTCTCGCAAAACAACTTCTGCTGAAATAAGTGCTTTAGGAAGACATGAACTCATTTTTCTTTTTCCTAAAGATGTCTTCTTCAGCCTTACAAACTATCCCTAATCATACTTAATTACTAAAATGGTTAAATAAGACAATAAGTTCATTAAATGGACTTATAAAAAGCTCTGCAGAGACTGCTTTGATTTTGACACAGCTCCAGCTTCAAAAACCTGTGTGCCTTAATAAGCCTCTCTGCCTCCCGTGCCCAGCTTGTGCCTGCACACAGAACGGACTTCAGAGCTGTAACAATGCCGTGTCCTGTGTCAGGCTGCTGCAGACAGGGTTGCTGTGTGCCACAGTTGCATTAAGAAACTGATTTCAGAATCAGTTATAAAGGGTGAGGGAGAGAGAACACCTGAAGGAGTGGCAGTGTTCATATTTAATCTGACAGTGTAAAATAAATGTTTATTCAGCATAACAAAAGCATTCACTTGTACTTGTTTTGCCATTTCGTGGAATTCCAATAGAGATTCTTTTTTCTTTTTTTCTCTCATTATGCAATGTAATGCTGTAATGAACAGTCCTGTGTCTTTTTTTTTTTGTCCTCGTTGTTTTGCAGTATTTTCATAAAAGTAGGTGATCTGCTGAATGCAGTTTCTTGGCATATATAATAAAAATTGTGTAGTCACCCTGATCCTTATAATCCATTACAAACATTAACTTCCTGCAGTTGCAGGCTTCAGGAGCCTTTGCTGTCCAATACAGTTCTCTTTCCACAGACCTGGGTCTGCTGCACAAGTGTGAAGGTGAAACCTTTAAAGGAAAATCACTTGTCATAAAATGACACACGACAGATGCTTCACAAAGTGCTGTAGACCAAGGCTTTTGTTGGTCCCTGAAGGGTTCATCCTTCTAATTCCCATTAACAGCTAATGGGAGACAAGCACCTGCCACCCTCACACCTCAGTGTGAAATTTCAGCTGCTGACACATCTGGATCAGATGGGCTTCTAATTCATGGTAGACTTTATCTTCTTTGTTATTTGTAAATAAGCTTGTCTGAAGGCATGTACAACATTTTCTTACCACTTGACCATTCCACAGTGTGAAAATGTAGATCCTTCTTAAGACGTTGTAGTAGGTCTTTCAAAATAGATGACTTCAGGAGCCCTGAAAAGAATTCCCTGAGAGAATAGTGTAAAAAGGCTTGGCAAAATAACTGTTTCAAGTCAATCTATCCAAATCCAGTATTTTCTATGAGTCTGCAATTCTTCTGCCAGAAGGAAGTTTGATTATTCAGGAAAACAGAATGTAACTAAGATGTTTTCTTTCTTTATGTCAGTTACAAGCACTATGAGCTGAAAATTGATTTACTAAGTAAAGATATTCTGGCCACAAATAAATACAACCAACACTTACAAAAAATACTCGCCTCTGAACCAACCTGAATTTCTGAGACTTCATCCTAATAAGGATACTTCAGGAAACAGATGTGGTAACTCTTAGATAGAGGCTTGATTTGCTTTTAGAAAGGCAAAAGTGGGTCTGTGAATTTAATAATAAATGTGATTTGTTCCAATTTGCTGTGCTTCTAACATCTCTCTGCTGCTGCTGTAAGACTTGAGTTCCCATCTCAAGGAAAATGGACTGCCTCCCTTCACAGAGAGACACCTGGACTCATCCTTGGGCAAAACAGTCTGGGATGCATAGTTAAATATTTCTGATATTATCCATTAGAGAGCAAAGGCACACCTTAAGAATTCCTTTCAGCAGTAACTTAGGAGTTACTTCAGGACACACATATGCCATGGTTGTTGGATGCTCCAGTGTGTCTGTTCCAAGAGTCTCATCACCTCTCTCAAAAAAGCTTACCAAATTGTTTCAGGTTTTTGCATAACAGTGTGTCACTAGAGTTCTGTCCCAGTGCAGCTGGTCTAGAGCTGTCCCCTAAACTCAACCAGCCTAGAAGTAAACAAGAATAGGTTGGATTCAAATCTACACAGAGACCTCAGGCAATCTCATTCAGCCCTAAATGCAGATGTGCCATGGCCAGGGAGCTGGGCAGTGTTAAAGCCACCAACCAGCTTTCTACAGCAGGAGTTTTGAATCTCCTATTTAAGGAGGATCTGAACAATAAAACAGGTTGCTGTTGCATGGATCTCCAAATGCGTGTGTTGTCTCTGTCTCCAACTCACAGATCTCGTAAAAAAGTTCAGGCAGAGGGGAAGGTAGAAATATGATCAAATAGGTGGAACTGTGAGCCACAGCATGTGTGTCAAGGGTTGCAAACTCTTGTGCCGGCTCATGGTGCTCATGAAACTGGCAGTTTCATTTAAAGAAGTGAAAACCACTGATATTGGCTGGAAACAAACTGAGCAAGGGCATCAGTAGGTATCTCCATGACTATCCACTAAGGAACACCACATACAAAATACTTTTCATGAAAAACTTCTTTCAGGAAGAATAAAAATGTTGTATCTATGTTGCCATTTGTGTGTGAGGACAGTTTTTCAGTTTTCAGTCATGCACATTAAAGGTGCTGTAAGATACGAGTAGTCTGTGGGAAGGTTGATAAGCTGAAAGAACTTATACCTTTCTATGTATAAATAGCAGTACTAAGGGGGTTTCAAATTTACTCATATGGACTTGCAATATCATTTATATGATTGATGAAACACAGAGCAAAAGGAGATTTTTGCAGTGACTGTGTGCCTGTCTTACAGGACAGAAAGGCTGTTGTAGCTAAAATGAAATTTTACCAGCATCTTCCTTTTCTCTGTAAGTTTGTTGCTCCTCTGTTAAGAATTACAGGGAGTCATCAGTCTAGGCTGATCAAAAAATTCTGTCTTCCCACAGATCTCTGTCTTTTACAGCTTTATACCCCATTCCCAAGTGGAGTTGTCCTCTTGCTTTCTTACTTGCAGAACAGGGGCCTCTTTTCTATGAGTAACAGTGTTTAAAAAAACAATCTCCCAGTTGTTGAGGATATGGGGAAGTGTTTTGCTATGAATTGTGAGAGTGTGGGAATTCAGTCCCACTGCTTTGAAGTGCAATAATTTTATTTGGATATTAGTGCTTTCTGAGTTTTGCTATCAGACTCTATGCTATTACAGTGAGGAGGAGAATTTCTGGATGTACAGCAGTACCCTAGAGTTAGTGTAAATAACTGTACTTCTTACTGCAAAGATTCTCTTTCTTTATACTCAGGACACAGTCTTTCATTAATACCTGATTGCACCAAACAATTGTCCATTGCCCAAAGAAGGTTGCAAGTCTTGCTTCCTATTTCTTGAACATTGAAGAAAGTAATTTTTTGAATGCAGAGAATGCCCACAGGTTAAAGAGGAGCGAGGGTGTGCAGTGACAGGAATGTCTGTATGGACAGAACCAGCGTGGGCTCTAAGAGCACGGCAGAATTTCATGGTGTGTCAAGGGATGGATGTTAAGTGCTACATAATTAATCCACTTAAATGACTGAGGGAAAAACACACCCCAGTTGCTTAAGTCTAGCTTGTCAAAATTGATTTAAATTCAGCAGGAATTTTTAAATGGGACTGTATCAGATACACAATTTGTTTTCTTAACACTATCATGAATGAGCTTCTATAGAATCAGGACCTAAGCACATATATCATTGAGCCTTTTCATGTGCAGATTATTGACTAATCCAAAGAAATTTGGTCCAGAAGAGAGACAGATCTTGGTTCTGCCACAGGCTCTGCTGTGACCAGAGTGCAGTTGTTATGTTGGTGGAGACAACACGGACTCCTCAAGGGTCCTCAACAAAAAGCGCATTTTGTTGTTCAGAACTTCTTTTTACAGGGCATTCAAAAGTCCTGAATATACACACAGGATTGGCCAAGGTCCCAACACCACCATTTCCCTGGCCAAGGACACATCTGCGTTTAGGGCTCGACGGATTGTCTGGGATCCTCTGGATGTGTTCACATCCATCCTGTCACCTCTTACCCAGGGACCCGTCCACCTCTAGGCTGGTTGACTTTAGGATTGCAGCTTCAGACTAGCTCCAGTTATTTTATCTCCTCAGCTTCTGTCCCCTCTCTATAAAATGGTGATAAGAGCATTTTCTTAGCTTACAATGGAGCAATGGTGATAAATATCAGGGATTATGACATGGTTAAACACTGTGCTAATGGAGGCCATTAAGCAACTTAGACTTCTTAGCAACCTTCTTTTCATGGACTGCCTTTATGAAGTTATTGAGTGTTTTTAATTTTTCCCCAAGTTAACTCAAGGAAATGAGTTAATAAGGATTAATAAATAAACCCTGCAAAATCTTAGCGTTAAACTGCATTATGTTTTCTGAAGTATGGGATGTTTTGTATCTTTAGTTTAAATCAGCCTACCTGTTCTTCTTCCCTGTTTCCTTCAATGATTGAAACCTGAAAACAGGGAGGAAAGGGAGAAAAGGCTACAAAATTCAGGTGCACTGATTGGGACCCCAAAGTGTTCACATTCCAGGATGTCTACAAGGCATCGCTGCAGCTGTTCTTCATCTCAGCAGCCAAGGAAAGTTCATTGCCCTGCAGGGCACACTCCTGTCCCTGACATCCCTGCTTCTGGCTAGTTTGACCCCTTTGTGCACTTGGACCTTCTTTCTGTCCATGCCAGATCATTGCTCAGTCACCAGTTACCGCTGCCAAGAAGCTACAAGTAGCATTTTCCCTGCACAAGCAGCCACTTACCTCGCCTCTGTCAAATACATATGAAATAGTTATCATGTGGAAAGGAAAAAGAGAAGGGGGAGCAAAAAGAAGTTCCTGGTTGCGTTTTGCTGAGAAGCAGCTTAAAGTGAGTACTCAAGATGAGGCACAGAAGTTGCCACACAGAAGTGGTCAGGTCTTCACTGACTGTACCAGCAGCAAAAATTTTGCTTCTGTTTCTGGTAGTAGTTGACTGTACTTTCTGTATCTCACGTCATCCCTCGGGATATGGTAGGGTGTGTTTAGCTGGATTTCAAATTTTCACTGTCTGCTCTTGCTGTTTACCTGAGATGGTGGATGTCACCTACAGGATATGATGTGTCTATAATTCAAATCTCTTTTCACAGATATGCATGGTTTGTTGTTGTTCTTTTTTTTTTTTTTCTCAGAAGAATGAAATACAGAAACACAGGGAGTGTGAACAAGATTTGGTTCATTATTGAGGTGTATCAAGACCAGGTTGGAAGGTGTCCCTGCCCATGGCAGGCAGATCGGAATGAGCTGAGCTTTAAGGCCCCTTCCCACACAAATCATTCTGTAATCCTGTGATCTGTGATATTCTAGGTCAATATCGATGTTGAGTCAGTCAGGCAAGAGTTGTTTTTTATATGCACGAGGGGTTTTTGTGCAGCACTGAGTCGGCATTTAACAGTAGAACGATCAAGGTTATGTGGAACTGCTGTCTAGAGACTGCATTTAAGATGTGACATTTTCCTCCTATCAAAACACCTTATTTTTTGAAAAACATTCCTTTTTCCATATAACACCCAAAGAAGGTTAAAAGTTCAGTAACCTTTCTCTGTTTTCTCCAGTAACAGGAGGAAAACCAGCTATCTGTTGTATCATTTATTATTTATCATTTACCTGTGTTTGTCAGCTGTGGCAGGCAACCTGAAGAATTTCTGGGCGTACATTTGGGGAAGGAAGGGTGGGTGAGATTGCTTTTGACAGCCCCGGTCATATGAGGTGCTAGAACTGAGTTTAAAGACCTCTGTATTCTGCATAGAAGCATCCTGTAATCTCTAACGTGATTGTCTGGGCATGTCAGGTAGAGTAGTGAGAGTGTCATTGCCTTTCTCTGGTGTTAATTAACAAAGCTGAGTTGCTCAGGCTAATCAGAAAATCTATAGCTGGTCAAGGAGTTAAATTCAGATGTAAATTAACTGACTCCTGTGTCCTTAGTTATGGAACTGTGTTTGTAGTCACCGAGATTGATGTAAAGATATCTGGGGAATACAGAGATAGCAGCATCTTGGTTTATGTTTGTTAAAAAGAAAACTTATTCTGGGCAGGTATGGGGTGTTGAAAATAATCTACATCTACAAAATTACATGGTTAATTTTAAAGGTAAAAAATAGGGGATGGAATGTCACAACTATTGCTTCACTGTGACATTCTTTTAGGTCAATCTCACAGGTGACACACAGAGGCTGTGAAGACTTTGTCCCTGGAGATGTTCAGAAACCATCTGGATATGGTCCCGGCAACCAAATCAAGGTGTCCCTTCTTGAGCAGAGGAGGGTGGATCAACTGATCCCCAAAGGTCCCTCTCCACCTCAACCACTCAGGGGTTCTTTGGTCTTCTACTTTCATTAATAACTAATCTGATTTCATTATTTTTTTCTAATTTTAGTTCAACTCTCACTGAAATGGCTTTAATGGCTGGCTGTGTGTGCAGGGATGTGCTAGAGGGGTGCATTAATAGCTTCAAGTGTATTTTTAGGTGGAATTGCCAAAATTAATTTTCAGAGGTCTTACAATAATCTTGCAGCAATACAGTTTTGATGCAGAGATCCTGGAGGCAAAATACTAAAACAAAGCGTTGGTTATTCCACCTTTTTCTATGATGTGGCAAGATAACTTGTATAGTTATAGTGACAAAAATAGTTGTAATAGTGGCACTAATTTCTATAAAGAAGATTTTGAATCAGAACCTGTGGTCACAGTTTAGAATCATAGGATTTGAGTTGGAATGAACTTTTAGAGACCAGCTAGTCCACTCCCTATGCAATGAGCAGGAAAACCTTCCACTAGACAGGGTTGCTCAAAGCCCAGTCCAGCTTGACCTTGAGCACTTCCAAAGGTGGGGTATTCATCACCTCTTTGGGTAATCTGTGCCATTTTTTTGCAACCTTCATTGTAAAATACATCATCCTCATACCTAATCTGGATCAACTCTCTTTTAGTTTTAAAACCATTACCCCTAAAAAAAAAAAACCCAGTTATAAATCAGTGTTATTATTTTTGTCTTGGGTGAGGACTGTGATGTGGGATTTTCTTTGCAGAGTGGCAGAGGGAGAACAAGAATTAGTAAATCTTCTTGTTTTCATGAGGCGAGGTTAGGGACGCCTTTGGTGAGATTGTAGTGATGTTGTCGAAGCAGCGTGGGAAGCTGATGCTGTGGATGTATACAAAAAATGCTAAGCTTCCCACCAACCCATTTAGGAGCCATACAATATGAAAAGAGAGACTAGAAAAGCTCCTTGCAGTTCATATCTGTGATACAAATGCAGCTTCAGACTCAAGCCAGTTTTTTTCAAAAGTGGCGATGGTGGAGTAAGTAAGTCAGGCAGTGCACAGAAATCCCCACAGGTTGCTTGGAGATTTCTGACTAGACTTCTTAAGCTTTACTCGTAAGAAGCAGCTCCAGGGAAAGGTGAGTGGCAGGAGAGAAGTCTTCCTCTGGATGCTTCTTCATCTGGGACACAGAGGGCTCGTCTGAATTAGCACAACGTGCACGTTCTCCAGCACGGGCTTGCAGCTGCAGCAGGGAAGCATTTTGGCTTTAGCTTCCTCTAGGCTCTGTAATAATCCTTTCTCACTCGCTGTCACTGAGCAGAGCTTTTAGCTGTGGCTGCTGCTGTCTCCTGCCACGCTGCCATCAATCCTGACACTCACATGCCCTTTGGTGACGCGGGGCTGTCAAAGCTCCCGGCCCCCTGCGTGGACCCGCTTCTATCTGAGACGTTCATTAGTGTCTGCCAAAAGGTTTATGTAACAGATGTTGCAGAGCAAAGGCACCGAAACACACACACACGCTCACACACCATTATGGCACGGGTTGTCAGAGTGACGGTGGAGGGAGGATGGTCCGCAGGACTGGAGTAGCGTGCAGGCACAGCTGCATCTGTTCAAAAAGCAGCTAACGCCTCTCTGTGACTATGCTTTATTTCCAGCTCGTCATCATGGCTGGGACTGTTCTGCTCGCCTACTATTTTGAGTACACCGACACTTTTCAGGTGCATATCCAAGGTTTCTTCTGTCAGGATGGCAGTTTGATGAAGCCGTACCCTGGGACGGAGGACGAGAGCTTCATTTCACCACTCGTGCTGTACTGTGTGCTAGCTTCAACTCCGACAGCAATTGTGAGTATCAGGAATTATTTGAAATCCCCATGACTGCTTTGTAAGTAATGACAATAAATAGTCCTGTGATATCTTTGTCCCCTCACCTCTCTGTTCAGCTGTAATTGAGTTACACTTACAGATATACAGATCTCTGTTTTGCCTCAGCCTAATATGATCTTCTTCAGTTATCTCCAGAAATAATTATTCTGAGGTAATCACAGTGCAAGACTGAGTGTCAGAGCTTGTTAAGCCTTTTACAACAGCTTTCTTACTTCACTCATTAGTTGTGAATTTCCTGGGCTCCATAGAGGCTCTAATGCAAAGGTTATTTATTATTGGAAATAAAAAAACAGGATAAAGCTGAATTAAAATCCAGGTCAGATGTGCAGTACATCAAGGATTATTTCCTGCTATATTAAAGGGACTGTTGAATGGCCTAATAAGGCTTAGATGAGGAGAAGGACGTTAAATACAGAGAAAAATACGAATCCTATTTCCTTTTTGTTTAGAATCTCTTTGTTTTTGACAGTCACTTAACCTTTTTTTTACCTCATTTTCTTCACTATTCAGCCAGTAAATTGCAATGTAGCTGTTCTATGCAGATGAAAATATTTAATTAGCTGAGTCTATTCAATGCCAAACAATTTATTGCAGTCACTGGTTAGCAAAACTTCAGCCCTTTTCCATTTTCCACACGGAAAGTTGCATATTTCACCAATAGTCCCAGCTTTGCTGAATTTGCAACTACATTGGTAAATTCTTGTCAGATTGTGTTTATGGACTTAATTTCATTTCTCTCTCTTTATTTTTTCCCTGTTAGTATTCATTTCTTATAATAATTTTGGTTTTCATCTCTTTCAAAAGTTAAGCAAAACTGTACTTGGCATATTTACTATTAAATGGTGAGTGTTTCACCATAGCCTATTTTAGGTTTTGTTCTGCAGTAAATTTAGTGCAGCAAATCATATTATTGTCACAGAATGTGGTAAGTGTGAAAGGGATCTGCAGAACAGGTTATAGGTTTTGGTACAGGACCCTTTCTGAAAATAACCAGGTGTTTTGAAGCAGATTACATAATGAGTTTATAAAGAACATCTGCAGTAACAGAGTTATTTTGTGTGTTGGATCTTGTTGCATGTCAAGGCTTTCATTTTACTTTGTAGGTTATTTGAAAATGAAAAAAAAAAAAAAACAAAAAAACAAACCCCCACATTTTGGAGCTCCCCCATCAGCATAGTGCCAAAGTTCAGGGACATAGATTTCACAGCTGCTTTTTGTAAAAGTAGATGGAGAGTCACAACTATGTCTTGATTCCAGAGCAATGATATTAATGGGGGTTTTGTCCCTTGATTACTGATACAACATTGGGTAATGAGTGTTGCTCTTTATTTGGATCTTCTCTTTAAATCCTTGCTCTACCAAAGTTTGATGCTAAAACCTTTCAAGTTTTGCTTCACTGGATCAGCATTTCTTTGCTTTTTACTAACCCAAGAAACTTTTCCTAATTACTATTCTTTACGAAAAGCTGAATTGGAGTCTTGATTTGGCAGTGCTGGTTTAGTGGTAAGACTTCACAATCTTAAAGCCTTTTTCCAATGTGAACAGCTATAGAGAGTGTTTGTAATTTCCATAGCCCATGTTAAACACAAAGAATGAAAGGCTATAGTGAATGGCAGGTAAGGCTGTTGGGAGCTGAAGAGACCCTCAGCTTAGTGCTGTGTGGAGCTGGGCTGTGTGAACTAACCCATCCATGCAGACTGTGCAGGAATGCTAGCCTGGGTCCATCAGGACAGCCATCACCCTGGGTGAATGGATCCAGGGCTGGGTGTAAGTGGTAAACTCTGCTTTGTGGGCTGTGCTGTACTGCTACACTGGATACATTGCTCCATACAGAGAAGACATGGTCAGAGTCAGCACAGGGCTTTTGGCACCTTGCTTAGCACCAGTGATCTCTAGGTACAAGTACAAGCTCAAGGAGACTGCAGGTCAAACTTCCCTGGCAAAACATTTTTATTTCCATTTTTAATGTAGTCTTTATTAATGCATTGTTTAGTCAATTTTTTAATCAATTGTATCATTGTATTGTATTGTATTATTAATACATAATTCAATTATTTAATGTCTTATTACTTAATATCAGGTTAATCTTCAACCAGGGCATATGCCAGAGATATGTTTTTCTGCGCTCCTGACTAGTACTCATCACAAAATCTTTATAGGAGTAACTTCACTTTATTTCTCATTGCTTTCTTTTCCTCAGAGACCTTCTCTTTGCACAGTTATTTTCACACTTTGCTTCAGTTTGTAGCTGGCTCTGCAAACCGAATTTTGCCGATGGTCATCAATAAAAGCTTATAAATGAGACAAAAACCAAGCTCAGATTCTTCCTAAACTCTGTATTGCACTTCCCTGCTCATTAGACCACTCAGAGTGTGAGTGTACTCAGCTGTCATCCTGTGCCCAAATGGGTGCTGCCTGTCACTCAGTCTGTCCACAGCCCAGGAAGAGATACTTGATCCAGTTGAATGTCCCAGGGATTTCAGTGCAAGGAGCAAATGAAGCCATTTCTGTTTAGACTGTGACGATTTGTACTCTTTAAAAAGCCCTCCAAAAATCTCCACACACACAAACAAAAGAACCCATACAAACGTGCATATTGGGAGGGAGCACTGTGTGCATTCACTGTCAAAATTAAGTTGTCGCTTCTCTACCTACACTTTGCTCTCATGAAGAATCACCAACATTGTGCAGATCCACCACAAAGACATGGCTTAAGTCAAAAGTAATGCTAGTCCCTCCTTACAATTTGTTCTTTCTCCTCTGCACCACGCTTACTGCTTCACTTCCTAATGGCAAAATGGTCGACTTGGCAAATGGCTGGTTTGATGTGGCAGCAAACCTGATCTCTGGCTGCCTTCACATTACCACTGTCTTGACACCTCATGACATGAGAGGAGTGATTACTGGTGGAACCCAGCCCAACAAGGTACTAGCTCATAACACTACCTAAAAGGGCCATGAAAGCTTCTGTGGCAGCTGCTATTCCTTATCCTAGGGATCTGTACAAGCTCCCTCACCTGAGACACAAGCAGCGTTAAGTGCAGTCCTGTGTGCATAGGTCTGGGGAGGACTCAAAGCCATGGTTTCAGCACAGCTCTGAGGTGTTACAATGTTTGCAAGCCAAGAGGGAGCATCTCTGTGAACCTAATGGAATATCTTTGTGTCTCTGTCATTTGGCTACGACAGTAGGCATGGGGAAAACAAATGTATGTGTTTTATTTCTGAGAGCACTTTGCAGAAGTGCTGCTGTGGGTTGGTACCACTGTATCTGCACTTCCCTGCAATTTCAGTGGCAAAATAAATGTGACTGGCCTGATGTTATGCAGTTTTATTTGTTGTTTTTGAAATATTTCCCTAAATATATTCTGGGATGACTCCACCGTATTCATCAGTGTCCCTGAAGACTAGCTTTCCCTGTTACAAGGTTACTGCAAAGCAGCCAATTCCCCAGCTGGTACTAAACAGTCCTTCCAGAGTCCAGCGCTGCTGCCTGCTCTGCTCCAGCCAATGTGATTTATCTACCTACCCAAGAGAAGCAGAGAGGCTTAGGAATAGAGCCAGCTCACTGAAATGAATACTGAACAGTGGCAGAAATCTTCAAGGGCACTGTTCTCACAGCTCTTCATTGCCTTAAAGTGAATCGAAAGTGCCACTACTATTTTCACACAAACTTCAGTTTCTTTCCTTCTGTTTCCAGGTTGGAACAGATTCCTGCCTGTAGCCTGTTAACTGCCCAGTGCTGTTCATTTGTGCAAAGGAATATTTTCAGATAATGTTGGAATCAGTCAAACCAAACCAGTCTGATTATGAATTAGAAGCTGAATTACAGTGTTGATCTGAAGCAGGAGGAAAATGTTCCTCTTCTCTCTACAATCTGCACTTACCTCTCAAACTTCAGAAACATCATTCTTCTAGATGGTTCTCCTGTTCTGTCTTGGTTCCTTGGCATTGACTTTGCACAGCCATGTTACTACTCTGATTTATTTCTTAAGGGAAGCCAGGGAATGATTCCCTGTGGCTGATTCCCCTATGGCTGCCCAGCCAGATGACAGGAAAACCAAGAATGTCTGACACAGCTCAGAGCCCTATTGCAGCAGCTCCTTTCCAGCTTCCTGAGGCAGGAATCACCAGGCTGTGCAGGTGATGGTGCTGTCAGGAGGCACAACCTGCTCTGCCCCAGCCTGCTGCCCACCAGGCTTCACCCCTGTGCTGGCACAGCAGCCTGTGTTCTCTGCCAGCAGTGACCTGCCTCCCTCTTCTGGACTCTTGCAGGGCTCAGGTCCTGACCTGGTCAATGAGGAGCTGGGGTACAAAGGGGTGAGCCAAAGGTGTGCCCTGTCTTTCTATTCTGCTATTTGCACACCATTCTGGAACAATAAAAATACTTTTGGTCTCATGCAACATTTTCAGGCACTTCTGTTGACTGTCTCCGGGACCCTGTGGTGGTCCCAGCCACATACCAGTCTGTGAGGAACAATGCAGGCCTGTGGAAAATGTGTTCTCTTCATTATTTTAACAAAACAAATTTTAACAAAATTTGGGGGTTTGTGTGTTTTCTTCAATTATTTTAGACAGTTTTACCACAGTGTATTAGGCTTTTGAGCACAACACTAAGTTTCGGGTTTCAAGTAGGCTAGAATATAAATTGTGGATTTCAGCCCTTTTGACTTGAAATATAGAAAAAAAAACCAAAACAACAAAGAAATTTTCTTGTTCTGGAAAAATACTTACAACTGTTCTTTGCTATTATTTTCATTCAACAACAGCAACCACCCACTCCAAAACAGAATGAGGTGACTAATTGAATGCAGATTGAATCGTTGAATTTGTATCCTTGGAAAATTAGACGGGATCCTGCAACATTCAGCTGAAGACACTGTTTCATTGCCTTGAATAGTTTTGCAGAATATTGATTCCTGGGGTCTGAGAACACCTGTCCAGGGTGTGAGGGCAAAGACAAGGGAGTGTCTGAGAGAGCTCTCAGCTGGTCCCTGTGGTCAGGGATATCAATGATAGTGATCTTATCAGGGCAAACCTCAGGGCCCTGTCTGTGGATCACAGCAGAAATCCTGTGTCTTGGGGAGGGTGTCGAGGCAGACCTCAGCCACCCCTTGCCTTCTAAGGTACCTTTTCTCAATATAAGTGCTGCTAAGTGTTTGCCACCTGGGTTTGACTGTGGAGTGTCTCAGCTGCATAGTGTCAGTACTGGGTCCTGAGGGTAGCAGACAGAATGGCAGATCAGTATTCCTCGGGGGCTAAGGCTAAATATGAGAGAGATCTAAGGAATTCAGGAACTCACAGCAGAAAGTGAAAGTCAATATAAGCCATGTTCTTAGTGGGAACTGTGTAGAAGAGGGAAAAACAGACTGTTCATATAATGAGAGGCAATCTTGCAAGGGACACCAGCTTCAAAAAATGAAATTAATTAAAAGTTAGACAAACTTTAACGATGAGGGTAAGCCAGCACTGAAGCAGAGGCTGTGGGATCTCTGTCCTTGAAGACGTGAGCTCCCTTGGAGAACCTGAAGAACATGCCTCCTCTCCTGGCTGCAGCTGCTCTGATACAAACCTCAGAGACACGTCAGTGCAAAAGGCCAGAACTGCTTTTGGCCCAGCTCAAGCCAGCGCTGACGAAACTCCCTCTGGAATATTTTGTAAAGGTCAACTTTTGTTGAAGAGTCCTGCTTCTCCCAGGGAGAGCGTGTGGAGTCATGCTGAAGCTGGCTGACTGAGGTTGGGAGCCCCACAACCTCATCTGCTGCTGTTCTCTGTTTTTGAGTGCTCTGCATGCAGATTGTCTTGCAGACAGTGCTTTCCTCATATCCACTCCTCCCCTTGGCTGCTATTGGAATGCTGGACATTTGATTAATTTGATTCTTTCTGTTTGTGACATTAAAAGTACAGCCCCATGCATCCTTGCACAGGATTTGGGAATTGTCATATGGCTTGCTGAAACCTACCCAGAACTGAGAGCAACAATGTCCCAAGATCCAAATTCAGTTTTGTTTGCTGCAGAGATTTTTGTGTTATAGCATGTCCCTGAGTGGGGTGTCAGTGTAGACAGTGGTCTGTGACTGTGTCACAAGGTTGCTGTTAGGAGTAAACAAGGTGAAGGATTTAAAAGCTCACAGAAATCAGAATAACGTCATTTTAATATCTAGGAAAGACAGGTTGTGTCTGGACTTCACATAATTCTCCCTAGTATAGGAACTCCATTGTCTTGCTGTGATGGGAAATTACATTACTTGTACTTTTTCAGGAAAAGCAGCAGAAGGAAGTAACTTTCACAGAGAGATAGACATGAGGCAGTCTCAAACTGTGGGCATGGTCATGCATCCTGCATCTCCACCATGCACCTTGGCTGGTGCCTCTTTGTCTGTGTGGAATTGCAGGCGAAATTAAAACAGTGTGAACTTCCACACAACCCCAGTGTTCAATGGAAGTGTGAAAAAATTGCAAAAATATTTTTTTCACGTTTCTCACGAGTGAGTGAGTGAGTGAGTGAGTGAGTGAGTGAGTGAGTGAGTGAGTGAGTGAGTGAGTGTAGGCGAGACAGGACAGCTGTGAGTGTCACCAAAACTGCAGGAAAAACAAAAACTCTCCAATGACATTTTTAGTGTTGGAGAATCGAGGCTTTACTTTATTTCTGGTCAGGATGTGCAACAGAAATAATTGCATTCTTACGTAGCCCGGGTGTGCAGAGAAAATCATTCCATGACACGCATATTTTACCAGATTTTTCAAACTTTATACAGTCAAAACCCATAGATACTTATTGGTTTAATGTTCATTGGTTCCAAGTCTTAGTATTTGGTTTCCTATTGCTTACAGATATCTTCATTTCTGATTCTAATCAGGTCCTCATTCTTCTCTCTCCCTTCCCAGCCAGGGGTGTTGTTTGGAGTTGATGGTCTATTCATGGTCCTTGATGGCCGCTGATACCTTTTGTGTATCTTCTGTGCTGCTCCTAGTCTGTTGAGATGTTAAGCTCATCAGACCTTCACCTGGTGGAACAATGCCCTGGAAAGAAACTCTTAATTCCCTTCCACCCGGGAGAAGGCAAACATAGGTTGGACTTGATGATATGAAAAGTCTTTTCCAACCTAGGTCATTCTCTGATTCTGTGAAAACTTACTAAAGTTATAAAATAAAATAAATTATGTTTAGGATGTTTTCCAGCATGAGGTACAGCCTCTGCCAGCAGTAGTGGGAGGCTGTCAGGGCAGATCCCTCTGGAGAGGTGAGGTGAGCAGTTGCAGTGAATCTGTATTGGGTTTTCAAAGGGAAGAAAACAGAGGTGAGACTGGGGCAACGTGACTGGAGCACTGGAGGAATGAGACTGTGGCACTCTTGCAGAGGAGTTTGGAGAAACATGACCAAGGAGAAATATTTTGGCTGCTGGAGAAGTGAGCAAAAGCATGGCAGGGGGATGAAGAAGGGATGTGCTCCTCAGCTTTGCTACAGCATTTGAACTGAGGTACAAGGCCAATGTCCTGAATAAGAAAAACTGATAAAAGGAACAAAAGCTGGGCCTGTCCATGGTTGTCAGCACCATCAATAATTTTACTCTTGTAAATTTATTACAGCTCTTTAAGGTGGCTCCCCACCCTTGCCCCATTGCACAATTACCACAGGAGGGCATCTCCAAGGTGCCACTGTTTTGTAACGTCCTCTTGGAACACAGACACATTCCTGGATAGTTAATTTTATTTCATCCTCACAGAAACAAGTCTGCTTGATGTTTATGTCCTTTTTTTTAAATATTTTTAATACTTTTTTTTAATTTTAATTTTTTTTTAACAAAGATGTGTAAATGATCCTTTTTGTGAGCTTATTGGAAAGTGCTATAGGTAGAAAAAACATTCCATGTCCCTTTAAAAGCAACAGTTCCATTAATTTTGTTGATTAAATTGATAATTAAATTACGAATTGTCGGTAATCTGTACAGGAGTGCAGGGAGTATCAGCTGCTAATGCTGTGCCGAGAACTTGAAAAGGGAAGATGAGATATTTCACTGCCTGAAAATGTCAGCTCAAGGACTATCATGGATAAAAGACTGTTGAAGAGGAAAATGGACAGATAATTTTATCATCTGCTGGGTCAGGATGAGCCAGGAAATAAGTAAAGCGTGTGCAGCATAAGGCTTTGAGAGCTGAACATTGCGGGGCAAATATTTGGTGACACTGCCAGTAATGGGAAGGCAGGCAAAATTGAAGAAATTTTCTCACTGGAGAGGTTGAAATCAGCAGAGGAAATATGACTGCTGGATGGGTACTTCTAATTTGTACTGGAACTTTGGGTCATCCTTGTATTTTTACCTGCTAGTAATAGGAAATGGAATGTGAGCAAGAGTTCTCACACAGTGTGTCTTCAGAGTGTGGATGAGCTGCTCTTGCATTCAGGAAACTGAGAACAAAAACACATCCAGGGCACTACCTTTGCTTCCCTATTACCTACACTGTGCCAGATCACTTGTGCTTTCAAACCTGTGCAATTCTCCTGACTTTTCATGTCTAACTAAGCTAGTATGGTACAGAAATTCATTAACATTGCATTGTTTTCTCAAACATAAATAAAAGCAGTTTACTTTGGGGGGTTTTTTCCCACCCGTATTTAGACACGGAGTCTATATTTAGAGATCAGCTGCGGAACTGATTTGTCCCCATTCCTAGAGTGCTGATTCTGCTTTGGCAAGAGGTGAGGTGCTCAGTAGTGCCAGTGATTGATTTTGGGAGGCCAGCTGGAGAACTTGGCTGGATGTGGACCCTGCTCATGCAGAATCATCAGAGTTTAAATCATGAGAATCAGTGGAGTTGCTTGATTTCAGAAATGCCTGGGAAAAAAAATAGAACAAGTTCTTTGAGAGCTATTCATACCATATTCAACTGCATACAGACAGATTAGCTTTCAGAATCAGGTGTCCAGCTGCCCATTGAATTTTTAGGGAACGGCAAGGCTGACTTTCTAGAGAGCCCATATTAAGCATACAAGAAAAAATATTTCAGCAACTAAATTCAGTGCCAGAGATGACATGACAAGAGTGGTCCAGTTATGTTGAATCACTTTGTATCTCTACACAAACACGGCTTTATTGCCATATACCTAAACTCTGCATTTGACCAAAGGCAGTATTCATTTTTAAAAATCAGATTTTGAACTGTTATGCTGTAGGAAATCTGGGATAATTCTGCTTAAATCAGTGGAACTGAATTGAACAGATTTACAGCCTGGCAAAATTTACTCCTGAGTCTAAGTGGAACTAATCCATGCATATGGGCTTTGCTAGGATACGCCAGACAGCTAGATTTATAGAAACAAAGGTGGGAATTGAAGCAGGAAAATACTCTGTTAACTTCTGATGTAAAGGAACTTTAAAGATGGATATATTTTTACGGGAGGACTGTTAGTATGTCTTATACCAAAGTCTCTCAGATTTGAAAAGTTTAGGATATTTTATAGTCAAGTAGCCCCTTTGTTCATAGAGTGGAATTCCTCCAGGTTGTGAATTGTCTCTCAGTGTGTATGTACAGCCCCGGGCAGACAGAGAGCCAAAGCAGTAATTCAAACTTCTGAACATCATCATAATTCAAATAATAAGCAGTTTGAAACAGAGTGTCACTTTCAAACTGCTTTAGTGCAGATGGTCTTTTTCTTAATTCCCAGCCCCATCGTTAGTGAGCTGAGCTTATTGAACTGCTTGCCAATTCTGTTAAGAGCAGATGGAGTGAAACGGGATAAAGGCTGTATTTCAGTGGAGCTCCCATGCATCAGTTCCCCTCCAGATGCCATTATCGACATGCATTTTACAGCTCCACATCTCTTGCCATCAGCAGGTAGAATTATAAAGAGGTTGAGCATACTTGGCTTGAATGTCAATAATCAATAAGGACGCTCATCTGGCTTAATAAGGATAAATTGTTGTCTGTTAAACAACACACCATTCCAGCAGTCAGAGTAAACCAAGGTGACTTCCTTGACATTTATACTAACTCTGGGTGTCTGTTTCACCCTGTGTGTGCATACACAAACACTTCTGTTATTTCTGTTATATCTGTATTTCCTTGATTGTTCCCTAATAATCCCTCTTGTGTATGTCCTGTAATAATGTATTAAATTAATAATTTTGAGTGCTCCCCTTTAAAAGCCCATTCTTCCACCCCTGGTGGTTGGTTTTTTTTTTTATATTAAAGACTTTAATTACAAACTCTGTCTTTGTGAAAGGGTCCCAGTTTCTCTTTCTAAAGCCTGCTAACAGAATATGATGGGTGATATTTTCAGAAGTACCTGCTGTATGTGGACCATCATTGCCTCTAAAGCCTGTGATTAAATTCTGTCCAGCTGTAGTAAGGGTAGATAGGGCTCAGTGCAGAAGAACTAAATTAGTTCTAAGTGCTTAAGAAATAATGATCCTACTCCTATGGGAAGCAGCTATTACATTTATAGAAAGCATGAATGTTCAGATCATATAAAAATATGTAATACATAAGCATGTCTAACATCATGATCAGTGGTTCTGTGTAGACTTCATTTTTGATAATAGAACATTTAGTCAAATACTGCTTTTTCTCACAGGGTTTTAATAACAACAGTCCTTGGTTATTACCAACATTTCTGGTCTGTTAATTCCAATAGTCCTTGGTTGGCTTCATGGCCATCCAGCTATCAATGTTTGAGACATACACATTGCCCCTTTATCTTCTGGGAATTGAGAGGTCAAAAAGGATCTCACTTTGAACCATTGTTTAGAAGGTCACAATAGAGTGGGCTTTAGTTATGGTAATCTTCTACCCTGGGCACAATTCAAGTTGGTAGCTTTTTTGGAAAGTTCAACAACAAAAATATTATTTCACTTGAGTTGTTATTCAGACAAGAAAAACAAGTTTCCAAGGCTGCTTGTGATAAAGCAGGTGCTCATTAGATAGCAGATTCCCTGGGAATGGACAGTGTTTCTGATATGCTCAACAGGGGCTTAGTCCAGGTGCAGCTTGTCAAGGCTGAGGCTTAATGAGCATTTCTCAGCTCAGAGTGCAGCCAGCAGAGGAGGAGAGATGTACCACCACAATCCACCCCATGAGTGAAGTCAGCCTCTCTGGGTCTCTGCACAACTGAGTGCAGGAGTGATCCCTCTCCAGCGTGGCAGCTGGGTGTGTCTCAGTAATGCTGAGCCCCACAATGCAGGCACAGTGTCCCCAAAACACACGGCTGTGTAGCACTGTCTGTGGGCTGGAAGTAGTCACCCATGTTTCAATGTTCGCTCGTGTAATTTTTAATGTCCTATTTCTTTCCGTTTCTTTGGCAGATTTTTATTGGTGAGATATCCATGTATTTCATAAAGTCAACCCGAGAAACCCTCATTATTCAAGAGAAAACTATTTTGACTGGAGAGTGCTGTTACCTGAACCCACTGCTTCGAAGAATAATACGTTTTATAGGTAAGCATCCTGTGCACTGCAGGCTTGGATCCTGCTTGTACCAAACCAGGACAAAACACTCTTACAAAGTACATCACAAAATTAATTAAGCTGTGAAATCTTTACAGGCATCTTCCACCTTAGAGGGATAGTCCCCTCAGGATTTCCAAGGTAACTTTCAAAATTTGCCATATCATGCTGGCTGGAGCTGGTTTAGATCATATTCTGCTGAGCTTAATGCCTTTTTGAGACTCCTAAACAAAGGTTAAACCAATCAAATCCTTATATGAATAAATCCATCATTGCTAGTTTATGTGAGCTACCCATTTTACTTACAAATTTATCCTCACCAGCTCATCTATCTGGCATTTTTCTTTTCAGCTCTCATTTTAACATCCATAGCTCTGCCACATAATGTTCAGCTGAGCACAGCGTAAAAAAGCCAGACCTCACGTTAAAATAATGTTATTATTTTCATTTTTGCTTTTTCTTTTTTCATATTTGCTTTTTCTTAGAGCTTTCATTGGGTTAATTGCTGAGAAATGGAGTTCTGTCCATTAAGAGGTTGCTTTATATGGTGCTTGCAAACTGCTTTACCTTCTTCACACTGATGATGAGTCCCAAGTTCATGCATGGGATGGGATGTGTGGCTGATGGCATGGGCCAGTGGCTCCTCAGATGGCTCCCCACTGGCCAGGAGGGGCTTTGCCCACAGAGCACCACAGCACTGCCCTCCTTGTGCACTCTGAGAAGTGAAGCACCCTCCCACACTGCCTCTGACAGAGTTCAGAGCCCCAGTTCATGGTCTGACTTGGAACTGGCAATGGGGAGGAAAAAGCTGAAAGCACTTGGGGCACTTCTTCCCTATCACTGCCGAATTTTTGAGCTTTACCTGGAATGAGAATGTCTGCTGTGGCTGTGGCAAGTGTTGTGTTGCTTCCATGGGGCACAACCCTGGCTGCAGGCAGAGGTACTTCCCCAGAGCATGGAGTTGAAGGCCTTACCCTGTGCTAGCATATTCATCAGCAGCAAATACACGCTGCAAAGGACGAGTAACTGCTATTCCTTCTCCTTCAGCTCTCTCTGTGCCTCCTGCTTTATGCATGGAAGGTAGGGAGTGAAAAGTGCCTTCTGCCACCGTGGAGGTGGAAGCAAACCACATGTACTTTGTTACTTAGTCTGTGTGCTGCTGGTGGGAGCAAAAATACACAGAAATGCAGTTGAAAGTAAAACACCCTTGCACTTACATAACCCCCAGGATATATTGATGGACAGCAAACTGCCATTAAGAGAGAAGCAAGGTACCAATGTCCACTGGGCCACTCAGGGCTTTTTGACTGTTTCAGCACATTTGGCATGCTGCAAAATCTCAAACAAACACTTTGTGGTCATGGAGGTTAAGTATTTGCTCAGTATGTTTTCTTGCAGTTAGCTTTATTCCTAAACATTCTTGCTGTTGTTTCTCCTCTCGTGGAAGATAAGGAGGTAGCAATGATGATACAGTGGACTCTCATAGTGTAGTAGGACATAAACCATGCTAGGGAAATGCACCTGTGTTTATCTTCCTGAGAAAAATGAAGTTAATATTATTAGAAAAGGCTTGAAGTCTTTGCCTTGTCAAAAACTGCACTATGTGCTTGTTTTCTTCTGAAACATTTTCACAGCCTCTGCAGTGAAAGAGAAGTAGAATTTGCTGGATGAAATAATTAATGAAAGGAACTGAAAATAACTAGATGTTTTTCATTTTGCATTTCACCTGTGTTTTGAAACCATGGCCTGGATTGAGTAGCTGTAACCTGTGCCTGGATGAGCCAGAGGAGTTAGATGATCCATACAGCTGCCTACTCCAAAATTAAGCTTCTCAAGTGCTTGGCTCTGCAAAGACAACCAGGTTGCTTGCACATGGATTTCTCTGTGTGTGCCTTCTCTTGATAAACTTTAGGGCCAGGAGTTACAGAGCTGATTAACTAAGTTCTCTTGCAAGGAAATTCTCTTCCCTAGCAAGCAGTTTGGCTTGTCGCAAAAAAGTTTGCTGCCAATTTAGTTTTGGTAACCAGATATTTGTGCAAGTCTTATTGAGTACCTGCAAAAAGCAGTTACTTAACTCCTTGGAAAATTGCCTTATAAGGCATTGCAGTTTATATTATTCAAAAGGATGAGAAAAATCCTGCCATGTGTCTAGGTTCTCATGTGTCAGGAAAAATGAACACTACTGTCTGACCTTCAAGGCACATCATGGAGAACTTTTGAGAGCTTCTGGTCCCAAATTTTAGGAGGGCAAAGAGGCTTTTTCTTCCCCCCAACTCTGTAATGGAAATTGCTGGGAAGAGACAGGATTTTAAGAATTATAGCCTAAATGTGCTTTCCACAAAAAAAGCAGAAAGGCACAGATACTTCAATGAACGTTAATTTATGTTTTGCAAAGAGACCCAAAAAGGGAAACTTCTAGCTGTCTTTTGGTCCTGTGAAGGACAGGGACCCTTGTAATACAATCTCCATTGGATCTTCTGGGTTTGGTTGCTAGATTTGAGCTTTTCTGCTCTTATTTTTCTTTCATGTATACAGAATCAAGGACTTTTTTGCTGTATGAAAATAGAGCAAAACAAAAAACCTACAGCTTTTCTGGAATGCTAACAAAGCCCCATGTTTCTTTTCTGGTTTTTTCCTATCTTGTTTACTGTGCTCTCTGTTGATTCCCTCCTTGTTTTCCTCAAGGTCTCAGCACACGTCTGTTTCTAGGAGCCCGAGTTTAGTCATGACTCTGAATGTTGAGCTTTGCATTAAATCTCTCCCTAATTCTTTGTCTACATGAAGCAGAACCACAATTTCTTCTTGCTTTCTGGCCCAGACAAGCATCCTTCATGCTGATAGACATTTATTTTTGTGGCAAAAGACTGTCTCTCACCTTGCTGCAGTGTATATCAAGTCCTGTATTGCAGCCTAGATTGGTGAAACCTGCTATATTCCCTATATTTAGAAAACCACTTTCTTTATCAGTGAAAAAAAGCTGGCTTAGCTTGGAAACATAAGACTTTGATGTATGCTTCAATTTTTTCCATCTTCCTCTTTATCGTTTACAGTTGTTTTACAGACTTTTTTTAAAAAAAGATTTTGAGGTCAAACTAGTGATGTGCAATTTCTTCAGAATAGTTTTTTTAATATATTGTTGCTGCACTGCTTTACTTTAAGGGCATCCTCTCTCCTCTCCCTACCTTTCCCAGCAGTTCTGTCATAAATTTCTGGTGCCAAAACTTGCTGTCCATGTGCTGAACCTTTGAGAAATTAATCTGTAAGGGTGGCTATTTTCTGAGCCTCTGCCTCTTCTCCCTATCTCTTAACTTGAGCATACCAGCTTTTTGTATTCATTCTGTCTTGCAATTTCACATTCAACTCTTCATTAACATAATTCCACCTTGCATTTGCTTCTGTGTTCTACTAAATCCTTTGTGCTGCAAATAGAGGTTATAAAATATTTTAGTGAATTGTTTCAGTCAAGGTTTTAGCCTTTTTTGTACAGCTGCTATCACACCCCCAGAATCAGGGATTCAGACCTCCCTGACCCAGTCTGACAGGGTGACTATGGTATGTAATGTGTTGCATTTCATTATATTCGATTTCTAATCCATGTGATTAAGTTGTCTACCTGCAAAGCCCTGATAAGATGCAAGTAGCCCCTTTCTAGTTCAGATATCTAGAAATTCAGCATGCTTCATCAGCTTGTTACCAGTGGCTTAGACTTCAGATGCACAGAATTTGCTGTTAACAAATGGTGCAGATCAGCTTGTTGACAACTTAATCTAAAGCATGGTGACACTTCACAGTGGGCAGCTGAATAATTAAATTAGGGCTTTATTTCAGCAAATTAAGACTTTAGTTCGGCAAATAAAGGTTTACAAGATTTATACGCACATGGGTTTATTGTAGTAGGATACATATACCGCAGAGCTCTGTCAATTCCCTGAGCAGCTGCACGAGAGAGCTTCTCTGACCTTGTCCTTCTGTCTGCCTGCATCTGAAGTTCACTGTGAAACCGTGCATCTTCTGTTATTAACTGGCTGCCTTTCCACAAGGCTCAAGCCTTGGGTGTTGCCTGGAACCTAAATTGCTGCAGCAGCTTGAATACTGCAGATGTTTTCACTGGAGAACCTCCACAGTGAGGAACTGGTCTCTGTGCTGAGAACAAATCAGCCCTTACTGTTCTCTTTGATGCCAGGCTCTGAGCTGGCAGCTGCCCCCATGAAAACTGGTGATTGTGAAAGCAGTGAGGAAGGAAGATACCCTGTGCATCTGCCGGGAGAAGTCTTGATCCTCCAAAGTACTTTTGCACTGGGAACTGAATTTCTTCTGGCATGGTCAGACCATGTGTCTTCCTTCTTATGTCAGGGGAGAACAGTATCCAGTCAGGACACACACAGGTTAAGCAGGCAGACTCAGGAGGTAGTAGGTCCCTGGAGTAGTGAGCTTTGTGGGGTCTTCAGTGAAAGATCAAAGCCAATCTTAGGATGAAGTTATGAGTGCTCAGAAGCTTGATGTTGAGCTGTTCCTGATGCCATGGCAACAGGACAATAAACTCCCCTGCAACCTCCATCTCTGCTACTGTAAAATGGATTAATGATACAGGTCTCTTTTACACCCTCTAAGATGTAGTGATGAAGGGTAGTTGAGCAGAATCTGAGTCACAGGACTATAAATGTATGGCTTTATTGGATGCACAGAATTCTTACAGCAGAACATTCAGAGATAGGCTGAGAATCATCATTCCCATAGAGTCCTGAGTCCTTCCAGGGACACTGTCCCATGAAACTGTAATCTTCCTTGAATAACAGAAGGGTGGGAAAGGGTTTCGGTGAGTATGAGTGTGCATGTGAAATAGGAATATTTTCCAAGCAAGTTAGGTTGAGAGTGACAAATTCAGAGAATTGACTGGGACAGAGAGGAGTACCTAAATAAATGTCCTTAGTAGACAACATGATGATATGCTACTGAAGAGCCCAGCTTCTGCTGTCTTATGAGCCCTTCAGTGCATTGTTCCTTCTGTCACTTTACTTAAGGGTTTCATAATCTTTCCTTAATAAAACCTTCTACTTCCCGATTCTTATTTCCACAAACTGGCTTCTCACTTGTCTCTTCCCAATGTCTTTTCAGCTGCTCTTCTACAAGTCCCAAGGCGGGTTTTGTTGATTTTTGTTGTGGTGGTGATTTGGTAGTTTGGTGTTTTTTTCAAATCAATGGCATTTTAAATGCCTCTAATAGCGAGAGTTTCCACAGAGTCAACAAGTGGCTGCAGTGACTGATGTTACATAGATTCAGGGTGGAAGAAGAGATCTTGAACATGAATTGCAGGGAGGACAGAGGGTTGTAATAAGGCTACAGTGAGTGAGAAGATCTGGATTCTTCTTCAGGGCAGATGCCTCTGTTAGAAAAAGCAGGAGACCTGGAGGTGGCAACACTGATGAACAGCCACACGAGGAGCTTGATAGGAGATAGAACATGAGAATAGGATGTGGGTGAGAGCCCAGAAGCCAGGGGTCCCTGGACGACTTTTTGACAGTCATTCAGAGGGATGTGTAAGTGGAGAAATTAAAAATTAAGCATTCAAAACTGAAACTGCTAAATACTTCGACTTTTCTGCCAAGACAAGTGTTAGTTCAGGTGAGATGATGCTGGAAAGTCAAGCTTCACTTTGTCTGTCCTCAGCATTTTTCAACAGGACTTTTCTTGTTTGTTCTTTTTTTGGCTTTTTGGCTTTGTCTACGGTCTTTCTCACTGGAGGTAAAGATATGTTAAAATCTGATCTCTGTAGAGCAGCTGAGAGAGTAGCAGGGAGTACAGCCTGCCCTCTTATATCTGGTCTAAGCTCGTATCTCTCCCAGTTACATGCTACTTGTTGTTTTGTCTCCCAGGCACCTCTTTCTGGCTGCTCTTGAGACACAAACACAGCTGAGAGTAGTCAGTACAGTGAGAAGAAGTCAGGAGGCCTTTCCAGACACAGCTGCTTCTTCTTCTTCTTTAAGGCCTCTTTTTGCAGTCAGACTATGTGACATGACTGGATGAGGGGAAAGATTTGCTTTATGTAATTGCAGTTAACCTTTATTCTTTCTGCTAGTGAGCAGCTATAGGTCTGCCTCCCATGTGGCTTACACTGTTCCCATCTTTTCTCAGCATATACCAAGTTCTGCACTAGAGTTTATTCCCATGTTGTCTAGCCCAGAGTGAGCATGCTGAAATAAAGGATGACACCACGCCCCTTACACCTGAGTATCAAAGTCTAGAAGAGGCACATCTTCTCCCATTCTTTCTCCCTGACATTGTATCACGGACGTGAGCTGTATGACCCCGAAGAGCTAGTTGCCTTTCCCATGAAGCCTTTCAGAGCAATTTGTCTGCCTCTAAAAAGCTGGCAATCACATCACTGCATTTTTGTGCTCTGGTCAGTGAGTTTAGCTGCTATAGGTCATTGAACAAATCCATCGAAGAGATGGATTCCTGAGATACAAAAACCATTAGGGGACTGTCCAGCACTGCCCAGGCACACTGGCATTACAGCCTTTAAATCAATTACAGGCAACCCTTGCTCCATGTCTCCAGAGACGTGAGGCTCAATCAGCCTGTGAGGGTCACACCCCTGCCAGCCAGACTCATTGTGCACAGAGCTGTGATTTTCACAGGGCACAGCTTGGCAAACCTGAGAGAGAGGAATGCAGCAGCCGGAATGCACCACAGTCAGAATGTGATAAAGGTTTCAGCTGTGGCTTGCTCTGCTGTTCTGCAGACTTCTGCAGGCCTCAGCAGCTGTGCTTTGGCCAGCACTTTCTGTGCTACCAAATATTAAGAAAATGCAGGTGTTAAAACTTCTTTCTGTAATGGAGAGAAGTACCTTCGTATATATGCACTTCCTGGAGATGGAAATAGTTTTGTGTAGCTCGTGAGCTTTTCCTGAAATGTCTTGTTCTTGGCTTGTACTTACACGATAAAGACCATGAGCCAGACTGCCTGACACTTACATTTCCTCTAATTTTTGTAAAGGCTGGGTGGTAGTCCTCATTGCACTCCCTGTAATTTGCACAGCACATCAGAAAGTTGCTATTTAAAGCAAGCTGTGCCAAAAAAAAAAAAATTAAAATTTCGACAGAGTGGTGTATATAAAACTAGGTTCGTCTCTGTTATAACTTCAGCTGTTTCACCAGGCTGAAAAGATACCCATCTGCCTTTTTCCTTTGAACTTGCTTGTGGATTAACTAATGTAGTGAGAAGTTCCTAATGGCTGTGGAAAACCATGGATTTTAAATATTACCAGAGAGATAAAGGAGCAGTCTCTGTGCTGTCTCCTTTTAAACACACTTAGCAAGACAAATGGGAGGAAAACAGTTACACCATTGAAAAGATAGGGGCCAGTCCTGCAGCCTAAAACCAGAGGAAGGCAGCCTCCTTCTTTGGCCACCACTGGCTTTTTAAATCCATGATCAAATACCAATTCATTAATAATAAATAAAAATAAACACACATGAAGTACAGTAATGCATTCAACCTCCAGAATCATCTTACTGCATGATGCCCCTTGCTGACCTTTGGGAAGGATGGTGAGGAGGAACAGCTCTGCAGTCCTGCAGCCCCTCCAGGCTGTTTCCCAAGGGAAGGGCTCTTTCCATCAGTACCCCAGCCAGGGATTCTGTGCCACAGTGACACCAAACATGTCTCTGACCGACTGGCACAGGCAAATCCAACTCAGTACTTGTACAACAAATCCATTTTAGTTATAATTTTATTTTATGTTACTCTCAGTACATGCTGCATTATTTTGAGTCTATCATATTTTTTGTGTCTCAGACTAGAGCAGCCCTTTAATCTTTTTTTTAACTCAGTATAGATAAGCAGTGAAAATGTTACAGTCATGGTGGTGCCAGCTCTTAAGATTTTATCACACCTTTCCTAAGATTATTTCCCTGGAGCTCTAGCTCTTGGTCATATTTAAAAACATAACAATCTCAGATAATTTATAATTTAATGACTTTTGCTTACAGAGCTACAGAAGGGAGAAAGCAACTCTCATGACCCTCAATATTCCTACATCAGAAGTCAGCATTTGTTTGTTCCATAGTTTTATGATGCTTTAATCAACCTTAGTCATGAGAAGGGGAAGAGGAGAGCTGATTTAATCTTTTAGAACACTTGGGTTTGGTAATTTTGCAAACCTGCTGTTCTATAGCTTTGGTATGTAGGCATTACGTGCATCTGAAAGACCCTCATATGTTCATAGGAGCTGTAGCAGGTATTGATAACACTCAAGGGGAGTCAGCAAAGGTTGTGACAACTGCAGTATTGATCAAGAGTTGCTTCACAGCCCTGGAAAAGTTCTGCTTTCAAGTGAATTACAGGATGTGCTCCTGGTGACATGAGCTGAATTGCAGTTGTCTTCCAGAGCAAAGCATTGGCTTGCTTCCAAAAGTACATGCTGAAATTGCTAGGTCAGGATTGTAAATCTTCAACATCAAGGTGGAAAATAGTAAAAATCCAGAAGGGTAGTTAAGAGAAGCATTGTATCTCAGCACTACTCTTTCAGGTTCAGAGATCCCATTTTTTGGTCACAAATTTGTTTAAAGTACATGATACCACTCTCATTATGTCTCTCCCTCTCAGGTATAGTGATATTTTCTAAACCCGTTTGAATAATCACTGTCTGTAACCTTTCCTCACAGGAGTGTTTGCATTTGGACTTTTTGCCACTGACATCTTTGTAAACGCTGGCCAGGTTGTGACTGGGAATTTGGCTCCCTACTTCCTGACTGTGTGCAAACCCAACTACACTGGAAACGACTGTCGAGCCCACCACCAGTTCATCAACAACGGCAACATCTGCACGGGGGATGTGGAGGTGATTGAGAAGGCCAGGAGGTCCTTTCCATCCAAACATGCTGCTTTGAGCATCTACTCAGCATTATATGCCACGGTGGGTGCCAGTGATGACTGCTCACTTGCATAAAAGTTTCTCATGTGCATCTAGATGGGGTGTTTTTCTTACAATGGATTTTTGGACACAAAGAGGGTTGTTTTAGGGGGAGCTTTTTTCTTTATCAGTAGGGGAAGATCCCATTTTTTCTCCATTTTACCAGTACTGGTACAAGAAAATGAAATACTCATTGCTTTTGAGGCACTGCATGTGGAGGCATGAGGTCCTAAGCTTGTCTTTGTTGTTGATTTTCTCATTCAATCTTCTCCCTGCCCCTGTCTCATGAGCATTAAAATGAAGCTGATCCTTAAACAGCTCCTAGATCACTTCGTTTGTTCACAGACCATGTGTTGTTGAACATTTAAAATTCAAATTGTGCCCTTTCAGTAGGGGTCTGAACTTAGGATGAATTTTGCTTCCCTTGTTTAGGACCTGAACTCACATTGCAAGGAGGTTTCTAATAAAACAAAGTGCCAGAATTTTGTTGTTATCACAGAGAAATGTACCCCAGCTGACACATTGGCAGGGTGACACTGCCATGCAGGCAGGAGGGAAGTTACGAGGTCTGATGAAACACATCAATGTCTCCTTTGTGTTCTCTGGCTAAAGTTTCTGTGATTCTTGAAAACTGATCCAAGAATCTTACTAACAAAGCAGAAAACTTTGGTGGTTTTGCCATAAAGATCCAAGGACTTAACCTGTTTCTGATCTCAAAGTGCATTAACCTAGGTCTTTCTTCTCCCTATAGTTTGATTCAGAGTAGTGTCAGAGTCTGTCTGTTGGTCATCAGTATGCAAGAAAAGCCTGAAAGTTATTAAAGAGGGGATATTTACTGAGTATGTTGCCCTGTGCTCATGATAGCAGATGAATGAAACACCGTATTATTACTTTTAAAATGAAGAGTCCGCTCACTGCTGTTTCAATATCCGTCTGTTTGTACTGAAAGTTGTGTGACTAGATAGAGAAATAAACTGTAACTCCTTTGATCAGGATTTGTTGGGACCTGTTTGGAAAGCCTGTAACGTTTTGTGCACATTATTTCTGAACAATGTGCAACCATGTGTGAAATACAACTCACAATATACTCAACATGGTTGTAGCAGCTATTTGCACCATGATAAACTCTGAAGTGGAAGTTCCAGGGTCAGGCTTAGTCCTGGTTCTGTCCTAAGCTAATTACATCCTTCCATGGACTTTCCCTGCCCAGCCTCTTTTGTTTCCTAGGAAGGGAACTTTTCTATAACAGGCTGACTTCTACAGCTGAAGGGTAACACTGTTTTTCCTTCCTGAGCCTAAGCCCCAAGTAGTTCAGTGCTTCTGAGCTCTAGTTTGCCAGGATTATCCGCTATGGGCCTGCACTTGTCACATAGGAAGATGTCAGATGGAGCCAGGACATGGAACTCCTTCTGAACCACAAGGTCATGAAATTTTGCCCTTAAAGCATTTCATTCCACAGTCCAATTTCAGTCCAGTTCTCTGCCTGAACTCACCTTCTAGAACTCAAAAAGTTGCCACTCCTCTTTTCTTTGTCAACTGGGAATAACATGAGTATTACACGAGAAATGGATTGCTCATATCCTGCTTTGCTTAAAAACTGTGCTGTGCACAATTTTTTGAGAAGTCTCTTGCTGATTCTAATATGCATTATAATGTGCTCTACTGAACATAAAACACAGGTTATTTGCTTAGTAATAGCTGTATTTTGCATTAAGCTGAAGAACTGAGCCATGGAGCAAGAAAAATAGAACAGGTACAACATGAGGAGGCTGGAGAACGGAACCAGCACAGACATGGTTCTCATTTTATAAATATTTTATGAGATCTGGGAATCTCTTCCTTCCACTGGACCTCAAGTACCCTGTGCAGATGTCTCTGTACTCAATATTTCATTAATCTGCTACGGAAAACACTCCTTCTGTGACTGGTTTGGCTTTGTGGTTTTTTGGTGTTTGTTTTTGGTTTTTTATAACCTCAGGTTTATGTTTAATCAACTAGACTTTTCTTTGTCACCTTCTAAAGAAGCTGAGGAGACCCCAAAGCATCACTTCTGTGATCTCTGCAGGTGGAAATTAATCTTGTATGCCCAAATAGGGGAAAGAGAAAAGGCCTTGCAGTCCTGGCTTCCATACTTAAAAAAAAAAGTCATCTAAAGAAATTTATCAGTCTCCCAGAATGAAGAGATGGAAGCCACTGTACCTAGTGCAAGCTGCTGTGCACTCACATGAATTCAAGTTCCTCTTCCAAGGAAAAATAAATGGTTAGAAAAAGAGATCACCACTCCTGGTTCCAGCATGAATCCAGCTGATGGCATGTCAGTCCTGGTTTCAGCATCGATCCACCTGCTTTGGCCCAGCCCATGAGATGTCCAGGGTCCTGGGGGCACTACTTTTTCATGGGCAGGTTTCCTTACCTCAAATGGGTTTCTCACTTTCTCTGTAAATTAATTATCATGTGCAGTTCATTCTTCCAGTCTTTCTGGAAAGGCTTCAGGGATCTTGGGTAGTTTTAATCCCACCCTAGCATAGTCTGTGCCCATTTCCTGTGCTGTGTAGTAGTTGTCATAGAAAAATGCCCTATCTCTGCCCCACCTTCTCCAGCCAAAACATGATATTTCTCATGGCAGCAGTCCTTGGTTATTACCAACAATTCTTGTCTGTTATTTCCACCAGTCCTTGATTGGTTCCATGGCCATCTGGTTATCAGTGTTGAGACATAAACCTTTATCTTCTTACCCCCTTGTCTTCTGGGAGTCATGAGCTCAAAAACATCTCACTTTGGACCTTTGTTTAGGGGACCCCAAAAGAGTGGGTTTTAGTTATGGTGATTTTCCCTCATAGCCACAATATCAGTCAGTAATTTTCTGTGAAGGCTCATTTAAGAAAAATATGATAACAACTACTTGGGTTTTTATTCAAGCAGGAAGAAAAATAAGTTTCCGAGGCTGTTGATTAAAAAACAGGTGCTTATTAAATCAGGGGAACAGACAGTGTTTCTGATACACTCGATAGGGACTTGGTCCAGGTGCAGTTTGTCAAGGCCAAAGCTTAATGAGCATTTCTCAGCTTGTTGTGCAGCCGGGGGAAGAGAGAGAGGCACCACCACAATCCACCCCATGACTGAAGTCAGTCTCTCTGGGTCTCTGCACCTGGACATGAATCCTCCAAGATTTGGAAATTCTGAATAGCAGAGGGTACTACAGCAAATAGTGCTGCAATTCTGATTAATTCCAGGCCTTGGCACCATGAGCAGCTGCACTGAGCATCATTGTCAGATGCTGTTACTCTTTTACTGTAGCAATCTCTGTGGTAAAAGAAAAGATTGTCCACAAGACTTCTAGGATAAAGACTTTTTGCAATATTGGTATGAAATTTTTAATTTTCTAAGAAAAATAAACTGTTACAAATCTCCTCACTTTTTGCTGAAGGGGCAAGACAGATTTGTTCCACTCTACCTTTCTCATTATAGATATGTTTTAAATACATGCATATATATGCATATATAAATAAAAATATATGTCTGTTTTAAACTTACAGACAAAAAAGCCTCCTTGTCTATGATTTTTTCTCTCTGAAAAAGATGGGAGAGAAGTTACATGGGATGAATGTTGCTATCACACACTGTGCATTGCTAAATGCATTGCTTGAGTGTACTGATAAGATCTCAGCAAAAAAGCTGAACAGGCAAATTATATAGTTAAATCGTGTGTAGTTTATTTTTAATATGTTCTGACATGTTTTTATATTCATGTCTTTCCTCCTCTCTGGTTTCAACATTTAAAATTCTGTAAATAAATTTATTCTATGGACAGCATTGTGGGAAATTCTCAAAAACACTTGCTGTACATAGGAAGCCAAATGTAAGTAGCTTTGACTGAGATTTTGGTCTCTTGCACAGATCTCTGAAACCATACTCTAAACGTGGCTAGACACTGTGGGAATCCTAAAAAAATATCTTAGCTTTTGGGCCTGGATGATAAAGGTCAAGCTTCAGTGATTGGGAAGTCTGATCAGAATGGAGCAGCTCTCCCAGTTTTCTGAACATGGTGTGTGACTTAGGGACGAGCTGGAGCCCACCTTCTGGGAAAACAGTTTGTCTTGTTTAAAACCCTCCTCACGAGGGTTTAACAGATTTCCCTCAGCAATCTGTTCGCATCGTTGATTACCCTCCTTGCTAAAAATATTCTTTTTACTACAAATTTACATTTTCTTGCCAAGACGTGTGAAACTCCGATTACGGATACTTCCCATCTGTGACAATGAGAACCCTCCCACGTGGGTAATCCAAGGATCCAGCTTCTTCCCATACCTGTAAGCAAACAAGCACGTGTGGGTTGCTCCCTGCAGCCCTCGCAGCAGGACTGGATTCTTACTTCAGAGCGGTGATGGGTTTTCCTGTGGACCTGCAAACAGCAGCAGTACTTCGGTGGGGAGCAGGAAAGCAATCTGGCTCCCTCTTGCTCGATTGAATTGAGTAGAAGGAGTTCACAGGGCGAAAGGGTGGGTGGTAATTATTCACACAGTGTCAATTATTTTACTTTTTTCCCCTATTGTTTCTAGAGAACCTTAATGTGCGTTTTGGTGATAAGTGCAGCTTAACCTGCCAGCCAAGACTGGGGCAAGGTTGCCGCCTAGTGCTCACTGTTAGCTGTCACAAGGCATCTGCTGCAGTCAGTTTCAGGTGGAAAGAACAAAGCAAGCAGGAACATCTCAAATTATCAAAGCTTTGGTAGTCATGCGGGCTTACATATTGGTTGGCTGAAAAGGATTTTAATGAATTACTTTGCCATCAGGGTTTAGTTTGCTTCATCTTTGTTACTTTGTGGCTCTGGAACTAATGACAGGCTGCTAACTGTGACTCACACGTTTTTACTCTCTGTCAGAATGTATTAAAAAAATTCCCAACAAACTGCCAGAAACGTGTGGAGTTCATTACAAAATATTTGGAGAACAGTGAAACTTCATGCTGTGGAACTGCATTCTCAAGATCAACTTTGTTTTGTAAGAAACTCCCATACTGTGTGTTTCCTTTCATCTTGCAGGGGAAATTACTGGAATGGTTTCTCTCAAGTGTTCTCTGTTCCTTAAACTTAACACTATGTAGGAAACTGGAGCAGTTAGTTCATACAGATTCTAAGCACTCCATCTTCTGCACATTACCGTTTCTGCAGGAGTATAAGCATGAATTCCTGAGTCCTTCTGCAAACATTTATTCATGTGCATTCAGAGTAAATGTTTGCCACCATACAAGCTGGGACTTGCACAAAATCATTAGAGCTTAGCCTCTGCGTAACTGCTCAGAAAATGTCCAGTATATAAATGCAAGAGGATATTTCACATCATTTAACAGTATTGGGTTTGTACACCTAAAAGCATTCTCTGAATTACCTGAAACCTCTTCCTCCATTTCCCAGTGCCTAACGAATCATGGGGTTTCTCACATCCTTGCTGATTTAGGATTTGTCCGGGTGGGAAAGATGCATTTCTGGTGGAACCCCTTTTTATTTTTGGTTTGCCTTTTCTTACAGATGTACATCACAAGCACAATTAAAACAAAGAGTAGCAGGCTAGCCAAGCCCGTGCTGTGTCTGGGAACCCTCTGTGCTGCCTTCCTCACCGGGCTAAATCGAGTGTCTGAGTATCGAAACCACTGTTCGGATGTGATCGCAGGCTTCATCCTGGGGAGTGCTGTAGCCTTGTTTCTGGTGAGTCCATCAGTCCTTCTGTGCTCCTTTTAAAATACCACAGTTAAAAAAGCCACACAAATTGTTAGCACTTGTAGCCTGGAAGATCAAATTCTAGCCCAATCTAGTTAAAAGTATTATCAAAGAAAATCCTAATATGTAATCAGATTCATACTAGTTGGTAAGTCTAATTTGGTAGCATTTGTACATTTTATATATTTCAATTATTTTAATTACTCTACATGTTCTTACTTGATCAGTTCCAGAAAATGCTGCAAAAGGTGGTGTAGATTTCAATATCAAAAGGAGGGTGTACTTGAAACTCTTTCTCTGTGTTGCCAAATCCTTCTGTGTGCCTTGTATCTGGCAAAAATGTGAGGTACAGGGTGTTTCTGGGGCTTCTGTGCTGTGATCCTGGTTCTTAATTTTCTTTCAGACCACAAAAGAAGTGTAATAGAAGGGAAGGTCAGAGTAGATTGCAGCTTTTAGAGTCAAGTTTAAGTTGTCACCCCCTCAAAGGATAACCAAACATACTCAAATGCATCAAAGGCCTTCCCACAAAACCTAGGAGGAGACTCTCCAGACTCTGGGCGTAACTGGCTCTCCTGTGGGCTGCGTGGTTTAAATGTTTTGTTTGGTGATGGGTCTCTTGTTGAGGATTTACTTACCCAGCAAGCTGTCCAGGTCATTCTCACTATTACCAAGAAATGTGCCGGGTTCCATTTAATCAAAATACGCTTCAAAACTATCCACTGCATAGCAACAGACACTTTATCCCTGTAATCAGGAAGGATTAAGTTTCAAAGATCCCTTAAATCTCGATTTTCCTGTTACTGATTTTTTTTCTAGTCTGTACTTGAAAAAGCAACAACAGGCCTTCAAGCGTCATTTATTCCTGTGCTCATTTCAGATAAAAACACATCTACAGCCTCTGACCTGAATTTCCTTGACTTTAATGTGAATAGTTTGTCTGGTTCCCAATGAGAAAGGCAATTTAAATCTCACCCATGCTATTTAAGAGGCAGTTGCCCCATCTATCAGGCTGGACAGTGTCTGTGCTCCCAGTACCTGTTGGTGGCACTGACAGCCTGTCCCCAGCTGTATTTTGACCTTGCAGACCTTCTGGCGCTCTGTAAGTGTCACAAGCTGAATTTCAGAGTGGAGAAAGGGGTCTCCCCTGGGGGATACTGTCAGATCCCTGGCACCAGTCCTGCTGGCACAGAACCCACCCAGACTGCAACCTGCTTCTTGCTTGGGTCTGTGGCAGTGAAGGGGAACAGCCAGCAAGGAGCTGGCTGCAGGAATCACTCCACCAGCAAAACGTGTCAGCTCCTGTGTACCTTTTTTTCCCCCATGTCCTCAAGGTACCCACTGCCATGCATGGCTGTTCTTACTGGCATCACTGTCACCATGTGGGTGCTATGAGTCTGGTCATGCATAAGCAAGGGATTTGTAGGACAAACACTACAGTGGTGGTGCTGGAAGCATGCAGGAGTGGTGCTCAGTGTTGTCATCCGGATGTGAGGGAGATTCAGCCATCCACATTCACTGTGAAGTGGCAAAGTCAGAGTTTGAAGGGAGTATTTGGCCAGTAAAGGGCATAATTTGGGTAGTCTGTTGTTCTGGGATGATAAGGTATACATGGAGGTCTCTGCTGTGTCCAGTGTGAAATGTAAAAGGGCTGAGAATAGCTCTTCACCAAGGCAGTCCATCGTGCCCAGCTGTGTCAGTAAACACACTGCAGCCCAGGGCTGAGACAGAGGATGCCTTGAACCAAACCCAGGGTAAATTCTTTCAGTTGTGCCCCACCTGGTAATTCTCCCTCTAGGCTTTTCCTGAGGACCTCACTCTGGTTTTTTTTCTGCATTACACAGGGGATATGTGTTGTTCATAACTTTAAGGGCAGTCATGCAGCTCCTTCTAAACCGAAGCCTGAAGACCCACGAGGAATGCCACTAATGGCTTTTCCCAGGGTGGAAAGTCCTCTGGAGACACTGAGTGCACAGGTACTGTGAAGCTCTTACCCAGACCATCACCAAGCATATTTTCTGTTGGATCAGAGTAAAAAGTAGCTTTGTAGCTGACTACACAGGCCTCATTTCTAGCCCATTGAACAGAGTGAAGCTGCATCATGGCAGAGGTTTTTTTAAGGCATTTGTCCCTGAAACTACCAAATACTGTAGATCATCTGCCCCCATATATATCCACAGCTAAAGAAGTAGGATTTCATATGCCTCAAAAACTTTTGCTTAGAAGAATAAAAAACTGAGAGAAAAATAAAAATAATTCTACCTAATTACATTCCAGAAAACTTCTGAGATTTATGAAGGATCTACTTTTTCCTGAGGATAAACTAGTCTGTCCTCAAAAATAATATAGAGATTAGGTTTTTTATCCTTGTTACTGTTCATTATCTTCTATAACAAGAAGAAATAATATACTCTTTTCTATCTCTAAGTCATCATATTAGCATTTATTCAAGCCTGCAAAAAATAGCTTCTAGGAACATCAATATTGATTGTGTTTCTGTTAAAACTACTAACTTTAAATGGCTTGTGTTGGTATAACTGCATCATGCCCAACCCTTTCAAAACAGACAAGTAAATGCAACCTGCCAAGAAATTCTGTGAACAAGGATAAACTGTAGTTTATGAGTTATCTGAAATACGCTGGTGTAATTTATTTGGTCTTTAAATTGTACTTCCTTTATTAATGGCCTGTCACATATGATGTGTGGCAAGATCAATAGCAATTTTTGTTAAACTCTTTGTGAAATACACTAAGGAGTTTTTAAAAAAATAGGGAAAATACTCTCTCTAATGTCCAGAAATACTTTGCTTAATTGAAGAGTCAATTTTTATTAGGCAAAGATTTACTGGAAGACTTTCCACTAAATCTTCAGAACTGTGTGCATTACATGTTCTCTCAATGGGTTTATAGTCCAGAAACTAAGTGCTACTTTTATATCCACATTGTGTTGTGTAGACAGAAGGGCTGAGCAGGTGAAAATATTCATGAGCTGTGAGAAAAATTTTGTCCAGTCAGCTATGAAGTGCAGGTAGGGACTGATCATTAGCTGTTGATGTCCATCAGAAATCAACAAGATAATTTTCTTAAATTATAATAATTGACCGTACATCTACACTGCAGGTTTTATGAGCGGGGGTTTTTCCCGTTTCCACACTAGTAGGGTATGTCAGTGCCAGACTGTTGTATACAAACATTCATGTGTTTGCCTTTTCCTCTTTGCAGAATCACTCTGCCTCTATGACTGAAGTAACCTGAGATGGGAGATCGGCAACTGAAGCTATTTTTTACTACCCTCCAGTAAAATACTCCAAGACACACAGTTACTAAATGTCTAACTGTGATGACCAGTATTATGTTATGTCTAGTTAGAGGCTAATGTTTTGTACTTTTTTTGTATGAGGAAGTGATGTAGCTTGCCCTGATTTTTTGTCAGCTTTAATATTATAATGCCAGACTTTAAAAGCAAAACAGAAAAAGAACAAAAAAAAACCCCTTTTCTTGTTTAAAGTGTGCACTGAGAAACTACATCTATGGAATTGTTGATGTTGTTATGTGATGTTTGTACACAATTTTTTTTCTTCTCAGTTTTGAATTTATATATCTTGGGGAAAAAAGATTCACTTTTACCTTTTCTTACCATAAGAAGTGCTGAGTCAGATTCTTATGTGAATAAACTCAGCACGGATTTGAAGTAATTGCATATATTTAATTCATATTAAAATAACAGCGATCAGGAATCTAACCTGAATGATTCTATTGACAAGAAACAAAAATCCAATCTTGATTCAGTGAGCTGCTTAAGTGTTCCCTAGGAGTTAATGGATTTCAGTTACCACCCAGTTTCCAGACTAGAAGCATGTCCTTAAGCACCTCACTGAATCAAAGCCTGATTGTTCTGGTGTGGGTGGTTGTGCTAGCTATTGAAGAATAACTAAAACAGCATCCTTGGTCTGCAATATAAACAGACCAGACATCAAAATTTACCGTAGTAGCTGATAGCATGTGAGCTGACTATAACATCTCCCTAGATCCTCATTCCTCCCCAAGGCCCAGCTAAAGCTCCCAGTGAAACCTGGCTTCAGGAATTGACTATGGGGATATATAGCCACCACTGTGGGGCTGAGGCTGCGCTTCAAGTTTTTATCACTTCATGATAGATTTGTGGGGTAACTACTGACACTGGTGCAAAGGAAAAGTGACACCACTCCTTCACCAGGGCAGCATTTCTTGGCATTCAGATTGGCATAGCCAAGAAACCAGTTTTGCCACCCAAAATGTATTTTTTTCCTGAGGGGCTTCGACAAGTCAAGGAAAAAAATAAAGACAGAAAGAAAGACAAGAAAGACAAAAAGAAAGAAAGTAAGAAAGAAAGGAAGGAGAGAGAAAAAAAGAAAGAAGCTGAGTCTATAATAGCAGTCTGCATTTTTTGTAAATTCTGCTGTACAGAATTTATATCAAAACTGCTATTTTACGATTTAACAGCTTTGTCATTATAAAGACAATTAAGTATGGGTTGGGAATGGGAAGAACAACCATAAAAAAGCCCATTTGCAGTGGTTAGGACTGGGCCAAAGGCTTCATTAAATGATTTTACACTGTTTCTAGGATTTTCCTGCATCTCATTCTTCTAGCATGGTGATAACTTGATAACTGCTGTGTGTGTCCTTTAAAGAATGGAGCCTCTGTACTTTTACTGGAATGTTTACCTCACATTTCCATGTTGATTCTTCTTGGCTTTTTTTTGTATATTTTTTCCAAAACAGAATCAAGAAAAAAATTATCAAGAAAGCAAACATGTGAGCCAGTCTTTCATTTGCCTATGACACAAAGAAAATCTGGAATGTCTGTGTCTGGTCCTGTGGTGTTTCTTCCTTCTTCTGACTCTACTGGTGTGTGCTTCTGGCTATATAAGGATCAAACTTGGGCCATGCTTTTTGTGGTCATGAGGAGCTAAGTGTTCTGGGTCCCTCACTATAGCTGTAATCAAAATTCCAAAGGGAAAAATCTGTTCGGAATAATTTTGTTAAAAAATACCCTCCCAAGCTGGCTTTTACACACTTTCTTCTGATCTTCACTACTGCTTTGGCCTAAAACAAAGAAAGATGCATGGGCAGGGCTTTTATTTATTTATAATTCAATTCAACTCAAGTGATAAACTTAAAAGCCCAGGGATAAAGTGATTAAGCACTTGGCAGTTTTGCCCTTCCACAGCTCAGGTGCTATGTGCAAGACTTTGATGTCACGTCTTATTTCTGCTATTTCAGCTTGTTACAAGCAGTTAAATGCTTTGCATCTCAAACACCTATGTGTGAGTCTCTTTCCTTGTGCACCAGTCCCTGCAGCTTCCTGTGCTGATGGAAGCATGAGGTCTGCACCTCTAAGGGACTCTTATGTCTGAGATCAGGGAAATGGCAGTTTGACTCAACTCAGACACAGAAAAACATGAGACAAGCTGCTGTTGAGCTCCTTTCTTGCCTGTCCCAATTCCCAGTCCAGTTTTTCATTCTGTTCTGATCACATTAAATGAGCTATCAAAGTTACATCCTGGGAGAGATACAGAAAGGAGAATGAGCACAAAATGCAACAACAACTCAGTGTTTTTTTAAATAGTGAGTGTTAAAGAGGAAACTAGGAGGTGCAGGTATCTGGTTTTGATGGATGGACATAATTTCATGAAAAAGTAACTTAATATTCATTGCTCCCAAATAGCCTTTGAAGCCAACAAGATGACAACCATTTGTCACACTGTGGTTTCCCATAAACTACAGGGGAGGGATTTGTGAACATTCAGCCTTCCATGGTGATCAGTGAAAGAGCCCCAGTTCACTCATCCCAGTTCACCCTGCAGTGGAACATGTCGGTGTACATGTACACTATTCTGTAATTCTCCAACAGTCAAAAGGAGAAAAGAAAGTATTTCTTAAATTTCTTCAGAGCTTTTGAGAAGAAAGCAGCACTTGAGAAGTCTGCTAAGAAACTGAGCACTGTAACACACAGAAGCAGCAGTGCCTGAGTGTGCTTCACACATCTGCACACGGAAAGAAACCAGGGGAGCAAGGGTTCAGGGCATGGAGTGGTATATAATCAGGACATTTCTGGATTATTCCCAGAAAAAAAATCACACAGACTCTCAACCTCACTGGAAACAACTTGTTTCATAGAAAACACTTTTGAAGTGCTATGCATTTCTCAGACCATTTATTTCTTAATCCTCCTGACTTTTCTACTTGCCTCCTCTGATTAAAAGCAGACCTATATCACCAGTTAGATGGGGACAAAAACTAAACACATAGACAACATGGAAGAAAAACTAACACTTTTAATTTAAGAACTTAAAAAGCTTAACAGACTCTTAACATGCTCTTAACAGACATTGCAGAATTGGACAAGATGCCTTGATAGCAGCTGACTTCACAGGGCTGTTGGAGACTTCTACTGAGTGAAGAGATTTCAGCGAAATTTTATGAGTGAAATTCACAGATTTCACCCCAACGAAGAGGGCTCTGCTGCTGCCCTGCAGCACAAGCCAGGCGCCACAGGGATGCTCCATGGCGGGACTCAGTGCTGCCAGATGATTTTCAGGTTCGGGGGCAGCTCCGCAGCCGTGAGTTCATCGATCTTGCTCCCATCCTTCACAGGGGTGCGATAGAAGCTCAGGACGTCCCCGGCACGACGCATCTGGTGCAGCTGGGAGTTGGGGACAGCGTGTCCCAGCTCTACTGCCAGCCGGGCCAGCAGGCGATGTTTCAGCCTGGTCTCCTGCAGGGGAGTCTGCTGCCAGTCCTCAGGAAGAGAGGGCCCAAAGACCTCCCTGACGTGGGACTCGAGGCAGCTCTGCAGGCCCTCGGGAGGGAGGTAACTCCGGCGGCGTGGCAGGGGACAGATCAGACTGGGCTTGCTCCTCTCCTCCTTCTCAGGAACTGCTCGGTCTGCTTCCACTTCTCTTTCGTCCTTCCTGCTGGCAACAGAAAAGAAACATTTTCAGCCTCTGGGCTACTCAAGACAGAGTAAGAGCATTTTTGTGTTTGTGGTGTTTTAAACCAGACTCAATTCAGACACCACACATCCCATGGACTCGTCAGGTCTGTTATCCAGAACTGGACAGGCTTTCCCCAAGTGCTGCTCCCCACACAGACTGCCTCTGCAGAGCAATCACCTATCCACCTTATTTCATTGATCTGAGTAAAAACCGTTTTAACAAGACAAATCCTGAATGACTTGTTCAGGGGGTGTTGGGCTAAGTGACCTCCAGAGAGCTACGGCCCGGTGAAAGCCCAGCCCCAGGATGCGGAGAAGGCCAGAAGCCACCCCCCGCCCTGTGCCCTGCGAGTACCTGCGGCCGCCCCAGAACGCTCTGAGCCCCGCGGGCCCGAGCCCCGGCCTCCGCCGTGCCGCCGCCCGCAGCGCCCGCACCGCCGCCATGCTGGGGCGCCGCCAAGCGCTTCCGCGCGGCCACCGAGGATGACGCATTTCCTGCCGCGCCCCGCAAAGTCTCATGGGAAATGTAGTCCGCCCCCTCAGGCAGCCCCCCTCGCTGGCAGACGGAACGCGTGAAAATTTCCTTAGGAAAAGCCGTTCTTTGATGTTTGGTCTTTGTGGGCTTTCAAGCCTTTTGGACTGGAACGGAGATTTTGTCCGTGTAACAGAAAGTAGTAACAAGCTCTAAGTGATTGGAAAGGCAAATTACTTGTTGGCTGAATGCCTTCTTAAGCTTAAGGTCCTGACAGGCTTCAGTGACCTCAGACTTAGGGGTGGTTAGCAAGGCTTGGGAGCACAAATATACCACTGATGGTGGACACAAAGAATGCAGAATTGATGGGCACCAGGACATTTGGCAGAACCCCCAAGACAAGACACAAACTAACAAAGCCAATGCAGCAAGTGTGCTGAATCAGCCCTGGCTGGGTAAAAGATTATTGCAGAAGGGGCAGATCAAGGCCATCGACTCATGGGCAACAATTCAAGAAATCACTGACTGAGGAGAAGGACTGAGCATGCAGACTAATTAGCATGAGAAGCGAGAGGATCATTAACTAGCAGCAGACTGGATACTAATTATTATTAAAAATAGGTAACTTGTAGTCAATGAATATTAATTCCTTTGTTTCCTAAAATAACTAAATAAGGGGAAAATTTTGGTAATCTTGGTGCTGGTGGTGGCTTATAAATAAGAGGGAATGGGACTTTCAACACAGATAGTGACAGGACAAGGGGGGACAGTTTTAAATTAAAAGAGGGAAGAGTAAATATTTGGAATAAATTCTTTACTGTGAGGGCAGTGAGACCTTAACACAGGTTGCCCAGAGAAGCTGGGAATGCCCCATTCCTGGAAATGTTCAAGGCCAGATTCAGACAGGGAGGGCTCAGAGCAGCCTGGTCCAGTGGAAGCTGTCCCTGCCCAAACCAGGGAGGCTGGAACTGGATAGGTTGAAAAATATGATTTTTAAGATCATTTCTAATGGAAATGATTCTGAGATTGACCTTTGATCAGAGTATCAGTAGGATGCTGTTCATCAAGAGCAGAGGTTTCACTGAACTCAGGTGTGTGGAGGCCCAGAGGACCACAGCTGAAGCAGGAAAGAGATATAATTCCTGACGCTAGCATCAGCCTCTGGAGTGTTTTTTGACAAATCACTGGCTCTTCATTCATTGTCAGGAGAGATGAAATTATGCAGTGACTGGATCCACATGAAGGATTTTGGCTGTTTATTTATTGCCTGTGTGACACACTGGTTACTAACACAGAGGCCATGAGGAGGTGATTTTGCCTGTTTTCCCTCTATTTGTTGGCAGGAGCAGCAAGTGCCACTGGCCAAGAGGAGCAGCCAGCAGAGAGGTGACCCGGAAAAAACGCCTGGCCCTGGCTGTTTAGGGGGCTGCTCCAAGGCCTCATGAGTTGATTGGTGTAGCTTGTAGCCAGGCAAATATTCTTACATAATCTTAGGCTTGCTGTTTTTGCCATCTGTGCCTTTTTTTCATGACAATCATCTGACTTTAGCTAACAAAGCTTATGCCTTTAACAGGGACACAGCAACTTTGCCAAAGGTCAAACCATTGGTCTGCAACATAAGCCTCATCATTCAAGCTACACAACACGTAGACCAAGATGCCTTCGTGCATGCTTTGTGTTAATTATTACGGAAAACACCACTGTAAAGGTGATTTGTAAGGACAGTCTTTGAACAGCTGTGACTCAACACTTGCAACCCTAACACAGTGTGCAGCAGCCTCATCTCACCAACGATGGTTCTCCAGAGACATGAGATGCTTCTGAAGGTGGTGTTGTTCCTGTGGCCTGATTCCCGAGCACTGCTTGCTGTTTACATATCCAAAGTGTTGCAGTGTCTGCCGGACTTCTGTCAGCAGGATTAACCTCTTCAGCTGAGTCACTACCGGGTTATCTCCCTTTCATATCTTCAGAGTTTCCCAAGCTCACCAGCTGTAACATTTTGTGACTCAGTCTTTGCAAGGACTACCGAAAACCACTGATGTGTGAAAGTTATTGTAAAGTTTACACAAAACAAAAAGAATTGTGAGGTAGAGTTTGTTTTTTTTTTTCAATTACTGTTTTATTGACATGATTGAATACACATTCAGGTTTTATAATTGAGGATTGTGGCTGCAAAATGTGGTTATGGGCAGGGGTAGCTATTTGAATTGCTAGGGAACTACTGAATCTGCCTGCTATTCCAGGGGCTGAGTTTCAGACTGAGGGATGGTGGGTTCATGATTCATTGGCAGCTGTTGTTTGTTGTTTGGAAAGAATTTCCTTTCCTTGGAATGTGCAAATGAAAAAAGAATATCCCCTTGGTAAATTGTGGGAGTGAAGGGTGGAGAGGAAGCTAAGCCATTCTATCTCCAGTTTGGTGTAGGGAAGGAAAATTAGATTTCTATGTTTTTCTTTCATTTCTGAACATCTTCCACTGTGTGAGAAGAGACAGGAGGAAGGAAGGCTCCTGCCATTTCAGTAGGTGTAGCTGGCAGTGAACAGTGACTGCGTGGCAGCTGCATCAGTCTTCCCAGACAGGACATACTGTCCCCTGCAAGCCAAACTGTTAATCTGAAGAAGGGAAAAAAAATAGAGGGAAAACAATCAGCATGTGGTAAAAAAGGCAGATGTGTAAAGAGCAACCAGTAGGAGCAACCAAGCAAGGCAGAAATAACAGAGAAACACCTCTGGTGAACATGAAGTGCCAGGAGGGGTGGGATCAAGAGCAGCCTTAGGAAGGTGACAGCATGTGTCCCTTCATGAAGAGCACCTCTTCTCTGTGCTGGGGGAAGCCTCATACCTGTGCCCGCTTGCGGAAGGCCTCTTGAGCAGCCTTCTTGTTCTCGTTTTTGCCCAACCAGGCAGCCAGGGCAGAGGCTTGCAGGGCTCTCCCATAGGAAAAGGTCAGTTTCCAAGGCTTAGGCAGAGGGGACTGATTCATGGCATTCAGGTTGAGAGAAGCCTCCTCTTCACTCTGACCTCCAGACAGGAAGCAGATTCCTGCAAGAAAGAGGTTTTGAGGCTTAGAAATAGAGTGTTCTAGCCACCTCAATCCCTGACCTTCACTTGCCAGAGGAGCAGGCATGTCAGAGGTAGGAGAGAGAGCGGGAATGAAAGATAGGAATGAATCAGGAATCACCAGGAACAGCAGCAGGCACGGTGCGAAGAAGAGTAGTGACTGTTGCTATGGCAACATCCTGAGGGGTGTACTTCTTGGAGCAGGAATGCCCAGCTGTCACCATGTTGGGCTTCAGCAGTGTTCCCTCCAGGTACACATGATGATCATTCAAAGCCTTGTAGACAGCAGCCAGAACCTGAAAACAGAAGGATTGAAAACAGACCTCTGCTCAGATCTTCATCTCAGCCTGCTGTGGAAAGACAGCTTTTTTTTTTTGGTACTGTAGCAAGATCAAATTGAATTTTGCTTTCTCATGAAATTTATCTCCAGGGTTGCAGTTGTGGAGACCCCAATGCTTTTGAGATAACCAGGATACAAGTCTCCATATTTAAGGGATTTGTCCCTGATGAGATTGAGGTAATTTGGTTTGGTCCTGATACATCTTTTTGAGATTGAGAATGCTTATATTGTCATTGAAGTGAAAATCCAAAAGCATGGACACAAATACACTTGGATTTCTTATTAGTTTGTTATGTGCCTAGGAGGACATTTTGGGTTAAATCTGCTTGGGATCTGTGAGCACAAACTGCACAAAGTTTAGCTGCTGATTTTGGGGGGGGAGCACAGAGGGAGGAATCTCTTCTTACCTTCTCTGTGACATACTGACAACGCTGGAGATCATGATCTCCATCAGGCAGGATTTCTGGCTCCACGATGGGCACCAAGCCGTGCTAGGAAAAGAAAGACAGGGGATTCTTTAGGGCTATGAAAGTAAAACTGTTCTTCTTTGCTCTGACTGTGGTGGTATTCTTTGTGCTGTGGTGGCCTTCCTCCTTGTCTTTCCCAAAACCCTTGCAGGAATTGTCCTTTCAAGCTACCTAGAGTGTTATCACAGGGAGAAGGGGCAGCAGCATCTCAGGAAAGGTTGCTGGAGGAGAGGTACCTGCTGGCAGATGCTGGCATAGCGTGCCAAGGTGTTGGCATTCTCCTGGATGGCCAGTTGAGAGGGTGTTGTGCTGGTGATCTTCAGCACTGCACGCCACTTGCCAAAGTCAGCACCATCTTTCTTGTACTGGGCACAGCGTTCAGCCAGCCCATCCAGCCCTGCAGAGGAAGAACAATGCTTCACTGAGAGCTGCTCTTCAGCTCTGGAAAGTATTGTGACTCCAGCCAGGGCTGCATCTCAGGTGAGTCACCCTATGGCTTTTGCTGCACGGGCCATAGCTTAGGCTTCTTAGATCTCTCCTACCTTGGATGGTGGTTTCTCCATTTGTTCCTGCGAGAGGTGCTGTGCCTTTGTCCAGCTGCGGAAAAAAATAGGAAGAGTTACAGAAAGGTGGGAATTGGTCTACTTGTTACCTTCTTACCTATGTCTAGTCTGCCTTTGAAGGTTGACTGTTAGTAATGTGTGGACCTTAACATGCTCAAGGTGCAAAGGAAGGAAATGTCGGAGCAAAGGGGAAGAAAAAGGAGTGAACTGGGTAAGAGGAGTATATAGAGTGAACTGGGTAAGTGTGTATATAGATACCTGCTGGGAATGGCTCAAGAATTCTATCACATGTGGAAAGAATTAGATTTGGGGTTCTGCTTGGAGAGACTTATTTGAAGTGATGATTGAGTAGATGGGAGTTGGTCTATGAAAAGTTCCATTATCTAGTGCAAATGTGTCTCTAGTTATTTGCACGAAAGCAATGCAGAGAATTTTAAAACCGAGGACAAAAATGGGGTGAGGGGAGGGGTGGGGGGAGATTGGTGGGGGCATTGTTTTTCAGGAGAGAATGAAGCCCCAAATATAATTTTCTCTGGAATGTGGTGTTGGGATTATGGTGCGAGCCTAGCACATACAGATACTTACCTTAATTCCCACTACAATGCCTTTTTCCTTGATGAGTGCTGGGAATGGCTTTCCACTGCTGTCTTTCTGATAGAGGGTCTCATGGAAAAGGATCACTCCCCCAATGCTCTGGTTGATGGAAGTGTCCGAAGAGAAGAGTATCTCTCTGAAAGCTCGGCGGTTCTCCTCTGTGTTCTCTACATTGATCCGCTGCAGCCTGTTCCCCATGGTACCTAGTGAGGTGGACAAAGACCAGACAAAGAGGTACTAGGCTTGGCTGGCCTTCTGGTCCCAATAAGTAGTAATGAACTGGGGTTTCAGTTCAGAGCTCCCCTTCTCAGCTTACACTTTGTAAGCTTTTGTTGTTGTAGTTGCAGTCCTGCCTGGCTGAATTGTTTCTACTCAAACAATACTTTCTAAGTGTTTTTCATTTACTCCACTGATTTCAAATATGAAGCGAAACTAAAAGGAAAAAACATCTTGCATACTGATAACTGCTTGATGTCCAAAACTTACCCACTGATTCATCTGCAGCTAGGATCCCCTTTCCTGAAGCCACAATCCGCTGAGCTATGTCTGCAAGAGCTTTCTTCTGCTCTGGAGACAGCGCTGGGAACTGGTGGGTCATGTTGACTTAGCTGTGGAAGAGAATTACTGTTACAAGTAATTCTGGGGGAAACTGTAAACCACTGACACCAAACGGGTGTTTCCTCTGCAGGGCTCTTGGTGCTTGTTTGATCCATGTTATCATAGGCAATATGACCAGAAATCCGTTAGAGTTCTTCTAGGCTTGGTGTGTCTGTAAAAACTAGAAAGAAATGCAGGAGACACATCCTGCCACATCCTTCTAGAACCCAACTGGGAAAGACTCTGTATATTACCTGGATTTGCTCAGAAAATAAAGGAAGGTCAGTCTGTCATATAAATATGCACCAAGTAACAAATAAGCAAATTGCTGACTCTGCAGATTTCTCGTTCCTGTCAGTGGAATGCCAGTTATTCCATTGCTTACTTTTACACATTTCCTAACACTGTTCCTCTTCTATTTCCTGCCTCTGTTGTTAGTATTTGCTGCTGAGTCTGTTTCCATCCCAAACTTTTTGCCTGGGTTTGTAATTCTTCTCCATATGGCTGCTTTCAGAACTGCAGTGAATTGCTTCCTCTACAGAAGATATGGGGCCTTAGGAGAATTACCCTTCATTTCTATCCTTTTAGCTGTGGTAAGGGGTTACCTGCTGCAACTACTGCATCTGGGTTCTGTCTTGGTATGACAAAATTCTTGGTCTTAATAAAGTTTTGGTTATTTGGCCTTAAATTACAGTTTCTCTGATCATCTGAACAGTCCAAGTGACTTTTCTGAGTGTATAGACCTGGAAGAGATTTTTTTTCTGTTTCAGACTTACTTCAGTTTATCATATGTGATAGCTAAGGCAACACCTGTGTTTTTATCAGTGGGTGAGAAATGCAGAAGGTAATTGATTAAAAACAACATATAAGATCTCAAATATCATGTTTGCCTCCAAAAGGGTGGGCCTCTGGACAATGTTTGCATTTTCTATTCCCAAACTCTGCCATTTCATCAGAGATGGCAAGAAAATATTTCTCCCTATATAAGCATGTAGGCAGTCAAGTCCAACTTCTTATTTCCCTGCACACAGATGTTGTCTTGCCAGGGAATCCTTGTCTTATCCTTCCTTCTGAAAGGCATAATGGGGAGAAACAATAAAGAGTCTGTCTGTTACTCGTGATAGGGTACGGAGTCCTATATAGCATGTCAAATGGTGCCAAAATCTTCTGGCAACAATGCCATTACAGGATAGTAACAGCTGTAAATTCATGCCCCTGGATTATAGCTGAAGGCTATGCCACAGAGTCATTTTAGGTTTAGAGGGAAGATGAAGAGGTGCAGGATGAAGACAGTCAAATTAGGGAGAGTTCCCTGCCTTTCAAAGGGCTGAAATACCTTCTTGCAGAGGTCCGGGTGAAATAGGCTTAGCTGAACCCCTCTCTCAGCATGCCAGCCTGTGGCCAGAACTCTGGGAACCGTCATTCTACTGTGGTGATTACAGCTCCATCACTCCCAGCTCTTGGCCTTTTCAGCTCATTCAGAAGAATTTGAAAATCTGTAGTTTATGCTGCATAGCTACTTAAGTTCACCTACAACTCTCCTTATCCCCCACCTGCTTTCTGTGTTGGATGTGTTTCAAAAAGAGGAAATTGGTTTGTTATTATTATTACTGTAATAATAGTTTGGTGATGAGCACCCTAGTTAAAGCGACACTACTATTAAATAAGTTGCTATGCAAAATGATAAGGAATCACTCCAGTAGTTCTGAGTCTCTGTAGAGAAGACTGGAAAATTGTGCTCTGGCAAGAATATGATCTTGTTCAAGGTCAAAGCTAATGAATTGCTAAATCAGATTTAGGATTTTAGAGTTGCAGTTTTAAGCTGTGTTACAGCACCATGAGGTGTATCCAGGTAACACTGAATCCAGCTGGCTGGACTGCGAGATCACCAGTTGCTACAGTCATGTTATGATGGGTGCACTTCCTTTCCAGCAATTCAATGAGACTAATGTTTGCTCTATCTCACTTATTCCTAGTGTTCACCTAAAGATAACAAGTAGACGCTTATCACTCAAAACCAGCCTGCAAAGCAAATTTTCAAAATACAGAAGTATGAGTTTTCAGTGAATAATACTGTTCCAAGTGAGTACTCTGAGAGACTGAAAAAATAAAGTGTAGTTTCAGAGTAATTGATTGGAAGACAGAAAATTCTGTTTTCTATGCAAGTATCTCACTGAGTGAGGATCAGGTGGAGATTTGCCCCAAGTTTCCTCAAAATTATCTTTAAGACCATGGTGAGCGGTTCCCAGCTGCTCTGCTGAGCTACAGGGACAAATAAAAGGCACAGTGTTTCTAGCCAAAATGGTGAAGAAATGAGGGCAAAAGAACAATTGTAAACCTTATAATAGCTCAAATTGTTCTAGTACCCTTGATTTAGCATTTTATTTTTCTGTGATTCTTTCGTGAGAAGAAAAATTTCTGAGAATCTTCATATCTGCATTCAGAAAGGCTGTCTCTGCTGCCAAGGTCCTGGTCTGAGCAGGGGAGCAGGCAGAAGAGGAGTGGAGAAGTCTTACCCTTCAATAACATTTCATACAGACACCTCGTAAAGAGTAACTTCTCAGCATATCCATAGAAGCTTTAATGCCCCCTCTTAAAAGCTGGATATGTCACTTCACAGGTCCTGACAAAAAAACTGTTGTGCCCAGGCTGCCAGAGCTGCACAGCTCATTTCAGTCTTCCAAGAACAAAGTCTATTTGTCTTTATCTGATTTATCTGTTTAAATTGACAACTTTTTCAGGAAGAAAAAAAGTTCTAATGAATTGTCATCTCAGTAACGGTAACTGGGAGTTGTCATACCACTAAGGTGTTTCAAGAAGCTTTATTTTTATTTACCCATTTTAGGTTGTGGGCTAAGTGCCATAAGCTCAGGCAATTTCACATTGATTTTACATTGTATGGATACAATGCATTCTCTTTGTAGTATCTGCTTACGTATTTTTTTTAAGTAATAATTTTAAAAAAAAACCTCAGAGGAATAAAACTGCACAAACCTCCCAGCTTTGTAGCTACCTGCAGTGCTTATCAGGCTTCAACAGCTCCTTAAGCAAACAAACTTCTTTGTTCAGCCTCCACCCTGTGGCCAGCAGGAAGTGGGGAAGTGGGGACAGGGCTCAGCACAGTTGTAAAAGTAAATACTGTCATGCTGAAATCTTGGGTTTTTCTCAACTACCATAACGAAAGAAGGGCTGAGGGGAAGTGTGTGATGGCAGCACAATCACTTGATCCTGTTAATACTAGCAGTGAGAACCAAAGAGCAGACTCAAGATGAATAGCAGAAGGAACAATGTTACATTTCTCTTCCAATCATCTTAGAAAATTTCAATACATCATTGATGTCTTTTTTATCCAAGAACCTCATGTGACTGGCATCTTCTAATCTTACATAAAAGCTCGCCTGAGTCCCGGTTTGCAGATAGGAAAAGACTGGATCAGAATCTCTAAGTTTTTCTCTTGGGTCTCTTCACTGCCTTCTTTTGTAAAATTGGTTGCAAAAGTGCAGGACCAAAGTTTTAAAGTACAGTTTGTATCCCACACATGTGGCTGTGTCCTATTCAATTACTAGTAAATACAGCGCTTCAACACAGCCCTTCAGTACCATCTCTGACAGTCAGCAATATAAAACTGCACACAAGAGATTTGCTTCCAAAGAACAGGGTTTGAAGAAGAAGCAGCTGAATGCATAAACAGATAAATATGATGGTAGGGGCAATGAAAAGTATTCCAAAATTTATTGTATGTAGGCACAGTGTCAGCCTGACTGAATTTACTTCTCTTTTATACTTGTATGCTTAGAGGAGGCAGACACATTATGACTTAGGCAACTTATAGTGGATATCTGTGGTTACTGACCTCACTTCTCTGTGGAAGTAAGGAGCTTCCATTAAAAAGCTGTTTCTAAATATGTCTGGCTCCTTGAGTGTGGGGAACACAGATGGGTTATGAACGGCTGGGCAAGCCTGGACCCATCCTGCTGACAGAGCACATTCTTATCTAGGCAAGAGAAGACTCACAGCTGGAAGGACTACTTGATATGCCTAATTGATGGGCAGCCATCCAGAGGGGCCTGGACACAGGGGGAAGAGGCCAACAGGAGCACCATGCAGTCTGGTCAAGACAGATGCCCAGACATTGCCTGAGGTGCAGAGCCCTTACAGCCATTCCCCCAGGACCAGTGGGATGAGGGAACAGCTCTTTGGGGATGGCCTAAGGCTTTGTCAGTCTGCAAGCTGAACGGGGGCCAGCAGCAAGGGCCCAAGCATCCTGTGTGAGCAGGGTCCAGCCTGGAAAGCCAGGGGAAGAGATGGGTTATCCTCCTTTGGTCAGCACTCTGCAGTTAACGTCTGGATACTGCATCCAGTGTTGGGCTCCTGCAGTACAGGAAAACCACTGACAGACTGTAGTGAGCTAGTTCAGCAAATGCCACAGGAAGGTCAGTGGCTGCAGCACTTGCTCTGTGAGAAGTCTGCAGTGCTGGATTTCGTTCAGCCTTAAGCAGCAATGGCTGACCTCTCAGCAGTCCTGAGTACCTACAGAGTGTGACCAAAGAGGCAGAGCTGGGCCTTTCAGAGCCACTGTGATGGGACAGTGAGAGACCACAGGCACAAGCTGAAACTAAAGACATTCAGACTGGATGTGAAGAATTTTTTTTCGCTGTTAGGACAGCCAAGCAATGTAAGAGATTGACAAAAAAGGTTGCAGTGTCTCCATCCTTGGAGGTTGCCAAGACACACCTGAACAAACCCTGAGCACCTTGGTCTGACCACACGTCTAACCCTTCTTTGGGCAAGGGGTGATTGGACTGCAGACCTCCTGTGTCTCTTTCAGCCTGAATTACCCTGTGACTCTCTGTGATTATCTGTTTTAAGGAGTCAGGGTGGAAGTGATACCTCTGGTAAGAATGAAGGAGCTCTCAGGAAAGAACAGAATGTTTCTCCCATCATCTTTGCACTGAGAAGAAGGTTTTGGGTTAGCAAAATATTTCATTTCTGGATTCTAAAAATTCTCAAGGGTATGAGACATAAAGAGATAGTCATACTTCTGTCACCTAGAAAAAGTGGCAGATGTTTTTGATTGACATGCTAATGTCACCATCTCCATAGGTCCTTTGGGGCATATATGATTGTAAATTGCTTGGTTGTTTTTTGCTCTCGGAGTTTTTTTACTATCCTCATGTTCTTGTCTGGAGACCTTGATTCAACATCCTGCCCCAGGTGAAGGATCTGAAGATCCCTATACTGATTCCTATGTTAACCTCAGAGCTGTACTCAAGCCCTGAGCAAATGTATCCCTATTTCATTTCCCTAGAAACTATGAAAGGAGGTTATGCTCAGAGACCTGTCCTCTGCAGTCAGTGCAGAGCACTCAGAATGGCTATATTTGGCTGAGGTGGTAAGAAGATGGTTGCTTGGAAGCAAGCGTAATTAGTGAGAAGCTACTTCTCTTTCAGGACTGGACTTTTCTCAGAAAAGGTAAAAACTGCTGATGGATGTGCATGAGAATTCAAGTCTTGTATTGTCAGCAGTGGTGAGAGCCTCGGGCAGACTAAATAGTTTTGGGTAAGCACAAGGGATAGTTAAGTAAGTGATGGAGGATCACAAACTCAGTGAGGATTTGAGTTGGTCAAGCAATTTCCTGAAGCTGGCTATTCACAGCTTGAAAGGTTACAGCCTACAGATGCAAGAACAGGCTTTGTTTTCCTGCACTGCAGATCCTATACTCCCTTGCCAAGTAATCTTATCCGCACCATTACACTAATGCTCCAGAAGAAGCTGCACAACAAACACACATAATTGCTTTTCTGTCAGTACTGATGTTTGTCAGCACCAGCTGCCTTCTCTAGTCATTCTCTGTTCTCTTTGCAAAACAGAAATTTATGTACACCACAAGCAAAAACAAACACAAAACAAAGCCACAGAAAGCAATGCAGGTATATTATTGCTCTAGTCCCTTTAGGCAGAGGATTCACTCACTCACGACAGGAGTTCTGAGTGACTAAGCTAAGTTAGAAAGCCAGTGTTAGCAGTAAATGGATAACTTTAAAATACTCCTGCAGAATGGCTGTGTTTTTATTGCTCACAAGCTCTTCCTGAAACAACAAAAAAAAAATTAAAATGTAAAACAACTTTCCGAGCCCACTGTAGATAAACATACCAGATCTCAGCTTCTGATATATGTACCAGCTTAACAGTTTAGAAATTAAATTATTATACTTACTTGTTTGTGAGCAGTGTCTACTGCTACAAGCTTCTGCTGAGGCGTTTGCAGGCAAAGAGACCAGATCCTTCTAATCACTAACTTTTATAAAATTCTTGGTGGGGCTTTTTTTTTCCTCCTCTACTCCTTTGTTGTCTCTCCTCCCCCACAAGCTGTCCAGAGAGGTGTCACTGCTCAAGGTCAGTCACTGGCTATCAGACCACCACCAAACACCTCCAATGGGACCTGATCATGCTCCTGCTGTTCCTCCCCTTTCCCCTCCCCTGTGTATATAAGGCATTCATGCAGTAAAACTGAGATGTTTTCCAGTTATTTCAAATTATTTCTCCTCTTTCTAAAGCAAACCAAAAAGAACTACAGGAGAAACCATGGAAATTGCTTACAGGTATCTTTGGCACAACTTTATCATTAGGGTTAGATCTTCTGAAAGCTTATACTTAGGAAACTGCAGGAAGAAAGAGCAGAAAACAAAATGCAGAAACAACGCAACATATCCTTAACTGGCATGAGTTGGTATCATTCCAGTGGCTTCCTAAGTGTTACACTGCTTTTCCTCACTGGAAAATCTAACATGGAAACATATTTTCTTTTTCCAGTTGGTATATGGAAAGGCAAAATGTGATGCTACAATATCAGGTTTAATGAAAGAGCAAGTTATGATGTCCTGTAACACAGTGTACCTGTGAAATTAATGGCTGTCAGACCACATATGACCACACTGAGATGTACAGCTGCAAGCCAAATTTTCCCCCCAAATCCTACTGAGATGCCCACCCATATTGCAGCGACATACAAACTTCTCTGGTGCTTAGCAGATTTTTTCAGTGAAAAATACTGATCCTGTATAAATGGTGTATCAACATTGCAGTTTATATGAATCCGCACTATAATCATACACCAAGTCTAGGCCTGTAGATTTGATTATTTGCTTCATTTTCTTTCTCCCCATCCTGCAGGCCAGTACTCCTGCAGGGAAGTATAGCACAGGGACTATTGGACAAGCATTATACCCTCAGGAACAACACACTCTGCAGCCTTGGACATTGGCACGTTTTTACCACAGAGACCCAGTGTTTGCCAGAAGAATGACGTAGTTTCTCCATTTATTTGGCTCCTGCAGTGACCCCTTTGACCTTTACATGGACAGATGAGACACCTGATTTCTCTCCCCACAACAGTGTCTTCCTTATGGCGCTTCCTCCTTGAGCCTCTCTTGTGCAGCTGCATGCCAAGGTCAGTGCCTGTAGAAAACATTAGGAACCTGCCAGCCAGACAGTGAGCAGAGAAACCTCTGAAGGAGCTGACAATGCAGTCCATTTGAAGGCCTTGTGCTTGTGTGCCTCTGTTTTCTTCCACGTTGCCCTTCCTGATCCATTCTTTTCTTGCTGAAGGAAGCTGTGGCACATAAAATGGGCATAAAACCTTCCCTGCTTTACAGTGTTTGCTTTACATTCCATTTCTCCCATTCTAGCAGAGAGACAAACCCCATGGTGTATTAAAGTTTCTCTACCACAACAGAGACATCTAAAAGAGATGACAAATACTTTTAAATACCTTATCTATGATCCTCTTGAGACCAAGAAGGTGTCATAATGGTGGTCTTCTTCAAAGTCAGAGTTTGTTGTTCCTCGTTTGGCTAGAAGCTGACAGAGTAGGGAATTTCTTGGAAGTGTTTTATGCCCAGTCTCACCTGTGATATGGTCTGACAAGGCTATTAAAGAAAATATGTGGGAGTCTTCTTGAAAAAAAGCAGTGTCAGACATTTAGATACGACTTTAAATAGTCCCCTGCAGCGCACCTTGGATTCTTAACTCTTCAGAAGTATATAAAAGTATTCCCAGATGGATAATTGCTGCTGTATGCCTTTCCAGGCCTTCTAACCCTTCAATCCAGCACTCCAAGCATAGGATTACAGGTTGTCACAGAAATTTTGAGGACAGAGGAGATAAAAAGATGAATGGACAAGATGCTTGATTTTTTTTTCACCTAATTTAGGAACAGGAGCCTTTTCAGGAAAGAATATGGAATGAGCAGTCATAGTAGATGATGTCACTGTAAGGTGTTATTATGCAGACCCATCGCACTGACCATACTGTGCAGAAATTACAGTGATATTAAAATGACACTGGAAAAGAGTACATACTTCCATTCACACATAATCATGCCTTGGCTCTACTTGTGCCTCTTAAAATGAGGTTATAATAGTATCATTTCTTAAATAACAGTAAGAGGAAAAAGCTTGCATCATGAGTGGTATGCAGTGTTCTTGCATTTACCAAACAACTAATGTAGCCCATAAAAAGTACCAAATCACTGCCTGCATTAAGTATTCCATGGCAAATTTGGTGTATTATTCAAGCTGTAATTCTGTCTCATTGAGGTAGTGTTTGAAGTCACACCTTTCCAGTGGCAATGAAAGCACGGCTCCCAGTGGGAGTTCAGTTTCAGAGATGGAACCATTCTTCCTCTGCATCCCTGAGGTTCCTCATCCTCCTCTGCCTCTGGCATGAGAAGGAGGACATAGGACAAAGATGCCAGACAAGGATAAAGATAGGGTGAACAAGAAGGGAGGTCAGTTGCACTAAACTGACTAAAGAACAACTACTCTCAGTTTATTGTATTCCTAAAAATGGTTATACAGACTATTGCAATGATTGCTGATACACTTTTTAAATCATTTATTAGAGAAAGGACTACTAGCTGGTTTTGAGTTTTGGATGTCTGAGAATTGATTGCTTAAATACATATCTAACTAAATACAATGACCAGGAGTTTTCTGCACAGATTATGGCTTTTTTATGTGTTCATGTGAGAGCTGATATAAATGGTCTTGCAATATAAAAAACTTTATACCTGTGTTTGAAATATCACTGCAAACAAGATACATAACTAGTTACAGAGCTTAAATGTTCATACTTGTGCCTTTCATAACATAGAAACAGAAAATGTAGCTAGAAAAGAGATTGGTTAGGTTAAAACACAAGAAATGTGTCACAACAAACGTGAATTTTCTGTTTGAATGGCTTGGAGATTTTTCTGGTGTCAACTTTTTTATCTGGAATTCCCATACAAAAGTTGACAGAAGTATGCATTTAAAAATATTAAGGACCATTGAAAACTGTATTGACATGTGGCATGGGTTATAACTTAGGCCTTAATTTGTGAGTTTACTTTTTGAAATTTGACAATGCAAGTACTGGATTTTTGTAGTAGAAGTTAATTTAATTGCTGTCCTTGTTATACCCAGTCTTGCTGTCAAAGGCTTTAGGTGCAGTCTTGCTGGATAAAATATTTTAAAATCAACAAAAAGCCTGTTTTAAAGACAATGGATAAAATATTTTAATTGCTTATGATTTTCGAGATTGTGATTTTTATTGTCTGTTTCTAGCAGTATAATTCTGATAATTTTTTTGCCTTTAACTACTCAAATGAACTAGCATTTTAAATAAAAAAATTAATAAGTGGGAAGAGAGATAAATTTAGAAAGAAAGAATGATGAAAAAAAATGGATGAAGCAACTTCAGAGATTATATGGTCACGAAAAGAAAAATTAAAAATGTACAGCTTCTCTCTGTACTTAAACTAAATACTACTTTTGGATGTGATCAGACCTGTAAAATGGATTGAAATGGAATGGAAAAAAACACTGGGAGTTGGAAAGATTTCCAGGAATAATATGCATCAGCATGAAAAACACCTGGCTCTGTTGTTCCATGAGGCTGCTGCCTGCGTGATGGGGTTGAAGTCTAATCTGAGCAGGCTCAAGCAGAGTGGAGTCTGCCTCTCACCTACCACTCCCCACTGAGCTGGATATTTCCTGTTTTCTGTACTCTGCAGTCTTGCTCAACCATCTCAAAGTCCAGCTTGTTCATCCCTATCTAATCAGAGGTATTGTTTATTAAGTGGTTTGTTTTCCCCAGTCACCTACAGCCCTCAGGCCCAGTGTGAGGATCTTGGCTGTTTAACCCCACTGGAAGAAACGCCCCCAGCAGAGTCTGCAGACAAGTACATTCTGGGGACTGGTGGGTGTTGGGCAGAACAGACTCAGACCACCAAGGAGATTGCACAAGGGTTTCCTTTGTTCTGCATTCTGTGAAATTTAAAGCTGGACTACAACAAACATGACTTGGAATGAGAAACAGGCAAGCACGCAACACTGCTGTTATTAAAACACGGATCTTTGCATTAATTTCAATAGTGGGTATAGTGAACAAGTATACAACTTTAAATCGAGCTGCCTGTGGCAACTTTCCTGGGCTGTGAGAAACAGCTGTGACAGGACATGAAGGTAAATGCTGTAATGACACTGGTCCCTGTGCCTTTCTGTTGACATTTTGTTTTTAAATAAAGCAAGAAGGCAAACACCTGGCTTCTACAAAGGGAGACATTTAACTATTATCTGTTTATCTGAGCAGTACATGGTCCCCCACAAAAGCACAATTAGGTGCTGCATGTTAATATTTGCATTAAGTTTGCAAAATACAAACCACAAAAGATGTCTGAACTGGACCAGCTTGCTGACAGAACCATTTGTAGATGTGGTTTCTGTCAGGAACACTGGATACCAAGGCAGATTCTAAGAGAAAGTAGGCAAAACTGCCCAGGGGCTTACAAATAGAACAATAAAATCTAACTCTTCATCAACATTTAAAAATCACTGTTGCTCTATAGCTGGGAAAGTGGCATTCCTAACTTGCCAAAGAAGAACAAAGTCATGGGAAGGGACACTGATGTTGCTGCCTATAGGGTACATGGATAAAATGGCTGATGGGGAGGATTCTCCCAAAGCTGTCAGGACGGATAATCAGTAGAAATGAAGTTACTCCAGAATGGAGACATGCAGTGAAAAGCACAGACCACGGAGTAACTAATTCTCTATAAATTTTTGGCAGATGTGTGTTTTATTGAAGATTATTCAGAGCCACATGTTGGGCCCTGCCATCTGCTGAATTTGAATATGATGTTTGTAAGTCTGGTGCTAAAATACACGAAATGAAACTCTGACTTCGGGAGAGAAACTGCTAGTGCCTTTGTAACTACAACTCTCACAGAAAATTACCTTCTTTATTTTGTGAAATATGTACCTTCTTTATACAAAGATAAGCCAAAGTTAAATTACACCACTCAGAGCTCGATTTTACCTCAGGTCCCTGTTAAAATGCCTCGATTTTGACTGGAAAAGGGGCTGAGAAACCTGGTCTAGTAAGACCTGCTTTGAGTGGGGATTCAATCAAAATTATAACATCTGTGCTGTTATATATGTGATTCATGCTAATTAAATTGTAACAATATGGGCAAAATTGTGGCATTATAATTAATCAAAAATTGTATTTAATTGCTATAAAGCAAAAAGAGATAAAGGAAATGGTTAAACAAAGCAGAAAAAAATCGTCCTCCAAATGTTAGGTGGGAGGCAGGATATGAAGGGTGTAGGTCTAAGAACAAGTGTCTAGAAATAGGCTTTCGACCTTGAACTGGGCCAAATTGGGATGATTCCGAAGAGTTGGTCACTGGACTGAGGCCCCTTGTGGGAATATATATTTATTATATAAGTCTAAGCTCAGTGCACCTGCGCTACCTGCGAGGTCACACAGTGAACACTGAGGAAGACCCAGAGCCTTCATCAGAAATGAGACCCCCCAGAAAGGAGGAGAGACCCCCGACCACTGGTGACGCCTGCGCAACACAACACAGTGACATAGATTTTAGGAATAGAAACGAGGAGGAGCTTTCTACAAGATTCTGTATTAATATGTACTAGTAAACAGTATATAAGTGAGATTTTAGCTTGGCTGATTTGGTACGGTGTGAGGAATGGCCCTGCCCACACCCCAGTCGGGGCATCCCCTGGTCGGCTTTGCTTATGCTTTATTCAACCCAACCATTGGACCTCTATAATAAATTGCTGCTAAATTTTGTATTTACTCAAATTTATTTAACTCATATATTTTAATTGTATTCATTTATATACAATTGCTATTATTAATAAATTACTGCTAAATTTAACTTTGTTGTTTGATTAATTGGACAAAATTGAACATATCCAGTATCCATTTATAACAGTGCCAATGCATGAACATGAGAATATCTTTGTCAAATATGGTAAGGAAAGGTGGATCTGCCAATTAGGAAAACAAACAGTGAGACACAAAAGAACAAACTATTAGCAGAGTTTTTATAGAAAGATTGTTTATTTTGTAGGAATGTTGCTTGTAAATAACTTTATTAAAAACAAAAACAAACAAACCCAAACAAAAACAAACAACAAACCAAAAACAAAACAACCAAAAAACCCCACAAAAACCCAACAAAAACCAAAAAACCACCAAAACAATTCAGCCCGTAAACCTGTATCCAGACAAATTGCTGCTAAAATACCCAATCTGGTGATTTACAGCTCCTTACCACAAGAATGAAGGCTTTTCTCTTCTCTTCTCTCTTCAAATGGAGTGTTTTCTCACTAAGACTTTTTGATGCCTACTGTAGTTAGAAAATCCTCTTGGGCTTCTAATCTAGTAGAGACGTGTCAGTTTATCTCCTGTGTTCTGCTGTCATCATGCTTATGTTGGACATGCTTTGGAAACAAATGTAGTTTTTATTTAAGTCAGTAACTCCACCTGAACTGTTTTGGACAATAAAACCTAATGGCCCATTGAGAAAGACTCCTCTTGTGCAATCAGCAGCTGCTGCATTGAAGAATAGTCTCCAAACTATTTGGAACACCCCAACACCCAAGCAAATCCGTACTGTTTGTTTCAAAAATAGTCACTAAGTTTGTTTTAAAGTCAAAGAAACCAAGCTCTTAAGGCCACATTTCAGAGAGCTAATACCATGCTTTGAACTTCTGTAGTCTGAGATGGGGCAACTCAGCTCCAGAGAGAAAGAGAGGGATAAAGCTTTTGGGAGTTTGGAACTGCATTTTTAGCCTGAACTGCAGAACAAAATCCAACAGGAATTAAGAATTCACATAGCCTCCCATTTTCTGTCCTGAGGGTGATTTGCATTTCACTGACTTCTAATTTCTAGTAAAATATGCAGCACAGAAAAGAAGAACAAGGTTCAATCTGTTTCTGGAAGACTGGAAGGCAGAAGCAGGAGCCCTCTCCTGGGATGTCCCATTCTGTGTAACTCAGAACAGCTCCCTGCAGGCTCAACAAAGCAGCACCTCTGTTGTGAAGGCGAGATGTGCACTTAAGAAAATTGTCACAGAAGGACATAAAGAATTTATTAACCTGCTTCTTGCATAAAGGAGTTTGTTCTCAGCTGGTTTATCTGAAACTCTCACACTGGTTCAAATGGGCCCTCTGCATATTGTTTGGTCTCACAATCAAATTCTCTGATCTCTCATGACATGAAAATTGTGTTCTAGTTTAGAAAAGGTGCCTCAGATTCATGTTCTTAATTTCCAGCTAAGAGGCTCAGTGAAATTACTGACCTCCCCTGGACTTTTGGTATGACAAATAAAGTACTACTGGACAAACAGGAGAATAACTTTGAGACAAATGGATAAATCATTTTCCACATCAAAACATGGATATAGTTAATTTGTGTCTTTTCTAAGGTTTCTTTCTTTCTTTTCCCCTCTTCCTTTTTCCATTCCCTGTCCCATTTATTGTACATGGCTGACAGATTTTCTTTGCAAGAATGAATGTGAATAGAACATCATGAAAAGAACAGGGAACTGTCCTGGATTTGTAAAGTACAAAGATATAAAAGAGAAAAGAGCAAGCCCACTGCACTGAAATATTCACAGCTGAAGAAACAGAAACTAGTTGTATGCGCAGGCACTTGGTGGAATAAATATACAGTGGCACTCAAATCCTGACACCCAAATCCCACTGCAGTGAAGCCAGAGGAGAGATCTGCCCACCTGCCACTGTGTGACTACCCTGGCATCTCCAGGGCTTTCAGCAGCTGGGAGCACAATGTGGTTTTGCCTGTGCCATTTTTCCGGTGTCCTCTGCCAGGAAGAATTACCTTGCCTTTGGAATGGTATGGAACTCACATGCAGTTTTTACTCACTCTAATTTCCAAAGATGTTCTAAAAGTATCCAGCTGATTACTGCAGAGCAAAGCACTGCTGTGATGCTGTTTCTCAGCTAACCTGCACTCTGCCTTTGTGGTGTGTAACTGATACCCACTGCACTGACAGAGGGAGGGTTGCCATGTTCTTTGGTTTCATCTCTCAGGAGTTTTAGGTATTTCTCAGCTATAATCAGACTTGTTAAGAGCTTAAGGCATAAGTCACCTGGGAGAGAGCTGGGAGAAGAAAATTCAAAGCAGAGCCCTTCTATTACCAAAAAGAAAAACCCAAACAACTCCCACTGATTAAACTCAACAAAAAAATATTTACTTGATTCATTCAAAGGAAGGAATATGGTTTTAAAAACAGTTCGACCAAATGCCACCTCTAAGTGAATTTGATTCAAAGCTCAGTAAAGCCAAAGTGGGCTTTTCATCAGATATACCAAATTTTTGCCTGTTTTCATTCAGTATGAGGTCTCTTGTTATGTGCAAGGTTTTATATTTAACTGTGCCTACAGCCATGGTGCAAAGTACCTATGCCAGATGCCTAACAACCAGGACACATTGTCACTGTCAGAGCGGCCCCCCTTGATGTGCTGTGCTATTGTTGCTTTTTCTTATGAACAGACATCTTTGTTTCCCACAGGTATTTATTTTGCTTTCTGCCAGGAGCAGTGAATGAACCACTCCAGCTGAGCTGTGAATTACAGGTCCAGAATGAACAAGGATCCTGCACAGCAGCACCTGATCTAATATTTTCCTCTGTGCTGAGGGAAAGTCAAGGTAAATTAATGCTGAATGTCTAAGTTCACTCAGTGACTGATAAAACCTCTATTAATGCATCCAGTACAATGAGTGATGATTCCAACCAATACAGCAATCATTGTGTACAACGTGTTTCATGTATCAATGAAAATGTGCATTTGTGACCTATCTGTGCAACACCAGTGGCTGTGATTGTGTTTTCCTATCCCTACTCTCAGAGGTGACCTTTAGTGAAGCAGCAGAGGTTTTGTTTTTAAGACTCTCTAGTTGAAGCAAAAGAAGTGGGAATGGTGGAGGTGCAGATAGGGAGACACTAAAGAGACTTGATAAATTTGAAGTACTTAGGCAGAATTTGTGAGAAAGTTCCTGCAAACCACTTCTGCTTTTGAAGGGTCTGCTCAAAACCACAGCTTTGGAACAGAGACAGGTCACAGATCAGACTTTAGTAAGGAGGAGGAAATAAGGCCTTCCCCTCTTCATTAGTTTGAATTTGAAACATTCACTTTGTCCAGCATTTCTGCTGCCCTAAGGCAAGGATTTTTGTAATGACTGTTCAGGAGAGTAGGCAGGAAAGTTGTGCATGTTGGTGTGAGAGCTTTTCTTTGGGAATTGCTAAGGAGAGTGAGCTGGAATCCTCCACTCCCTCCCAGGTGGTGCATGGTGATTAGCTCCAAGTTCATATTAAATAGGGTTTCTACGTACATAAGCTGATTATAAGAAAACTTGTACTTTTAGAGAGAATTATTCTTTGTCCACGTGGGGAAACAGGATGCGCAGTGCAAGCAGCACAGAATCTGAGTTTGCACACTGCCCCTCTGCCCCACAACAAGTGGGTGTTTTTTGCATGGCAAGGCGGAAGCAGCTTACAGCAGTTTCGGGTTGCTCTTCAGTCGGAGGCTGGAGTACATGCCCACATGCCGCACCAGGTTGGGCTCCAGCACGAAGGCATTCTCGCCCTTGCCGCGCAGCAGCGAGTAGAGGGCGGTGTCCTTGGCGAAGCCCTGGCGGCAGCGCAGCCCCCGCAGGTATCCCGAGGCCCGGCGGGCGGAGGTGGCGGGGAACAGCATGGCAGGGGTGCAGCACTCACTGGCTGGCACCACGTTGTAGAGCGCCGGGTGCAGGCGGCGCAGCTCCAGCCCGTAGTGCCGCCCCACCAGCTCTGCCAGGGCCATGCTGTACAGGGCAAAGAACGCCACCAGGCACCAGCCGGGGCCCACCCGCCCCATGGCCCGGCAGTACGCAGCGGCCAGCACCGGCCCCAGGAACATGCCCAGCCCCAGCCACTCCAGGATCCTCATGGGCTCGGGGTTGAAGTAGCGCTGGAGCCTCTCAGGATGGTACAGCTTGAAGTAGAGAGCGTCTCTCAGGTAAGGCTTGGAGAGCCGGGCCGAGAAGAGATGCTGCAAGACAGAAAATATCTCCTCCTCTGGCACAGCGTCATCTTCCACGAGGAGGACGTACTCTGGGCTGTACACCAACAGTGACTGCTCAAGGCAGAAGACATAGTCCTGCTTCTCCTTCTCGAACTGGTTCAGGCTGGGGTCAGGATTCTCACCAGTTCTGTCACGACTGACCACAGGAAAGAGGCTGCTCATCAGCCTGACATCCTGATGGTTGCTGGGGTCTGACTCCACATTACAGAGGAGCATGCGGTGCCTCTGGCAATGCGCCCCACATTTCTGGAGGAGGCGGTGGAAGTGGGAGGCCACTTGCAAGACATAGTGGAAATCATTCCGCCTCTGCACAGTGATAATGGTGATCAGCAGCAAGGGCTGGAAGGCATCACTGTGAGAGGCCACGGAGGCATTTGGCATCTGCACCTTCTCAAAGTAATGGAGGGCATCCTGGCCCTCCTGCTGGTTCTGCTCCAGGAACTCCTGGCTCATGCGGTTCAGGTGCCAGCGCCGCAAGTAGAAGTAAGAGTGGAGGAGCCGGTGGCAGATCAAAGGTGCCAGCACACCAAAAGTCACCACAGTCAGGATGAGGAGATGGATGAAAGGGCTGGACCAACGGCACCACTTCCCACAGAGCTGCCAGACTCGGTGTAACATAACTGCTGCAGAAGGGAGGGCACTCCTGTGCTGCTCATGCCCAATCCTTCACTCCCAATGCATCCTTCTCCCTGGACTGCAGGGCACTACTGGTGCCATTGCTGTCAAACCTGCACAGGTTGTCCAAGCCTAGAAAGGAAGAAAAAAATGATAGTTACTGAAATAGGAACTGGCAGAGAATTTAGAAAGCAGGGGACTAGTCTCTAAGTAAGCCAAAATACAAGGCCCCTGTGGAATCCGTTGTGATGGAGGCATCACAGAATAGTCCTGGGAGGTTGAGGACAGATGAGCCAAACTTAAGTTTTCAGCAAAGGACCCCTAAGGCCTTTTTAGCACATAGGAGCTCTGATCTAACCAAGGTCAAAATGACTTTTTGTGTTTATTACTGTGCTTCAAACATGTAAGAACAAGCAAGGTGGATGGAGGATGTGTGGAAATCCCTTTCTGTGTTAAAGGCACAGAACTCAGGTACCCCATCTAGTGACAGTGACATAATAATGTTTAGATCACTGCCAGCTATGAAGCCAAGCCAGACCTCTTGTATCTTAGTCCAACACATATTGGAGAGACAAACGTTTACTTCTTTGGAGGCACACATGCTTCCCTTCTGCTGCTCACACACTTCCAAATGTGGTTTTTTTCTCCTCCCCAGAGTGTAAAGCCATATAACAACAACACCAATTTCACTGAGGGCCTATGTATGCTAAGGGTAATGTGTGTGTCTGATTCTCTCAGATGTCTCCTCCTCTCCAGACCCTGTGAAATACATGGGCATAGCAACATGAACATGTAATTGAGCCATTGACTCCTACTTCTTATTTAAAAGTATGCAATTTAGAAGTATATGCCTTTAATTTTAAACTGAAGTATTCACATAAATATGTAATATTTTTGTGTTCACTGTAAGCAAATATCCACCTTCCTATCCACAGAAGTTAGATTTTGCCATATCTGCTTCTCTGGCTGCCCTGAACACTTCACAGCCTGGCTGACAAAAGCTTACCCAAAATCAGAGCAGTTAGTTTGTTCAGATTAATTCTCTCATGTCAGTAGTCTCACTTTTAATTCATTCTCCCTTTAATTTCCTACTCCCTCTCCCTGAGTTACTCATGTTCCCCTTACTGAGGTGACTGATGGTGCACTGGGTGTTCAGTGCAGAGCTTTTCCAATTTTGCGTTCAGCAAGTTCTGATCCTCAAATGGTGGTTCCAGACCAAAATGTTATTCTTTGTCCTTTTCTGCACTGTCATCTTGAAGCAGCCTAAGCAAAGTTGGGTGAATGGAAAAAATCATGGCTTTTCTCCTCTGTTTCAGAAAAATTTATATTGTTTAAGAAAAGACTAGGAGGACATGAAGCAGGGTCTGGCTCTGGGGAAGTTCAGAACTGCCTTATTTACAGAGGCCACAGATTGCTGCTTTTACCATTAGGAGAACCTTTTCTTCTTGCCATATGGGAATGTGACAACCATCTATGAAAGGCCTTTTAACAAGATTAATGCAAAATGTACAAGAGTTATTCCAAATATTTCTTAGAGAGCAGGCAGTTCATGCTGTGAGATCTAAAATCATCCTTAGATAGACTATGGTATCAGTGTTATGCTCTCTTAGGGTTCAAGACAAGATTTAGAGTAATTGAACTTATAACAGATTTACATGCTGATGCATGACAATCTGCATTTTCTTTTCATATAGCTTTCTTTTCCTGTCTGGTTACACAATCCTGTTGCACAAATTGAAATGCATTGAATTGCATCAGTGAACTTTTTAAAGGCCCTAAAGGTGATGGCTGTACTTCAGCTGCTAGATCTAGGATTCAGGATGTGAAGACCTGAAATCCATCAGATGGAAAGATCTGGCATTTAAATGCATTTATTCATCCAAAATCCTAGCCCTTCCAGCTAATCTGTCACAAGCATTAAAAGAACACAGACATGCAGAAACATATTCCAGCTCACGCTGTTGAGCCTTGTCTTGATACAAGCATCATAGTAGGCACTGTCTCTGAGCCAGCCTCCAAACCTGAATGTGAGGACCACAGTGGGAAAAGGAGATGAAAGAAAACTAGAAGGTCGTTTAGTTCTCAGGGAGTAAAGTTTACTTTCCATCTTCCAGCTATGCTGAAGCTCTGAGCTACAAAACCTATGAGCTGGCAATGAGATCTTGGGATATATATTGAAGCACTATCAATAATTCTTTGAGCATTTCTTCATTAATAATTCTTGGAGCAACCTGGTCTAGTGGGTGGCATCTGGCAGGGAGGTTGGAACTAGCTATTCTTTAAGGTCCCTGCCAATTCAAACCACCCTATGATTCTGTGATGATAATGCTCACCCAAAGAAGCTCCTTCCCTTGCATTTTCTACTCAAGAAGGAAAAATGGTTGTCCTGTCCTTCTTAGTGGCCAGCAGAGCTGGGGAGGCTGCAGCCTCATGAGATGAGTCAAACAAGTTTTCACTTGACATCTTGTTCTTCTGCAGCCCATGTTGTTCAAGGATCATGTCCCAGGTCCCTGCAGATGGACTCACAGTCCAAAGCCCAGCAGTGCTGCGAAAGTGGTGTGGGGACTCCATCTGCTGGTGTCCCAGCTCCTGGCTCAGGGCGGGTCGATGAGGTGGGGCAGGTGAGCACCACCCTCTCTGGAGGCACCTCCTAACTCCAGCTTCCCCTGGAAAAGCACGCAGGACAGGAAGCCACCCATGCAGATCACTGTGTTGTAATTCCAAGCGTTATGACTTAACCCTTGCTTCACTTCACCAGTAACACAATTCAAGATCATAGAGCTCTGCATTCTGGCTCTGCAACTTAGGGTGTCTCAAAAAACCAGCAATCGCATACAGACCTACTGCTACTCTTCACATTTGCTGCTGCCTGAGTTGTTCACACTCACACTGACAACCACACTCTTTGTCACTCTGTCTGCTGAGGAAAAGGCTGTTTTCACTGGGCAGTGAAATAATCACAGAGGCTAAAAATGGTCAGGAGTGTATTAAAGCAGGTCAAATACTGCAATTAATGTGAAAAACAAGCTGGAGAATCTAGAAGAGAGGGAAGAGACTGACCTCCTTCCCAACTTTTGTCTGTAGCATTGGGAACCTGAGAATTCAAAATATAGATTAAAAAATTCTTAATTCTGCAGAAGTGAAGCTTGCTCTTATCTGTAGGACTTGAATCCAGAGTTTCTACTCAGGCTGATTTCTAGCCATTAGGATGGTTCTGACTTCAGAGGAGACACTGTTTTCAGGAGCTTTTTGTACTGTCATTTTCATTTCTTTCCCCTTCTAGGGGGAAAAACATCTTGTTTGTTTTTCCTGCAAGTGGCATTTTAGACAGAAAAAAAAAGTCTGAGGAGAAAAGTGAGAAACAGGTGTGGATTTTATAGTGCCATAAAAACCCCCACTTTATTAAACCTGAATAACAACTACTTTGCAACCGTATAATACCTGCAGTAGAGGCCAGATCTACACATGTTCTGTGTAGAACTGAGCCATTGCTTGAACACAACTAGAAGCTGTGGTGTTAAAGAGCTGTAGATTTGGCTTGTTTCTTTACTTAGATTCTCATGATGAAGATTCCTTCCAGAAACACCCAACTCCAAATCTGTATCATATCCTTATTAGTCTCATAATTACTAGGCTGAATTACACGTTCAAGAAAACTCATCTACTTGCACACTGAGGAGAGTAGAAAAATAAGTAATGTACTCTTTGGGGTGCAGAGCACTGTCTGCTGTGCTTGTGCTTTAAAAGAAAAAGCTGATTATCTGTCTGCTCCACACTCCTCTCCACAGAGAGGTGTTCCTGGAACAAAGTTTCCTATATGTTTCAAAGCTGCAAATTTTTAGGTTCCTGGAGAGCTGATGTAAGAGAGACCATCTGCCTTCTACTTCCTGCACCATAAGATAGGGATACAACTGTACAATTACAATATTAAATGACTCCTTTTGGCCTATTTACACTTCTTCTCAGCATCAGTGGGAAAAGCCATTTCTTTCCTAATATAAAAAAAGCTAGATGAAGTCATGTGGTCAGATTCATAGAGTGATCTGTCTACAAAGGGATGAAAGAGGGAAACAAAGGCAGGCTATTAGAAAAGTCATGGAAATGCCATGGGCTGTCTCAGTCCCAGCTGGGCCATAGCAGTGGTGGGAGTAATGGTGCTCACACAAGTGGTACCTTACACTTGTGTTTTGATCCTACAGCAGCACCCAATTGAAACCTTTGTGTGAAAAGCTTTTCTATGCCCCAGCCTAACGTCATGCAGATGAGCTGCTGGCCCAGGAGCAGCTCCTCTGCTGATGAACCCTCTCTGACAGAGACAAGGCCTTTGTGGTGCTGTGACAAACATCCTGCTCAAATCTGAGGAAGCCAATGGAGGCTTCCCAAGGCGCCGTAGAAATCTCCTGTAACATACAGGCATGCTGAGAGAGAATATACAGATATCTTCAAATACTGGAACCTGAGGTCTCTGCCGTGAGCTGATCCCTATTACTGGTCCAGATGGCCAGCTTTTCTCATCTGCAATTCCTCTTGTTTTCTGACAGCTTTTAGTAGGTCAGGTGCCAGATAATATTTCTGCAATGCGTCTGTTCCCCCTTGACAACAGCAGTGTCCAGTAGAAGCCAAGCATCCACAGATCTGATCACTGCACTTCCATGCCAAACTCGGAATCCGGCTCCCTAGAAAATACAAACCATCCCAGCAAGAGTTGTGCTGCGAAAAACATTCAAAGGAAGTTTAATGGTAAGAGACCAGTAGTTGTTCTTTGATTGTATTTTAATGCAGGTACCAAATATATCTCTCACTTCCTTGAGCACTGCTGAAAGCAGTTGTTCTTGTGTTGGTTGTAGATTACAAGTGTCATCTATCCTGTTATGATCAGATAAGCCGGGCAAAGATCAGGGCTGCTGCACTTAAATCTCTCAGCTCCCTTAGAACTTTTGTTTCTTATGGTCTGTGTACTAAAGGTGTACTAAAGGTGTAAAACTGTCACAGTTAACAGATTAATGACAGCTTGAAGTGTAAGAGAAGTGGCTAGAGAGGGGCAGAGGACTTAGCCCTTTGCAAAAATTATGTGATGCATGAGATAGAAATTGAAGACACTGCTGTCTGTATTGATCCCTCAGGGCAGGTCAGTGAACATACAGACCTCTTCTGTCCAAGGAGATGGAATTTAAGCGCTATTGGAACAGTAAAAATACACAAATATGCAGGGTGTAATTATGTCCAGTTAGGTTACACTAGAAATTTCAGAATTAAAACTTGAATGTAAATTTCATCTTAGGCTGACTTGCTAGTCTCATTGGACTGTAGTAAACTTTTACAGGTTGTTCATAAATCCCTTGAAATCCATGATGCACAGTTTGAAAGCTACTGAACTAAGAAAGGAGGGACATAGCTGTGGCAGGTGACTTTCCCCATTTTATTTGAACTAAGAGGATAAGACTATGCCACAAGTGAAAGAGGCTGTGAACTCAATATATATTAATTACAGTTATTTCCCCAACTACTTTCTTGTTTCTCATGTATATTACTTTTCCTCTGTCACATAAACCTGAACAGAGCCCATTTCACCTGCCTGCCTCCCTGCAGGGCAATCCCATGGAAAAGCAATGCTCCTCCCTCTGTTGCTACCAAGCAGTCAGGTAGATCAGTTGAAGTGGGAGTGGAGAGCAGCCTGAGAAGTGTTCTGCAAGGTAATAGCTAAACACAGAGACTTAAGGCAATTACTTTGGAGGAGCTGTCTGTGATTTTGGTAGGTGTGACAGGTGGTTAAGGCACTCCAAGAGAACCAGGGCATTGTGATCACAAGGTTGCTCCTATCTGTCTATAGACTCATCCACTCAGTCGTCCTGGTGGGGTGGCCTGGAGCAAACCCCCACAACAAAGTCACCTGTCCTGTCTTCCCTTAATCCTGATTTGTCATCTCTTGGACAGCTCCTCATCATCCATGGGGAGCGCTCCATTCACTCCAGCTGGTTACTGACACAGAGGGTGACTCCTCCTCATCTCTCCCACCTACCCTTGCCATTCCACCACTCCAGTCCTGCAGGTGCACCCGTGACTCCCGCTCCCTGTGTTCATTCCCCATGCCTTTGCACAGAGGCAGGTAAGTTGGACTCCGATAAAGGCAAAATAGTGGTTGGAGTGGCTGGAATTCCTTTGTGTTGCCATTCAGGTGTACTCCTGCTGATCTGTGATCTCTCCCCATGTTCTAGGCATCTCTTGCTAGCCCTGGCTTTAAACTGAAGGGATTGAAGTTCCCCTCCTGCAGCAACTTTAAATGAAGGCCCTCACCAACTTGGCAAGCCTGTCACCGAAATTCCCTCTCTGTGTCAGAAGGACCCCAACAGTCCCAACAGGTTTCTCCAAACTCTCCTATGGTCAGACCCTTGGCTGTGGCACCAGTCCTGTGACCATTTGCTGATTTGCCAGATTTCAAACCCCCTTCCCTTTGACTGGAGAGGTTGGAGAAGAAGCTACCTATGCTCCAGAAGATGATGAAGGGATTGGAGCATGTCTCCTATGAGGAAAGACTGAGGGAGCTGGGGCTGCTCAGTCTTGAGAATTGATGGCTGAGAGGGGACCTGATCCATGTCTGTCAGCATCTGCAGTGAGAGGTTGGGGGATGGCCCAGCGTGGGACAAGAGGAACAGGCAGGAACTGATGTCTGGGAAACTCCACCTGAATGTGAGGGAGAACTTCTTCCCTGTGCAGTGACTGAGCACTGAATAGACTGCCCAGAGAGGCTGTGGAGTCTATCTCACTGGAGATATTTCAGAACCTGGACACAATCCTGTGCAGTGGGCTCTGGAACAACCCTGCTGGAGTAGGGAGATGGGACCAGATGACCCACTGTGCTCCCTTCCAAGCTGCGCTATTCTATGACTGTGCCAGGCCTGTCTTCCCAGGAATACAGGTGTCTAGGCCATGTTTTACAGGAGCTAAAGGTACCAGCCTGAGCTGGGATTAGATAAAACTGGAGCTGCTACAGTTGCACCCCTGCACCTACACCACAGAGGTGTTGGCTACCTCAGTCACTGCTGGCTGCAGATTCCTGTGGTCCCTGCAAGCCCACAGAGCTCTCCTGTGTGGCCTGGTGGAGATCTCCCCATGTGCTGGGACTTTTCTCAAGAACACTCCTGGAGGCTTACCCAGCACCTGATGTCTATAGTGAGGTAACACATTTTGCATTAAGCCTAAATATATGTTGTATGTTCATGACATTTATATATCCAGCTATTGCTTTAGGTGTACAAGTGCAGTGAGTAGCAGAATTTAATCATGGTTTAAATTATTGTTGAAATAAGAAACTAAAAATATAGTTCGATTACCATTTCATTACAGCATAATTATTAATTATTGTTAAATCACTATTAAATCATAATTTGATTATTCCTTAATCACCACTTGCAATTTATTTTTCATTAAATATCATTTGATCATCATCTAATCATTAATAAAACCTCTTTGTTATCCCCACAATGATGAATTCTCTTAAAAATTCACCTGTGCCAGTAGAGTTGTGGTTTTATGAATGGGGGGAGAGGGAGAGAAAAGGAAACAGGTGCAGTGATGGCTGCTAACACTGCAGATGTTGTAGCTTTACTGTTGTTTATGACTGTGAAGAACAAAGTACAGGAATAAGGAAATAGAGTATTTGTGTACAAGGGCCTTTGATGACAAAGCTGTAAATTACAGCTGTGACAGGTCTACGTAACAATCAAAATGTAAAACTGTACAAGGCAACAACCAGAGTATTGTGATTCAAACCTCTGAAAGAAAAATGTTAGTCATATTGATAAAAAGCATTCCTCTTTGCAGAGACTGTCTACTGCTATTAAATTACTGACTTGTCTGTATTCACCACTTGTGCCTATACACCCTTTTCTTCCCCTCCCCCCACAACGTATGAACCAGAGTGTTTTTTCTGCATAGGAAGGCATGGTGAATGGAATGCCCTGGTTCTGGGGGATCCTGGTCATCTGCTTGAGCCCCAAGGGGAGAAAACGAGGTAAGTGGAGGAGCTGAAAAATAATCTGTGGTATAATTACAATTCTGTCCCTGTTGGACAGACAAGAAAGCAGCAGATTTCACATGTGCAGGAGGGTGCTTCTCCTGGTTTCTGTACTTGCAAATGCATGATGAACCCGATGTGCCCTATTGGTTGTACATAAACGGTTTTCTCAGTGACTGCAGGAGAGAAACCAGCCCAGGAACCTGTAGTGTACATCTGCATAGTTTCATTTTTTGCTGCATCACAGAACAACTGCAGATTTCCTCAGCAGCCTTTGATTCTAAATGTCAGCGACTTCGGCCATTGGGTTTCTTAGGTGCTCCTCATTCCCTTCGGGAGAGCTGCCAGGTAGCACAAGGTGACCCGTAAAGCACCGGGATTAATAGCAGTTACCTCAGTGGTGATGGTCAAAGAGGAGAGGGCGTTAGATAAGAAAAGCTGATCCCACCTCCATCCTGCCCTCCTTGCAGGACAGCAGACACAGACAGAGGGCATTTCAGTGTGCCCAGTCCTCAGCTCCTTGCCCGGATTTCAGACCAGAGAGATTCTGGACACGCTTCTACCTCGGGCAAGGACTCCTCTGGGTGGCACCAAGCACAGGGCAGAACCCGGCTGGCTTTTTCCCGTTCTCTTAAAAGTTCCATTCACTTTCTCTAAGGGAAGGGCCGTTTCTTGAGGCCCGGCCAGGCTCTGGCGACTCGTCCTCTCGCTTGTCACCATGTACAGGCATATCCCCGCAGCAAGCACAGAAACATCTCCTCGATCCCTGGAGGGTTTCCACTTCCCTGCTGGCTCGGGCGCCGCAGCCACAGCAGCCAAGCCCAGCCCTAAGAGCAGTTGTGGCTGCTCATCAGCCATAACTTCGTGGCCCCCCTTTCCCTGCTCTCCCAGCCTCGGTGCACTTCCCCTTTACCCCCCAGGGGTAGGGGAAGCATCCCCCTCGGGACAGCCCGATTCCAGCGGGCGACTTCCCCGATCCGAGCGGCAGTTACCCGATCCGCTGGGCAGCCCCGCGCGGCCGCTCCCGTCTCCCTCCCTCCCGCAGCTCCGCTCCCGCCGGGATCCTGCTCTCGGCGTGTGCCTCACTTCTCTTCCGCGAATTTCTCTCCTCCCTCTCGGGCGCTGAGGGTGGGATTAAAGGCATCAAAGACCAAACATGTGACTCCGCCAGCGCAGGGATGCTCGAGGAAGGACGGGGAAGGGGAGATGCCGGAGGGGATCACCGCATACCAGAGAGGAGACCGGTCGCTGGAAGCAGATTCAGGAGTAAATCCCTAGCGCCAGGAGGACCCCCGGAGCCGAGGCGGCTGCGCAGCCGGAGCTCCTCATTCCTGCTCTGCGGTGCCCGAACACTCCACCAGGAGCGGCGGGACAACCGCAGGGGCAGCGCAGCTCCCCGAGTCCTCCCCAGCCAGGGCGTCACTTCTGCCCGGTGTCACCACGGCCGTGTCTCACCTCTAGTGGGTGTCACTTCTGCCGGGTGTCACCTCTATTGGGTGTGTACCGGGTTTCACCTCTAGTGGGTGTAATTTCTGCCGGGTGTCACTTCTGCCGAGTGCCCCTTCTGCCCGATGTCACTTCTGCCGGGTGTCCCCTCTAGCTCCCGCGCCTCTGGGGCACAGCCCTTCCCCACTGGGACCTTCTGGATGCTCCGGGCCCATCGCCTCACTTCCGGGAGGGGAGGATCACCGGGGCCCCGCAAACTCGAGCAGAAAGTGCCAAGAGTCACCAGCATTGTCACCTGTGACAAGTAAAAGGCTTTGCTGTCTCAATCTGCAGCGAAGTCTTCACAGGTGTATTGGCTGAAGTGGGAAAGCTGAACAGTAACACAAATATTTGTATCAGGCTGTTTAAGATTCAAACATTTCATCAAAATGCCTCAAGACTGCCTCTGACCGGTTCATTCCCCCTCTCTCCCGGCCCCCAGCTCTTTTCTTTGTGTCCTGCTTTTCTTATACGCACACACACCCCCTTCAGCCCATAATACCTAATTAACTGCTTACCTGAAAGATGCTTCAGGGGAAGTTTACTGTCTGTTATTGTAGGAACGACTTGGGTTTGTGCCTGCAGCTCCAGAAAATGCAAGTGCATGTATATAAACACGTATATATAAACTATTTTCAGGTTTAAGTGTCTCTTATGTCTCAGAAGAATTGGGGGGAAAGAAAAAAACTTGTCAAAATAAAAAACTCTTAAGCCCTTTCAGTAAAACAACATGTTCTGTTGAGCACTGCTAGAATTTTGCTAGTGTCCAGTCTTGTAATCAGAAGGCTCTAGCATGATGTATGTTTTTAATTTTAACATAGTAATTTCTATTTTTCCCTCTTATAAGCATGATGAACAAAGGAAATCAGCTTTGCATGCCTGTGATCTTTATTATTCCTCCTGAAAAAAGCTGTCCCACATCTAGGGCTTTTTATTGCAGAGAAAACATGGGAGAAGGGGAGAAAGTTAGAGGAACAGTAATGCCCAAAATAAACAACACAATCAAGCACCACAGTTGGGTTCCTGTAGTGACTTCCTAGAAACAGGTTAGGCATACTGGAAGGTCCACCAGTTTACTAACATGCATGTTACTCTCTCAAAATACTAAAGAAATCATAGTTTCTCAAGTGATTTCTTCTCCCAAATCCCTCTTTGCTGACCACCTCTGCCTCTTTTTTTGTTTTTAATGACAGTTATTTTACTCTACCTTCTACTTCAATGCTCTTCTGGCTTCAGAAGTTGAAACTGGAAACAGAGCAGATCCTGGAACAGAGCTGAGAAAAAAGAGAGTACTGGAGGTGAGAAAAAGATTATACATTGCTAGTAGGTCTGTTATTATTTTCTTTCCAGGATAAGAGTTATAGAATTTTGAAAAACAAAAAATGTTTTTTGGACACTTCTGTGTCAGTGTGCATGTGGGAGAGTAACTATAGAGCAGCATCAGCAGAAACACCACATTGCACCCAGGATTACATTTTGGATGATGTTTTAGCTAGCAGAATTTATTACAAGGGGAAATTAAAAAAAAACAAAAAACAAAAGGGCCAGAAGGCCTTTTCTTTGGGAATAAATATTTAGGTTATTGTAATTTTGTGTGATTTCTACACAGTCTTCCCAGTTCCCTCTTTGCTCACTTGCACGCTTTTCAGGGAACCCTTGACTTTCATCCTTAAACAATTGTTTCTTTAAAAGAGCTTCTGTTAGACCCAAAAGACTGAGGGAGAAGAGTCTCAAAGGATTTTGGGACAGTGGCCCAGAATGATGGCGGAAGTCATTCCTGACTACTCATCCATTCTTATCAAGGTGCTCTCTCCTGCTGTGCACAACCATAAAGGACACTGATGTAGCTAAAAAAAAAAACCAACTTTTTCTCCTGGTGGGTTATGTCTTAGTTGGGTCACTTTATCCCTTCAGTTCCCCACACCAAATAGCATTGTCAGCACAGCTGGGAGGGCTTTGGAAAGCAGAGATGAGCATTTGGGGACCTGACTGCTCCTGCAGTAACTTAACTGCAACCTGAAATGCTCAGAAGAAATAGGTACTTATGAAATTGTTAGCCTGTACAACAACAGGACAGGACTTAAAAATTATGATCAGAAAAACATCTTGGGATGAGAATTTATCCAGGTAGCAAAGGTTCAGCCCAACTGTTCAGATCCCAGTACTTTTCATTGCCAAAGCACCTTTCCCGTCTGCCATCCAGTGTAACAGCTCTGATGACACTGAACATTTGTGCAGGGGAATGGGAATAATATTTTCTTTTGCTCTTTGCTTGAGATCAGGTACAGCTTCTGCTTTTCATAAGCATGAGTGCCAGAGACAGGACAAGCCTGACAGGTTGTGTTTAGATACTTGCACAATGTGCAGGCAGGGCAGAAATTCATGGTCTTGGGGGAGCTGAACAAAGAAGCCTGGTGTCTTCCAAGTTGTGTTATCTGTGCCCTATGCATCACTGTCAAATTATCCTTACTCCTGGCTCATGTTCCTTATCCCCTCCAGATTCCTTGGCTTTCCTCCTACTACCTCATGTTTTTTACTAGAGGGCAAGGGCATGAGGGTATGCACACCCCAGTTGATTTTAAGCTGCTTGTGCTGATTATTCAGCCAACAAATCAAACAAAGTGCTTCCTGTTCAGGGTGTCATAAGGTTCTGCTCAGCAGGATGGACACACTCAGCTCTGCTCTGCAAGGCACTGCCTGAAGTACACAGCAGCAAACATGTTTGGGGCTTACCTCCTTCAGTTGCAATGAAATTTGAGAAGTGTGCCAGCAGCAGGAATGAATAATGTGCTTAGCATAACATGTTGTACCAGTATGTACATAACCTGCAAAAGCTATACCTCTTTCACAAACACTCTGAGAAATTCTGTAGTGACAGCACTATTCATTCACATACAGATACCAGATGATAACAATTGCCTGGTTATTCCTGTACTGCCAGCTGCATGATGGATACATTCTCCTTGTAGGTATCTGTTGTTCACTTAAAAAGCTAACTTTTAAAATATTTTTTTTCCTCTGCTAATTATTTATGAGGGGAGGGGACCCCAATTAATATTTCTTGCATATATTCTACTTTTGTAAGAAGCAGCAGACATTTCTGATGGCTATTTTGAACAGAAATACAGTATTGAGGATAAGCAAATTACATAAAGTGGCAGTGGCTTTCTTTTTTTTTTTCCTTTTAGACTCAATATTGGCCATTGGGCACAAAATGTGTTCAAAGTCCTTTGCTGTTCACTGGAGGCATAATGAGCTTATATGTTACTGTGTTCAACTTAAGACAACAATAGTCAGAGGAAACACGGCTCCAGCAGGGATGGATTCATGCTGGCTTGGTTGTCTAGGGTACATTAGTATTCTCTAAAAAGGCTGAAATATTTTAATGTCATTTTCTTGCTGGTCTGTACATTTGGTTTTGGGTCTTTTCAGGACTAACCACCCTTCATATATTTCCCAAGCTTTCTCTCTATGGAGTCTCCCATATACAACCAGAGCCAGACTTTTCAGGCTCTTACTAATAATTAATTCATTTTGCAGATGAATTATTAAATACTGTTCCTGTAATCTCTTCTACCCAAACTGCACACATCTGAAGATGACAGAAATACACTCACTGTAGTCCTATTCACTTTAGAGAGTATTGGGCATCCCTCCCCACTATAGATACCCTTTTTCTATGCTTCTTCAGCTTCTCCTATCAAACCATTAGAAAAGGCTGTTCATAGCTAAACAAACACAGAGTGAGCCAACAGAGATTTGTGTTAAATGATGATGGAACTGCAGAAATACTGCAAGCCTGGTGACAATCAGAGAAATGGATGTACCTTGGCCAGTTTAGTTGCATATGCTCTGGTGATGCAACCTCCTTCCCATCTTGCTCCAACATTCTAACTCTTGCAGACCTCAGATTATTTCCAAGAAAGCGACAAACATTTTAATTTAGGCATAAAGTCTAGTAGCTCTTCAAAATATCTGTTAAAATACATTGGCTCTCAGTTACCTGCTCTATCTTGCAACATAGAAAATGGCCTGGAACAGTGTACTTTTTGCTAACAAAAGATGCTGATGCTAAAAAAAGAGAATGAGGTGAAAAGGCAAACCAGAAGATTTCCAAACTGAGAATGAGGACGAATTATCCCCCAGGGACTGCTGGAAAACTTTTACTTTCTCTTGCAAAATGGAGTAAAGTTATTTTGTATGGTCACTGAGCACTTTTCACTAACAAATTCTGCATCTGTGTGAGAAGCACAGAGTGTTAGTAACTGTTCTCTTTCAGTTCAAATTTTAGGTGAGCACTTCTGGAACTAAAGGTCAGATGCTGGCATGACAGAAATGGCTGTAAACTCTGAGTACCACATGTACCAGGTTTTAACTACATGAAGACTCTCAGGAAAATTATATCAAATTATTATTTTAAAACTGCTTCAAATCTCTAAGGGGCAGCACTATTTGAAATTTAAAAGGTTTTAATTCCATGTAGCTGAATGGTGTTTTATTAACCTTTTTTCATTCCACCCAATAAGGGACCTAACATGGAGACTCAAGTACTTCACTCCTAGTTCATATTTTTAATTCATTCAGGTAAATTTTTTGTTTGAAAGTAAGGTTAGACTTAAGCAAGATATAAAAGTCTGTGACTAGTCCATGATCTAGAAGGAAAACCTGCTATAATGACAAGAGCTAAATTGGCTAGTATAAAGGTGCAAGAGTTGATTAGAGATTCTAGAACTGACTTTTTGAATTCTGTAATTTTCACTGCTGAGTAATTAATATTTTTGAACACAGCTTGTTTTCTTTCTCTGGGCTTTAAATGCACCAGTAAAAAGCTTACCAGGATTCTGAAGAGCCTGTCTTTAAAATTCAAATGCATCTACTGCAATTAAATAAGTATGGATAGTGGTCATAAGCTCCCTTTCAAGTAAATCTTCATAGTATTATTTCCAGGAATTTGAACACAGGAATCCTCTATGCACAGACAGCAAATTAAGGTGGTCTGGTGCCAGGAAAAAGCAAAAACGAAAACAAAAACAAACAAAAAAGAGAGAGTGATAGGGAAGAAAACAGTAAAGCCTGTGCTCCATTTCCTGGGCTTTTTATTTATACTGATCACTATGGCAGCTGGGCAGTGAGACAGCAAGGCAATCACTAATAATCCCTGCTGGGACTTGCCAGCCTGGGTTTCTCACTGACTGGAATCTTTCATTCTGTCTTTTTTAGACTGCCTGCCAGGATGTTCTGGGTGTCAGTGGAGTGAGACAGCTCCTTCAATTCACACATAGATTCCCCGTTTAGCATCAAGTGTTTCCCTACAGTAGGAACACAACTAGGGAAGGAACATAACAAAACAAAAGAAAATGAGAATTTTTGTGCAGCATATATGAGCAACTGAAACATTTCTATCCAAGTCCACTCTGGTCAGGTGACAGTGAAATTTATCTTTTCCCAGATGTGTGTCTTAAGTATCATACTATGCTACTTAGATAAGAAAAACTATACAACAACAACAACAACAACAATAATAATAATAGTAGTAGTAGTAGTAGAAAAAGGTAGTGCAATTTCTTTCAATGGAAAAGCAAGAATTGAGTTCAAGTGCATTGGCTACAGCTTTATGTGTGTTCATCTTCTTTAATCAGGTTGTCGGTCAAGAGAAATATCCTAAATAACATAAACAATTATTGGCTAGATCAGGGATATTATAGAGTGATAAATTTTTCGTGTGATCTGATGGACACTGCACTGGTGGATAGCATTAGGTAAAGTACTTGATCTTATCAGATACAGTTCCACTGTTGTCCCTAATTAACGTGTACATAGCACAGCACCCTGCAGTATCACCTTTCATTCCATTTCATGCCTGCAGCAACAACATAGGCTAATACACAATATTTGAGAGGAAAAGCAAAAATTATTCTATTTTTACAGCTACAATGAGGTAAGGATAGAGTCATGCCACAAGGAGGGGACACCAGAACAAACCTAAAGGACAAAATTTTGAGCAAGGACTGAAGCTTTCTGCTTCAAAGGTCAGCTTGTAAAATTAATCTTCTTACTGCTTATCACACTGTGGTAACATGAAAGTGCCTCTTGCACAAATCAGCCATTTAAGACTCTGGTGTTTCTATTTTTGCTTCGAAGCACCATTGATCAAAAGGGCATAGTGAGATAGAATCACCCTGTCTGTAGTCAGTGTATGAGGAAATTAAGGGGGTTAGGAAGCTCAATACAAGCCCTTCATCCTATTTATTTATCTGTTGTAATTGTTTTTAGGAAGAGAGCTACGTTTGCTTTGAAGTCAAAGACCTGTACACACACATATGACAGATCTGGTACTTTTATTTGGAAGTATGTTCCACTAACATGAGTTTCCTATTTTTTCCTTCTTTCTTTTTTCCTTCTGAGACTTTTCCTTGCTTTACTTCACCTCTGTGATCTGATCTAGTAGACACTGAACAGATGTACTAGCTGCCACAGGACACACTGACGGCTGTGTTTCATGTGCTCTCCTGTGGTGCCTGGCACCACATTATCATAAAGTAACTGCTGTGCTTCCAGTGAACAATCTAGGAAATGAAAGACTGATCTGTGTGCTGACACAACAATACACCTTTACCACAGAAATATTAATGGATGGGGCTTTGCTCCATTGAATTTGGAATCTGGTTATTTCTTTCAGGGCAGTTAGTCTGCTGTGAGTGTTTTGGGTACTATTTTGCTTTGCCCAGTCACTAGTTGCCTGGAGTTGTCACTTTTCCACCTTATTATCTTAGGCTGGCTGTTTCTTGTGTCCTTGAGTCCATTTGTCCAACCTCTTTCCTTGAGTGTGCAACCTGCAATCCCTTTCTTCATTTGCCACTGGCAGCACCTGGAGTTCACTGGCCAAAGCACTTCTGCTCCCAGCTTTGGGATGAATCTGTGCTCTGCTCTTTACCCAGCAGACTCCAGGCACACAAATGTTCTTGCAAAAAACATAATTTCCATCTGCCCTTTAGGGCAGAGCCTTCTGCTCACCAAAATCTCGGGTTCACCAACAGGTGTGACAGAGATGAGCTCTCACACCATCTCCCAAAAGGCCTTTCCTCTTGGAAATAGCACAGTTCTGCTGGATCAAATATCACTTTAGGTACTCTCTTGGGTGTGCCAAAGCTCTAAATTTACCTGTATATCTGCAGACACATGCGGGTAAAATGTGAATAGCTCACAATGCTGTGTCTCTACCTCCCACCTTACCAAAGAGGACATATATGTTCAGCTTTCAAATTGCAAATTGATGGATGCTACAACTCTTATAGCTTGAGGAAGAGACAGTATTGAGTTTTTGCAGGTCCTTTTGGTTTGGAATAGAGGTTTGGAACAGATAATGGGTGATGCTCAGCACACTCCTGGTCTCAAGGCTCTGCATTTCTTGTTAACAGAAGGCGACTCAGTCCACATAAGTCCATATAAATGTCTTTTTGTGGCCACAGCCCGAGCACACCAACACTGCAAGCTCAAAATTGTCTCCTCTCTAGTCTGTTGCTTACACAACGTTTTTTATTCAGTTCATCTCTAGGTCTTTGGTAATTTGCTTCATATCAGTCTCCCCTCTGCTTATACTAAAAACAAGTGCACATCCTTTCCAAGAAACACTGCTTCAGACACTCAAATTCTTAACCAACTGTAATTTTGTACCATGCTCAACTCTCTCCTGTAGAAACCACAAGTGAAGGACTGGTTGAACCTCAGAGGTTCAGGAAAAAGCAGCCCTACTTGTCACACTCCTGGTAGACTCTAATTGCAAACTGCTGCAGGACTTTCTCTGCAGTTCCTGTGCACTGGCACTGGATTGCTTGGCTCTCTTTTTCACAAAAGGATCTCAAGTATTAATACAAGTATTATTAATATCCCTCTTTCTCTCCTTACCGCTCAGATTTTTTTCTTGTATTTTTTTCCCCTCATCTGCTGTATTGTCTCCGCAAAACAATTTACACAGTTAACCTACAAACAATATTGAGGAAAGCAGAACATTCCCGCTACCGGAGGGGAGCAAGGGTGTGGCCTGTCCAGTGGCAAATGCAGGGGGACAATCCCCGCCCTGCCCTCCCGCCACACCACGGCTGCCACGGGAAGTCTTGCCGGCATTCACCAGCCCCGCCGCACCGCCGCGCCGCCCGGCCGGGACAGGCCCAGGGCCGGGCAGGGCGGCGGCCGCTCCGCCATCTTTGCTGCGGGTGCGGCCCCGACGTCCGGTGCCGCGGCAGCGCCGCCATGTCGGGCGAGGGCAAAGCGGCGTCTCCATGACGGGTGAGGGCGAAATGGCGGCCGGAAGGGGCGGGCAGCGGCGGCCATTGCCGGCGGGACGGGCTGGGGCACGGCGGCGGCGGCGGCGGCGGCGGGTCTGTGGGGCTGGCCGGGCCGGGGAGAGCCGGGAGGTGGCCGTGCAGAGAAAGAGGGGGGGTCTCTGGGGGCTGGAGGCAGCGCACAGTCGCGTAGGGAGGGACGGGCCCGCGGCGTGCCCGGCTGGCGCTGTGGAAGATGCCGGTGTCAGGGGCAGGACCCCCGCGGGATGTGGGAGAGTGGAGGAGGTGTGGGAGCGGCTGGTGTGTGGGCGAAACTGAATCACAGAATCCTTCGGGTTGAGATCCCCTAGTGCAACCCCCCTGCCAAAGCAGAGTCAGCTAGAGCAGGTGATAGAGGAACACATCCAGGTGGGTTTAGGATGTTTTCAGAGGAGGAGAGTCGACAACATTCGTGGGCAGCTGTTCCAGTGCTCTGCCATCCTCAATAGTTCTCCCTCATGTTGAGGTGTAACTTCTTGTGTTCTAGGACTGCTGCTCCTCATCCTGTTGCTGGGTAGCGCTGAAAAGTGTCTGGACCACCCTCTTGGCACTCACCTTGGAGATACTTGTGTGTATTAATGAGATCGCCTCTCAGTCTTCTCCAGACTAAGCAGGCCCAGATGTCATACTCTCCTTATAACAGAGATGCTCCGGGGCCTTCATCATCTTAGTGGCTGTCACTGGACCCTATCCAGCAGCACCTTGTCTTTGTATTGAAGAGTCCAGAACTGGACACAGCACCCCAGCCATGCCATGCTAGGGCCAAGCAGAGCAGAGGGTTGGCGGTTTTCCTTTTTTTTTTTTTTCCCAGGCTTAAGATATTCCTGCTGAGCCAGACCCGAAGCCATGGAAAAATCCCCATTAGGCTTATGGATGGAACACCGTTTGACTGGAGTTCCTACTGGGGAGTATAATCTAAAGTAGCGGCTTTTAAATCTGCCCAGGGCTTTTATTTCTGTTGTTCTATGTCTGTACATGAATACAAGTTTATATGTGGGTACTGTAGTTTCTATACTGTAGCAGGAACATCTGGTGGTGGCAGATGTAATAAAGGTTTCGGATTTAGTTGTAAAATGGTAGTAAGTGAGAAGAGAAAACCTAGTTCGAGTTTCAGTCTATAGGGCTTGTCGTCAGAAATCCATCTTTTTTTAAGCAAACACAGAGTGAGTAAGTAAAACTTACTAGTTAGCAGGGCAGCTCAGCTGTTCTATGTCAAGGAATAAAATATGGAAATCAGGGAAATAAATCTGACATTCAAAGAAATGTTCATTCATACTTAGAGTTCTTTACCTCTTCCATGTGTGAGCAGCAGAAAGGATTGTCAGGCATTAGAAGGGGCTGCCCAGGGAGGTGGTGGAGTCCCTGTCTCTGGCTGGATGTGGCACTCAGTGCCTGGTTTGGCTGAAAAGGTGGGGTTGCTTCATAGGTTGGACTCCATCTCAGAGGTTATTCCTATTCTAAATGATTATGATTCTGTGAAAGAGAGGGTCTGGGGCCATAGAAAAAGTTAATGGATGGGCTGTGGTGTATAGTGTATGAGGAGGTGGTGAGAGGGGAGCTGGAGCTGAAGGGAACAGTGCCAGGAGGCAGTGGAAGGGGTATTGTGTCAATGGACAAAAATTGTGAAAGGCAGTGGACAGTGGTGCCTTGGTGGACTGCCAGGGGACAGATGAGATGCTTTTAGTGACAGCTGTTCCCTTCCATTGCTGTCAGAATTCCAGCTAAAGTCAGTGCTGCTGCTAGGAGAATTAAAATAATTCAGTGGCAGTTGTCTTTCTTTGTAAATTTGAGATGTAATTTAATTTTTCTTTTAAAAGATACCTCAAAGAACCCCCTATGTGCTATTTCAGTAACTTACTTAGAAATAATCTTTATACGGTTTTGCATGCAATGAAGGGCAATGCCAAGCTGAGATGCTTGTGAAATGCTGAGGTTTGGCAAAGTAGTGTACCAGCTTAATCTTCAAAATGCACTGGCCTTGTTGATTTCAGTAGAACTGCTCAATTAAAGCAGATAAGAACTGGACAGTTCAGTTTGTAACCCCTAGTTTGACTGTAAATGCCATTACAAGCTTAAGTGGAACAAGTCAGTTTTTACTTGTATGGTCTGCACTTCATTCACTTCTGGTTTCATTCAGTTTAGAGGCTGGCACAGCATCAGTGGCTGTGGCAGAAGAGTGCAGGTCCTGACACGTGAAGATCTAATTGGTTCCATTTTTCGTCTCCAGCTGCTCCATTTGTGTTGGAAACCCTTTGAGGATATACTTGTAATTTTGCTCAATAATATTTTAGGGAGCTACAGGAAGTACTGTTCAGACACAAGGAAGGCCTGTTTGAATGTTGAGGGTGATCAAGTACTGGAGAGGCTGCCCAGAACCATGGCTGAGTTTCTGTGCCTGGAGATGCTCAGGCTGCCTGGAAAGGGCCCTTGGCAGCCTGCTTTGGCTGAGCCTGCTTCATGCAGGAGCACGGGGCAGGTGACCTTCAGTCATCACTTCCAGCCTCAGCTGGTCTGTGATTCTCTTTTAGTCCAGAGCTTTTCAGACTCCGTTGAATTAGAAATGGGATCTCTTCAAACATGTCTGCATCTCTCCTGGTACACAGGAAAACTCTTGGAATGGGTCTTTTCAAGCCTTGGCTCTGAGTTGCTTTTCAGTTCCATAGGACTTGTGAGCTCTCTAAGCACAGGGCTCATTTATTTCCGGGGTGTTGCTGCTCTCAGCTTCAACTGGCTTTGTGTGTAGATTCAATGGGAACAGTTAGGTTGTTGTGCAGTAAGCTTCTGCCATATACTGTCTCAGTTGTTTGCTAAGGTCTGACCTGGTTCATTTTTGTTAATGCAGAAAGGCAAGAGAGTGTATCTGGATTAAGATTTTTTTGCAAAGAGTGTGGTAAGGTACGGTGCTTCCATTTTAAATTCCAGGGCAGTGGTTATTTTCCCCATCAACATTCTGCTTGCAGTGCTGATCCTGCTGGTGTCTTTTACAGCTTAATGTTGGACCATAATGTGTGAGTCAATAGAGGCTGGCACAAGCTCCCAGTCAGAACACAAGGAGTAGATTTGTTTCTATTATCTTGCTACTTGTGGGATCCCCAAATCAGCACCTGGGCAGAGGTGCAGTAATAGAGATGGGGGCAGCCATAAACTCAGCCTGTGCCAGTGGATCACTGGCTTATCAAGGGTTATTACCAGCTGCAAATCACTTGAGTGATTTACATTCCTCCTTACCACTCTTCCACATTTAATCCATTCCTCCTGAAAACTATTTTTCAAAATCTTTTGAGTTCCGTGATCTTCTCTGTTTTGGGCATCATATTACCATGATGGGTCAGCCTGTTAAGAACTCCAAATCAAATTTGCCACATGGATGTGCATTTGATGTTTTTTTTTAATAATGTTCTTTAGTGTTCAGGAGGAGCTTGGAGAAGGTGGGAGTCTGTACACTTTGGTCACCATGTCTGGAATTGGCAATAAACGGATGGCTGGAGAGCCTGGCCCTTCTGCACCTCCAGAGAAGAAAGCAGGGGTTGAAGATTCGGGCACCACTGTGGAGACCATTAAACTTGGTGGTGTTTCTTCAACGGTATGTCTTCCTTGCATACCCCCACTCCACCTTTTGGTTTTTTTTCATCTGGTGGCAAAAATGTCTCTGGGGTCAGTATGAGCCCTTCCGTGACCTGGCCTGTGTCCCGCGTGCCTGTGCCCAGGAGGAGCTGGACATCCGGACCCTACAGACCAAGAACCGGAAGCTTGCAGAGATGCTGGACCAGCGCCAGGCCATCGAAGATGAGCTGCGGGAGCACATTGAGAAGCTGGAGCGTCGCCAGGCCACTGATGATGCCTCTCTGCTGATCATCAACCGATACTGGAATCAGGTTGGTACCAGCTTTTGTTACTTCATGTACACTGTTTTCTTGTCTTTCCTGTACAACTGCACTCCTCTTGTTTACATTTATTCTTTATCTTGTCATTCCTTGCCTGTCCCATCATTCAGTTTGATGAAAATATCCGCATCATCCTTAAACGCTTCGACCTGGACCAGGGACTTGGAGACCTTTTGTCTGAAAGAAAAGCACTAGTGGTGCCAGAACCTGAACCAGATTCTGACAGTAATCAGGAGCGCAAAGATGAGAGGGAACGAGGTGAGACACCTGTCTGGGGACAGTGGGAAAGATGGATTTCAGCTGTGGACAATGTTGATGTCCATTTCTAAGGGCTGTCAGAGACTGTTTTTTGTGATTGTAAAGATCAGTGAATTACCGTCTTGTAGAACACATTTACTATTTTTCACCTCTTTATGTTCCCAGGGGAAGGACTGGAGCCGGCATTCTCCTTCCTGGCCACTCTAGCCAGCAGTACCAGTGAGGAGATAGAGTCTCAGCTGCAGGAGCGTGTGGAGTCCTCCCGCCGAGCTGTTGCCCAGATTGTCACAATGTATGATAAGCTGCAGGAGAAGGTGGATGTGCTGTCTCACAAGCTGAATAGTGGAGGTATGACCAAGGTAGCAGGTATTCAAGAATGCTTATTTGCCCCCACCTTAGGCCTGATCCTGCATTGTAGACACTAAGGTGTAGACCTTCTCATGTGCATTTATTTTGCAAAATGAATTTGTTTGTCTTTATAAACTCTTCTTGTCAAAACCTCTACTAAAGGACCATGTGCCAGAAGTGTGTTGTAGTTACCTCTGTATTTGGATGCTGAAGGCTCTGCCCAGTGTGTTGGACTAAGAAGCATCTTGTTTCTGCCAGTACCGTGTTCATGTGTCTGAGAAGTCAGAGAGCACAGTTGAACTTTATCAGCCAGCTGTCCTCAGACACCACATAAAAGACTTCACACTTAAAAATAAAGAAGTGAAATCAGCATTGCAAACTGATGTTGCAGTTTAGTAGAAGGTGTAGGAATAACCAAGTGCTCGGTTTCCACTGCGTTATGAGGGCAAAATTGTACCCATCTAATGGCATGATGTGCTTGGTGATGTGCTTAGTGTGCTTAGCTGTCCATTTTGAATGTAGCAGAGAAAGCCAAATGACCAGCTTCTAAAAATTAATGTAGCAGATTCACTTCACACTCAGATGACTGCTCAAAAAACTTAATTAGCTGAAGATTACAATTTTTAATCTTTTGAGTGAAACCTTTGGTGGAATATCAGCTCATGGTTGGTGTGCCTTCTGTGTGCCCTGATCAAGTCTGGCATTGGTGTGGGAAAGTGTTGCTGTCGTTGGCCGGCTTTGACATTGGTGCCATGTGAGCCTGCCCTCAGGTGCTCTAGTTTCACCTGTCACCCAGGTGCTGTGGTTGTCACAGGGTGTCATGGTGTGTTGGCCCAGTGTCATCCCAGGCCACCTGTTGTAGCAGGTTTATGCATGAATTCAGGCAGCATTTGGGTGTCCCTGGGTTCCAAGGGCGTGCTCTGGGTTGCTGGTACTAACGCAGCTGAAGTGATCTCTAGTGTGAGGGGATGGCTCTCGGGTCAGAAATGGGCAGCACGGTTAAACTGCAGAGCCTTTTGCTTGTGGAGTGCAACTCAGAGCTCTCTGTGGATGGAGACCAGGCCCTCAGGAAGCACCTTCAGTAAACTGAAGTGGTACAGTAAACTGAAGTTAATTTCAGAATTTTCCTCTTCTGCTTTCTTTTTTCTCTCTTTGCTGTTCAGGAATTAAAACCAGTGTTCCTTGATTTTCCATTAATTTCCTTTTCTTTGTGCACCTTCCAGATATCTCACTGATGGAAGAAGCAGTAGTGGAGCTGAATTCCTACTTGTCTCATGAGAATGGACGGCTGCAGGAACTGGCTGATGTTCTTCAGGAGAAGCACAGAGTCATGTCTCAGGAGGTATAAAAAGAGAAAGAAACCTGCTTTAGGGCCCTGCTTAGCATAACTTATGGTTACTGTAGTTTGGAAAGCAGCTTATTTTCTTGGAGAGGCACAGAAGCAACATGAAAGTTATAGAAAGGGTTGTTGTGGAGAGCTGTACACAGATTTTCTGTATAAATCAGATTGATTTGTTTGTTTTATCACTGAAGAAAAGGATATAAGCAAGTCAGTGAGTTGAATGGATTTAACTTCTAAAGAAAAGGGAAGAGCAGAAGAACTGGGCGCAGGTGATGCTGAGGTGGCTTTGTAGACACCTGGAATGGTTGACGTGACATCCCTGTCATTCTGAATTCCTTGATTTCTCTGTGTCATTTGACAGTGGAACGATATCAGTTACAAGATGATCCCAGTTATGAAAGGATTCACATTATTAACAGCATTTGTTTGAGAGATTTCAGTTCATTTAAAAATTGTGTTAATGCTGGTCTTGCTTAGTGTTAGACCTCTGAGCACTTAAGTGGTCTGTAGAGCAGATGGACATAGGGATTGGAAAGATTAAAATCAAAAAAGCCTTTGAATAAGCTGAGGTGGTTGCCTCTATTGGTCCAGATATTACAGCTTCCCACTCTTTCTCCATTTTCAGTTTTGTCTTATTTTTGTTGCTGTCTTGGGATTTGGCCAGTGTAAAATTCAGGACAGTTCATGGAATAGTCTGTCATCACAGCAAAAGATGAAAACCAGATGATGAATAAGAGAAAAATGACTCCTGAGTAGCCTCAGGAAGAGCTGATTCTATGCAGTATTCTGGCTAAAGCACTCCTTTGATTGCAGTTCTCCAAGCTGCAAGAGAGGGTGGAGACAGCAGAATCCCGGGTGTCTGTCCTGGAGACCATGATTGACGACCTTCAGTGGGACATTGACAAGATCCGCAAGAGGGAGCAGAGGCTCAACCGGCACCTGGCCGATGTCCTGGAGCGAGTAAGTGCTGCCCTGCTGGTCAAGAGACCTGGGAAGTGAGGATGGTGTTGGATGGGGTGGGACATCCTCTGGGACTCTCTGGGACTGCGAGAGCTGAGAACTTGCAATGGGTCTTGGATCTGCTGCATCACTCTTGCCAGTGTTTCACTGGGTCTTGAGGAAATCTCTTGTGTTTTTTTGCAGGTAAATTCCAAAGGCTACAAGGTGTATGGAGCTGGTAGCAGCCTCTATGGGGGAACAATCACCATTAATGCCCGCAAGGTAAGGTCAGGAGCAAAGTTGTGGGAAAGGGGAAGAATAAATTCAAGGAGAGCAAGGGCCACAAATTGAGCAGAATTTAGATACTTAGTTTAGATAATTTTTAGATCCTGTGCATTAAATCTGGGTGACGCTGGGAAAGCTATTTTGTCTGTGTACGAGTTTCCTACTTAAAAAACACCTGGTGGAATTAGACTCTCGCTTAGCCAAGTTGCCTGACTGTTCAATCTGTAATTTGCTGTTACTGCATGAACAGATAGTTCATTAGCACTCTCAGGAGACACATCAGCAGTAGGATTTACAAGCAGTTTATCCCAACAGTTTGAAGAGATGAATGCAGAGCTGGAAGAGAATAAAGAACTTGCTGGGAATCGCCTTAATGAATTGGAGGAACTACGTCAGGATCTTGAGGAAGTAACAACACAGAATGAAAAGCTCAAGGTGAGACATATGTAGCTTTGTAAGGATGAAGGTGTTCTGTATCATGGGCTGCCCTCAGCTTTGCAATGCTATATCTGCAGAAAACCTGATTAGCAGTGTCTATTCTGAGCCTGCTCTTTAGCTGTGTTAGACTTTGCTGCAGGTACAACTCAGCAAGTCCGTGGCTCCACTTTCAGTTCAGTGCGTTGGTGACACTGTGTGGCCACTGCTGGAAATTGTAATGGTTTCCTGCTTGTGTCCCATTCTGTTCTTTGACTCCATTTTAACCATGTCTAGTTAAAACTTTTCACTTCTTTACAGGTACCAATCTCTCTTCCACCTTCCCCTCGTCCTGTGCAAATGAAGCCAGAGAGCAGAAATAATCAGAGAACTTGTGTGGGGAAGAGTCTCTTGAAAGAGTCAATGAATTTGTCTTTCCTGGTGTGGGAATGGATAGAAAGGAAGTAGCCTATGAGTTTGTGATGTTTTGAAGGTGGTAACACAAGAAACTGTGACTCTGTGGTACATAAGCATATGGTAGGATAAATAATCAAATTGTCTTCTTAGTGGTCAGTGCCAGTTATAAGAAATGTCAGTCTTGATAACCTAAATCCAGAGATCTGATGCTGGGAACTGTCTTGAGTCACCTCTGAATTCTGTTTATCCCCAGGAGTTTGTTTTGAGTGAAATGGTCTTTAGTTTACAACATTTTTTTTTCTCCCTAATTACTTTTAAGCTGAATGCATATATAGATATGTCTGTTTCATTGCTGCTAATCGCAATCATTTGCTAACTTTTTTCTAGGGATTCAGTTCTGTAGCTCTGGATTTTTTTCATTTCTCTTTCTGTCAGTCATTATGTCTTACTGGTAGAAGGCTAACATAATGCCTACTTGCATATGGATTTTCTCTGTTCTCTCATCATTTTCTATGTGTCCATCTTTATTGATCTGGGTGATTATGATTTATTACATTTTCCAAGTTCATATCTTTGAGAGAAACTATTTCAGGACCCAGGAGTCAAAAACTTCCATCGTGGTTCTGCAAGAGGAGTAGCCTTGTTCATGTGGAGAGCACAGAGACTTTTTAAAACTGATACTGAAGCATATCACTTGGACCTACTTCACGGCAGTGCTATTGAAATTTTATTTTTGTCTTTGTTTGTGTCAGCTTGATTCACTGTTTTCCTGTCTTGAGAGACAGAAACCAAAGGCAAGGGGTAATTTTTCTTCTTGTGGCATTTTCTTGTGTCCTAACTAGGTTGAGCTGCGGCGAGCAGTGGAAGAGGCTGTGAAGGAGACCCCGGAATATCGCTGCATGCAGTCCCAGTTTTCTGTTTTGTATAATGAGAGTCTCCAGCTGAAGGCACACCTTGATGAGGCCCGCACGCTGCTCCATGGCACCCGTGCCACACACCAGCGCCAGGTGGAGCTGATTGAGGTAACACCTCTGCTCCGTCAGCCTAGGAGCCCTGTCATGCCACTGACCATCACGCTGGGTCTGTGTGCCTCTGCAAATGCTCAGAAATTTACATTTCTGGCAGTAATTCGGGCTGTTGTGGTACCGTGTCTTGATGAAGTGAGTGATACTCCAGGTTCAAAGCACCAAGTTCTGTTTCCTTTTTGTTCCTCAGAGGGATGAGGTCAGCCTTCACAAGAAGCTACGCACTGAGGTGATTCAGCTGGAGGACACCCTGGCACAAGTCCGCAAAGAGTATGAGATGTTGAGGATAGAGTTTGAACAGACACTTGCTGCCAATGAGCAAGCAGGTATGGTGGTGTTCTGCTGTGCCTAAAAACAAACACCACCTACCCACCAATGCCCATTAGGGCACACAGTGCACTAGAACACCTGGGTTGATTCTTTGTTGCTGTTAAATACTTGGTCTGGCAAGTCTCTTCATCTCGAAAAACAAAGCTCTTCACCTGTTTTATTGGGAGGCCAGTTCCCTGTCACCTGACTTCTTTCTAGATGCTGCATACTAGATACATTTTGCTAACAATTTGGTTTATGCAGGATATTTAACATTATTAAAAACTACTTGTGGGGGGAGGATTAATTTCCAAGTCTGTAAAGATAATCTGGATAGCAAAGCAGTAATTCTGAAATTTCATAAGAGGAAATAAATTATTTCTGAAGTAGCATTTAAATCAGATTTCTTTTGTAATCTGACGTGTTTCCCTTAGGATCATGGGTTTAAAAATAATGTTAAGTGGGAAACTTAGGACTGTGAATTTGCAAGGACTTACGGTTGCGTATAAAACTGGAATAACATTTTTTCTGCAAGTGTTTTGTGTTACTCTGTTTCGTGGCAGAATTGTAACAGTCTTATTTTGTTGTTTGTCGTTGTCACTTAGCTTGTTCTCCATTTCCATGAAAGTCCTCAGGAAGTTGACAGAAGTGTGGTTTGTCACAGAGGTGTTTGTTTTTGCAGGCCCAATTAATCGGGAGATGCGTCACCTCATCAGCAGCCTCCAGAATCACAACCACCAGCTGAAGGGAGAGGTGTTGAGGTACAAGCGCAAACTGAGAGAGGCCCAGTCTGACCTGAGCAAGGTAATAAAGCAGGAAAGGCCAGAAAAGAGGGGAAAGGCTTAGGAGAAGGGGAAATGCCATCCTTGCTAGCAATTACAACCTTTCTGATATGCTGTGCAGGATGCAGCGAAATTTTTTGTGGAGCTCTGCACTCTGCTGCTTCCTTTGACCAAATGAATGTTCTTCCTTTGTAGCTGTGTAGTGCTCCATGAAAAGGGGGCATGGGGGCATGGATCTGGGAAGAAGGGGTAAGGAAGATTCCTGGTTAAGAACTTATTTGTTTTCTTGGTTGGCTCTCTTGTTGCTCCACGCCAGATCCGCTCTCGCAGTGGCAGTGCTCTCCTCCAGTCCCAATCCAGCACTGAAGACACAAAGGAGGAACCTACAGAGATCAAGCAGGAGCCTGATGATCCTTCTGCCCAAGTGTCTGTTCCCAAGGCTCCTTCTGAAGATGTTAATGAAATGAAGGCCAGGCGAGATGAAGAGGAACGGGAGCGGGAGAGAAGGGAAAGGGAGAGAGAACGAGAGAAGGAAAAGGAGAAGGAGAAAGAAAGAGAACGAGAAAAAGAGAAAGAGAAGGAAAAGGAACGAGAGCGGGAAAAGCAGAAGCAAAAGGAATCTGAGAAGGAGAGAGAGTCCAAAGAGAAGGAGAAGGGGAAGCATGAGGATGGAAGAAAGAAGGAGGCTGAAGTGATCAAGCAGCTGAAGGCTGAGCTCAAGTAAGAGTTGTTGTTTGTCACTTTCCTGTGGGAGCAGTGCCCAAGCCTGGGATGTTCACGTGTTCTTGCTTTCATGGGATCAGCATCATTGAAGTTTGAAGCCAAGAGAGTTTCTTGACAGCCTCTGTATCTGATTGTGATGTGGACAGTGTAGGAGTGTTCTTCCTACAGTAGCCTAAAGCATGAATTACCAAACCAGATACCTCATGGTGTGGGTCAAGTAATGTTGATTTGTTGCTGTCATAATAATAGCATAGAAGTTCACAGCAGCAGGTTATTAATAGAAGACATGCGGTGTTCCCACTCCTGGATGGTTCCCAAAGTAGAGCTGGATAGTTTGTAGCTTATTATTGGGATACATTTCATCTCTACCTCACTTCTTGCCTTTCGACCCATATGCCTGAACATGTTTCTTTTCCATCCTGTACTCAGCTGCAGTTTTGTTACCAGAATCAGATGAGGCGCCAATTACTCCATATCCGTATGGGAGATTTGAGAGAATATTGCCAGTTCTTGTGCTGGGTATGTAACAGTATGGCTTTGCTGCTGTGTTTTCATCCTGGTCTGTCTTCCTTTCTCCAGGAAGGCCCAGGAGAGCCAGAAGGAGATGAAACTGTTGCTGGATATGTACCGCTCTGCCCCCAAAGAGCAGAGAGACAAAGTGCAGCTGATGGCGGCTGAGAAGAAGGCAAAAGCTGAGGTCTTTCTAATTTCCTTATTTCTTTTTGCTATGTTATTTAAACTTCTTTTCAGATACTCTGCAGCAGAACTGTGTCATTTCTCTCCTCAGAACTGAGGATTGTTAGTCTTCTCATCTTTGTCACTTAGATATTGGAATGGCCTGGAGATAAACAGGGGTTTAGTTGCTAGTGCAGGCAATACAAACAACAGTCTCTAGGTTCATAAACACAGATGCTTTTGCAGATCCCTTAAGTAACAGCATGTCTCTCTCTTTGGGACCCCTGTGGCTCCAAGTCCCTCTTACCTTCTTCACAAGCAGGTCTCACCTATAGGCAGCATTTACTCTGTGCAGCACGTGTACATGGGGTAAATTAGATTACACACCAATCCTTAAGAAAATGTGTAATAAAAAGGTACAAGAAGACAGGACAGGACGATGATATGATCATGTGCAAGGCTGAGCCAGATAGTACAAATATGTACTGACTGCCCATATTTTCCATGGGCCTGGCTCCTTATATACCCTTCTCTGTCTGAACAAACCCCAGTTTGTTCATCCTTGATCTCCATTTCCCTGCACATTGCTTCTGGATTTGAACAGCTCTTGATTCCCACAGCTCAGGAGCCATTCCTGGCTTACAGTGTCATCAGTTACAAAGTCCAAGCTGATCTTCCTGGAAGTGGTTTCTTGGAAGCCTGTCAGCTGTTGTGACTTGGAGAGGTCTGCTTCCTTTGCTTCCTCTCTGTCTCTGTGTTTGTTTTGTTGGGTTTGTGTCTCTATATATTTTGGGCTTTGGGTTTGCTCCTTCTCCCACACTTAGATAACCTTAATGAAAATAATGAAAATAAACATTTTCACACTCTCATGTGCTTTCATCAGTTAGTGTGATTGACCAGGTTTCATTCACATCACTGCCTCTCTTATTATTTGTCTGACAAGATTGTGTCTATGTATGTTTTAGTTTACCTCGTCTTTTTCCTGATATCTCCTCCTTGTATGGAAAAAGGTCCTTGACTAGATACTCTTAAAGGAGCACATGCTCTCTGTCCACGTACCCATGTGTGTACAATTGCAAGAGACTGATGTTCCTATTTTGATAAAAGATGCTGTGAAATTTTCAAAGGTATGAAAGTCAGGATCTTGGCCTTACAGCTCATCTCAATGGTACATCTGCCTGTAATACTCTATCAAAATGACATGGGAGTTTTTTGCCATGCTTTGAGGGCAGTCCTGAGTGTTTCAGAGAATTTTGGAGAAAACAGGCTCTTAATGCTCAAGGCACATCCTTGTGTTTAGTGTCTTTTCTGGTTGGTTCTTGTAGCTTGAAGAACTGAGACAGAGGGTGAAAGAATTGGAAGACAAGGAAAAAAAGGAGAGTAAAAAGATGGCTGATGAAGATGCCCTCCGCAAGATCCGAGCAGTGGAGGAACAGATTGAATATTTACAGAAGAAGCTTGCTATGGCTAAGCAGGTGAGAAGTTTCTGATGAGTTCTTTTTTGGCTGGAGCAACTGTGAAGCAGTTGCTTTCGGGTTGCATCCAGGGAGGGAGAAGGAATTTATATCTGTATGGGCCAGAGATGGGAGTTTGATCCATGTTTACCAAAAGGAAAGAAAACAAGCGAAAGAACCACCAACAAAATAACCCCGTCCACCCTCAGTTCTGGGGTAACACGGGCAGTCTATAGTAGGAAATGTTTCATAACAATTAAACATTAAATAAATAATTAAGCATGTGGCCTTGTTGAAGTACACAGAGGAGAAATGGCTTTATTCAGCCATTAGGGGAAGGGATTATTTTTAGGAGTTAACTCCTCAGTTAATCTAGTGAATATGGTTGCATGGACATACCTTCTGCTAAAAAAGGCCTCAATCTAGTGAGAGAGCAGGACCACCTCAGCAGGGTGGAGGCAAAGCATTTAATTGTCATGTACTTTTTTAGAATTTGGATTCTTATTATTGTAGAACAGAGCTGCTCTACCTTGTCAATGATGAAGTGGCCATAAGTGAGTTTAAAGAGCTTGGCCGCCTGTTAGTTGGAAGCTGCAAGCTTCCTAGAATTTTTGGCCTGGTGTATCTGGCAGTTGTTCAGCTCCTGGGAATTGGGAGTTGGTTTCTGCCCCAGCTCTGGCAATGGCTATGTCAAAGCTGATCCTGCCAGGCAAGAGATAGGTGACCCATCTTATCTCTTCACCTTCAAATTCAGAGTATCTCTGCTGTGGTGTAGATTCATAGGGAGTACATTTTTCTGGTTGTTGGGATGATAAATGTTCTCTGGTGCCAAGAATCTTCCTCCATCTTCACTAGCTTTGATGTCTCTGAATAAAATGTTCAGGCTCACTGTGGAGGGGTCCAGGGGACAGTTTGGCCAGAGCCTATGATTCTTTTGCAGGAGGAAGAGGCCCTGCTTTCAGAAATGGATGTCACAGGCCAAGCATTTGAAGACATGCAAGAGCAGAACATCCGCCTGATGCAGCAGCTGCGGGAGAAGGATGATGCCAACTTCAAGCTGATGTCAGAACGTATCAAGTCGAACCAGATCCATAAACTGCTAAAAGAGGAAAAGGAAGAGCTGGCAGACCAAGTTTTGACACTGAAAACACAGGTAATATGGAAAAAGGAGAAAGGACAAGAGCTGGTGGGGAAGGTGGAGGTGTTGTGGGTTTTCTGTTTTAGGCAGCTCTGCATCGCTGTTTGCTCACTCCCCCACCAAGGGGAAGGGGAAAGAATCAGAATGGACAAAGTGAGAAAACGAGTGCGATGAAATAAAGGCAATTTAACAGTTAAAGATGTCCATACTAGTGAAACAAGAAATTAATTCATTTCTTCTTGGGGCAGGCAGGAGTTTGGTCATCTCCAGGAAGGCAGGGCTTCATCATGTCTTACTGTTATTTAATAAACACAGCACTGAACATCCTCCCACTTTCTCCTTTCCACCAGCTGTTACTGATGAGCACAGCACACCCCTTGGGCCAGCTGGATCAGCTGTCCTGGCTGTGTGACATCCCAGCTCCTTAGGCACCCTAAGCCTACATGCTGGTGGGCACCATGAGACACAGAAAGTATTGGCACTGTGTAAGTACTGCTCAGCAACAGCTAAGACAGTGCTGTGTTACTGACAGTGTTTTGCTCCAACATGCAAAACCATCATGTGAGCTGCTCTGAAGAGAATTAACTATCCTCTCCAAAATCAGTCCAGAATGGAATGTTCCTCTCACAGGCCTAGGAATGCATCAGGCTTCAAAGCGGCTTGTCTTTGTAAGAAACTCACACTGCTGTATGAGCATTAGAATGTCCTATGGGTTCACTGCTGTGGAGAGCAGATGAGTGAGAAAAAGCGGGAAGCCTTTGTCCTGGACTGGAATGGTGCTTCTACCTGTATATTCTACCTATACCTGTATATATTGGTAACAAGCAGGAGGAATTGGAAACTATGCTTCAGTCTGAACTGCCTCAGACATGAGCACAGACTTGGAGAAGAGGTCACTGAGAAAGACTTGCGGATTCTGGTGGATTTGAGGCTGGACATGACCCAGCAGTGCATGCTAGGAGCCCAGAAAGCCAGTTGCATCCTGGGGTATATCCAAAGCAGCATGGGCTGCAGGTTGAGGGAGGGGATTCTGCCCCTCTGCTCTGCCCTCCTGAGACCGCAGTTGCAGTGCTGCATCCAGCTCTGGGTTCCTCAGCACAGGAAAGAAAAGTGGACCTACTGGAGGGAGTACAGAAGACCCTATAAAGGTGATGAGAAGAAATGAGCACCTCTGCTACAAGACCAGGCTGAGAGAGCTGGCATTGTTTAACATGGAGAAGAGAAGACTCTGGGGAGACGTCATTGCAGCCTTCCAGTACCTGAAGAACTGAGAGGAACTTCTTATATGAGCATATAGTGACAGGACAAGAGGCAGTGGTTTTAGACTGAAAGAGGACAAGCTTAGATTAGATGTGAGGAAGAAATTCTTTGCTCAGAAGGTGGTGAGGCACTCCTAGAGGTTGCCCAAAGAAGTTGTGGATGTCTCTTCCCTGGAAGTGTTCAAGGCCAGGCTTGGATGGGGCTTTGACAAATGTGCCCTAGTGGAAGTTTTCCCAGGGAGGCTGGGAGTTGATATCTTTAAGATTCCTTCCAATCCAGGCCATACTATGACTCTGTATCCTGTCATCCTTGGAACCACTGTGGAACTGTTCACTCCCTTGCAGCAAGTCTTTAAGCCTCTGTCCAAGAATTAGGACATCTTTATTGCGTATATTTGACTGCTAAGTTTTAAAGTGTTGCCCAGAGAGCTCTGAGTATGGCTCTCTGCATACAGGCACAACTGTTCAGGGAGAAAAAGGCAAGCTGAAGGTATGCTTCCTGGTGATGGGGAAGCAGGATAGTTTTAGTCTGTAGCTTGAATGACGGCTCTGAAGACCCACAGAGCATGCATTCATTCCTTCTGTACCTCCTATCTCCCTTTCCCAGGTGGATGCTCAGCTGCAGGTTGTACGTAAGCTGGAGGAGAAGGAACACCTACTGCAGAGCAGTATTGGAACAGGAGAGAAGGAGTTGGGTCTGCGAACACAGGCCCTGGAAATGAACAAACGCAAGGTGAGTGATGCCTTCATTGCCTCTTGGGTTGTGAGGTGAAGCTGCTGCCTTGCGGGAGGCATAGAAGGCTCTGAGCTCTCACTGGCATTACAGAACCTGTCCTAGTTTTGGATGAGTATATCAGAAGGCTGAGGAGTCCTGGAAAGAATTATGATTAAAGTACTAGAGACTGATGCTTTCTTTGATAAGGAGAAGCAGGTCATACGTGTTTCTGTGAAAACTGTGGTGAAGAAAGGGACAGCAGCAAGATGAAATTAACTGGGGTCAAAGCTTTTGTAGGAAAGATAGGATGATAAGCAAAAGGAAAATACAGCTGAGGAACATGAACACTTTCAACAAATGCATAAGATCAATAAAATAGGTGTGTTACCAGTAAAATAAGACTAAGTCTTATAGCTGATGCTGCCTTTGTTGTTAAGTTTTAGGCAGAAAGGAAAGCAGGAATATCATTGTGAAGAGGAGCTGGGGAGAATTCAGCAATGTTATTCCTGCTTAATACAACAGTTCACGGTATTAAGGGAGTTTGGTTATAAAGTTACAAGAGAACTGGTGAAATGAGAAGATTGTTAGAAATAGGTATTTTGCAGTTCTGTCTAGTTCAGCTACAGAACTGCCTCTAAACAATTCAGTAGAGAACGTGGAAGCTGGAAGGCTAAAAATATGTTAATAGGAGAAATTGATGTTGCTTAGTGTTTTTATAAGTGATATGCTTTGCAGTGTGCCAAGGTTTGGCTCTGCCCAAACAAATCTTGAAGCTAAATGATTAGAACTTGTTGATAATTAGGTAGTAACAAGGACTATAAATCACCAGAGCTCTTCTGTGTTTGGTCTTTATATACTGTTTTTCTTTCTTAGGCCATGGATGCAGCCCAGCTTGCAGATGATCTGAAGGCCCAGCTAGAGCTGGCTCAGAAGAAATTACATGATTTTCAGGAGGAGATTGTGGAAAACAGAGTAACTAGAGAGAAAGAGATGTTCAACTTCAAAAGGGCTGAGGTATATATACTGTGCACAATCCTTCAAGATCTGTATGCTTTAGTGTGCTTCTCATTGTACATTGGGCTTGCAGAGAATTTCAGCTAAACTGCTCTTGGTGTCCAGTTTCACTTTGATTTTCGCTTCATCAGGTCCTGGCTCTTTCAGATTTTGTCCACTGACAATACTTGTGGCATCAGATTATCATGTTGTCTCTTTGATTATAGGGGAGGAAACTGTGGGTGGTATGACTTAGCCAGGTGCATGTTTTCTTTGTTCCCTGAAAAAGCTGGCAGAGAATGTACTGCTCCTTCACTTGATCTCCTGTTTTACACAGGAAGATATTTCTAGGTTGCGCAGGAAGCTGGAGACCACAAAGAAGCCTGACATGGTTCCCAACTGTGATGAGATCCTGATGGAGGAAATTAAGGATTACAAGGTGAGTATCTCTGTCTGTCAACTTCCCTTTTTACTTTAATGAAAACGTGTGTAGGCAGACTTTCAGTATCTTACATCTCTTGTGTGTACTCTGGCACTGACGAAACCACACTGTCCTTCCGAGGAATGGAAGGACCTTCATCTTGAGACATCTCTGAGCACAGCAGCTGGGCTGCAGGACCCCCTCTCAGCTGTGTGTGTCTGTGTGTGTGTGTGTGTTGCAGGCCCGCCTGACATGCCCGTGCTGCAACATGCGCAAGAAGGACGCGGTGCTCACCAAGTGCTTCCATGTTTTCTGTTTCGAGTGCGTGAAGACGCGCTACGACACCCGGCAGCGCAAGTGCCCCAAGTGCAACGCAGCCTTCGGGGCCAACGACTTCCACAGGATCTACATCGGCTGAGGCGCTCCCAGAGCCTCTGCTGTGCTGAGCCGCCTCCCTCCCCCCGGCAGCTTCTGCCGCCTGAGGGCAGCGTCCTCTGGAGCTGCCTTCAGGGTCTTGAGAGAAGCGCACTCTGGATCTTGCTTCCTTTTCTGGCCCTGGCCCTTTGGTCTTCCCTCAGTTTTTATGTGCTCTTTGTGCCTGAGAGGAAATTTCCCATCCCTCGCTTTCACACTGCTAAGGTGGGAACATGCAACTGAAGTGCAGCCATGGGATGGAAGCTGAGCTGCAGCAGAGATTAGTGAAAGCTTTATTTGAGGACTCTGCTTTGGATGCTAATTAAATCCTATCAAGGGATGGCATTGCTTACAGGAGGGAAGAGATTCCCAATTAGCAGGCTAAATAGAGGCCAAGGGACTGAATCTGTAGACTCAGTGGAGCAACTCCTTGTGTATCTTCCTGAGCCAGGGCAAAAACCCCGAGGGCTGGTGCACTAGGAAATATCCTCCATAGCCCCAAACAAGCACATCTGAATATCCAGAAGAGGAGAAAGAAAAGGTTGTGGAGACCCTTAGAAAATAGCATTCCACTGATGAGCCCTGGTTGATGTGCTCACCTTCCCCTAGGCTGAGGCATTGCTGTTGCTGTCCTCAGAAAAGGACTTTCAGCAGTTCCTTTGCTGCAACTTCACCACAAAGATTAATCTTGTTATGCACAAATTCTTATTAAAGCTGTTGTTTGGTTTATTTTTCCTTTTCTTTATTTTTCCTTATTTTCTAGGTTCTCTTGCCTGTGGTACTATCTGTCCTCCCATCCTTTGTTCAGTTATTGGAAACATTTCTCACAAGCTTTAAATTTCTGCAGTAAGGACAGTTAATTTCTTCTTTCCTGTGCTTTCAAAATATGCTCAGCTAGAGTAACTTTTGTCCCTTGGGCTCTATTCCCAGTCACTTATTCCTGACACAACAGGAGGGCCAGGATGCTGCATTATTTCTGCAGTCATTTTGTCATGGTTGCTTAGAATTTTGGCAAGGATATGGTGTGGCTTAGAGTCTCAGTGCTCCCTGTGCTTGGAGGCTGCTTTTGAAGTCTGCTCCTAAAATCAAAATGGGAAGTTGTTGATTTGCAACGTTTCTTCCTAGGGTATAGTGTTTTCCCTATAAACTTAATTTGCATGGAAGGTGCACCTGTCAAGAGGTCTCCTGGGTGTCCCTTCCCTGAAATATGGAATCTCCTGCTTTCTACCATCCCCTCCCTGCAGGAAATACCAGATACAAAGAAAGGAGTTCATCACAGGCCCTTACACTATTCATTATTATCTTGGTGAAAACATTCAGAATATATGAATAAAGCCTTGTAAATGATGAGGAATCCTGAAAAGTGAGAAGGAACATTTGGAAGGCATCCTGCCTTTCCAAGGGGAACCTGGGATGCTGAGAGTTTCAGCCATGGTGTAAGAAGAAGGAATGAGAGTAGAACCTGCTCCCCGTTCACTGGAAATTGCTCCCAGGATTACAGTTTCTGGCAGCAAGTTGGCTAGAGAATGGTCTGTAATGCTGCTGGTGGATTTTGGGGTACAAATGCTGCTTCATCACAACCTGGACCTGGCTCATGAACAAACTGCATCTTCGAACAGCTTTGCTACAGCAGCAAGAGTTCTTTTACAGCTGTGAACAGCAGTCTGAACAGCCCCAGCAGAGCTGCAAAGCCCCTCTGTCCTTCCCCAGTCACTCTTGTATCACTTTTCTGCACTGAAATTGGGCTTTGTGTGCACACTGCGCAGGTTGGCTTCCCTCTGCTCATGGCAGGAAATGGATACTTCAAACAACCTGCATTCGTTTCACAGAGGAGTTTTGGAAACTCCTTCCTTAGCAAGAAATGTCTTGGTTTTATTTTAAAATAATAGCTTGTTTCAAGCTCATTTTGGAAGTGACTGATTTTATCTCTGTGGATAGAATTTAAACACTGAGAAACAGGGAAAATTTTAGATGGTCTGTTTGCAAGAATGTATGGAAAGAATTTTAATTTATCAGGACTAGAAGTATTGGGCTAAAAGAAGTAAAGGGGTGACAGCCTTTATCAAAAGGTTCTCTGTATTCAATGTCTGATGCACTGAGACCTGAGCAGCAGGCCTGAGCCAGAGCTGACTTACCAGATTAATCCAGAAGTGTCATTAGCGCCACCAGTACTTAGCTAAAAATAGACTACAAAGACACTTATGCTAGCTCTGTATACAAGGTTTTGTGTAGTTACTTGGAAGAAATGTATCAATTTAGGAAGCTTTCCCAACTGACCTGAATTGAGATATCTTTGTAGGGTATTTTAGGAGAAAACACTGCCAGCCCAGGCCTGGGCTCTGGCTGCGGCCTGGCCCTGTCTGGTCGGGAAGTGTGCCATCAGATCCAGAAGTTACTGTGCTAAATTTATAATCAAGTCACTTGGTCCTTGTGTATGATTCAGTATGGGTACCCCACGTAATGGGTTTCCATCATTTTAGTGGTTGTAACACTGTTGTTGGTGGAGACATTGCAGTGATCTTATTGATGACCTCAGTGGGGACCTGGCACTGTCCATCTTGCCACTTCACTCCCAGGAGCTGGATCTCTTGGCAGATCCTTTGACTTTGCTTTTTTTTATGGCAAAACCGGCTCCCAGCAAAATCTGGATGATCTTCTCTCCCTTCTCAAATACCTTCATTGCCGTGTTCCCCCACACAATGATGTCATCAATGTACTGCAAATGTTCTGGAGCCTCACCCTTTTCCAGTGCAGCCTGGATCAGCCCATGGCAGATGGTGGGGCTGTGTTTCCACCCCTGGGGCAGTCGGTTCCAGGTGTGCTGCACGCCCCTCCAGGTGAAAGCAAACTGAGGCCTGCACTCTGCTGCCAAAGGAATGGAGAAAAATGCATTGGCAATGTCAATGGTGGCATACCACCTTGCTGCCTTGGACTCTAGCTCGTACTGGAGCTCCAGCATGTCCAGCACGGCAGCGCTCAGCGGTGGGGTGACTTCATTCAATGCGCGATAGTCCACAGTCAATCTCCATTCTCCATCAGATTTGCACACAGGCCAGATGGGGCTGTTGAAAGGTGAGTGGGTTTTGCTCACCACCCCTTGGCTCTCTAGCTCACGGATCATCTTGTGGGTGGGGATCACAGCATCTTGATTTGTCCGGTTCTGCCAGCGGTGCACTGTCATGGTGGCAATTGGCACCTGTTGCTGTCACTTTCAGGAGTCCTACTGCAGATGGGTTTTCTGACAGTCCAGGCAAGGTGTTCAACTGCTTAATGCTCTCTGTTGCTACAGCAGCTATTCCAAAAGCCCACCTGAACCCCTTTGGGTCTTTGTAGTAGCCGTTCCTGAGGAAGTCTATGCCTAGAATGCCCCTGGGCCAGTTACACTTGGATGTTTCTGCCACCCTTTCTCTGTCAGGCTAATCTCAGCTTCCAGCAAAGTGTCTTCCTGTGATCCCCCTGTCACCCCAACAATGGAAACAAATTCTTTCCCCATATGTTCTGATGGTATTATGGTACATTGTGAACCAGTATCAACTAAAACTCTGTTTCTGTGGCTCTCATGTGCCAGGCCAGAGAATCCACACAGTCCAATAAACACAGTTTTCCCCAGCCTCTACATGACTAGAGGCAGGGTCCCTCTAGGCCTGGTTACCCTTCTTTCCCTGGCCATATGTCCTTCAAGGGGATCAGACATGTCATCATCATCATCATCATCATACCTGGTAGTATGGCTACGGGCTACTGGAGCTGCTCTCCTTTTGGTGGAACTTCCTCTCTGCATCTCAACTGTCTCGCAATTCAAGCACCCATTTTACCAGAGCAATAGTAGATTTTCCATCCCACTTTTTCATGTTTTCTCCAGAGTCATGCAGGAAAGACCACAGCTCAGTTCGTGAGAAGAGTCTTCTGTCCCCGTCTGGGGAACGTCTATGTTTGGGGCCAGAACTTTTTATCTGTACAGCTGAGATTTGGAGAAGGTCCTCTTTAATCTCGTCCCTGAGTTTCTTCTCTATTTTATTTTCTAATCTCTGCAGACGATGGTATGGTACTGAAGCGAGGTATTTAGGATCCCTGTCATCCCGCTTTATTGTTGCTAAAGCAGAAGCGTATTCTTGTGGCCCAAACTGTACAAATTTTCACCACATCACAGATGTACATCGTACCAAGTCTGTTAGGTCATCTGAAAAATCAATCTCTGCCACTGCCATTTCTCTTAAGCAGGTATCTTTGTGCCACACTTCCCAGGACCTGAGCCCAGAGACTCTGAGGATTAGCCCCCCTCATCATTACTTGGTCAATAACTGGATCATGTGACAGGGATCCCAAATGCCTCGCTTCAGTACCATCCAGAATTGTAGTCTTGCCTGCAGCATCCCAAAGATGGACTAGTCAACTAATTATAGATTCATCAGATCATCAGATGTAATCCTTTCTTAAGTCACGAAGGTCTTTCAGGGATAAGGACTCAATGTTGGCTTCTGATCATGTGTCAGTTGCTTGACTTCTGGGTTTGTATTGGAAGCCTGCTTTGAGAATTCTTCCCCTAGATCATCACTGTCCACCGGCCAATCAGTTTTGCTGGTGTGCTGTCTTCCCACAGCAACTGTCAGTGACTTAGGCTCACTGTCTGGTTTAGCTGCTGGCTTAGGCTCACTGTCTGATTTAGCTGCAACCTGAGTAACTGGGGTGTTGGCTGATTTATCTCCCTGTCCCCTGGCCTCTATCTGCTGCCCTACGGTATCTAGCAGCGTGCGATAAGCATATGCCAAGGCCCAGCTTATTGCAATGAGCTTTTTGTCTTTAGAATCATGATGGCACTTCTCTTCCAGATATTTCCCCACCTATCTGGGTTCTGAATTTGTTCATGTGAAAATTCCCAGGCTGGGTGATCAGAAAATTCAGGGTTCGGCCCATTCTCTCCCATTCCGCACACCACTCAGAATTTTCCGCTGCTGGGCCTACTCCTGGGTCAGGGGACTCATCAGTTCTTCTGGACATCTCAGCTCTCATTCTAGAGAGGGTGCAGACTGTATGAGGAAGCTTACTAGATTAAATACCAGGAAGGTGGTGCCCTTGACATTCAGGGGAAACTGAACATTCTCAAACAATGGCTTAAGAGATTCAAAGGAGAAGAAGGAAAGGCTGAAAAGCCTCATCCCCTGCTCTTCCTCTAAACAAACTGGGTACTATTACTAATAACCCCCCAAAACATGCTATTGGAACTGGGATGCAGGGTAGGATGAAGGAACCATAAACCAAATGCACCTGGAACAAACTCCAGTAGCTTTATAAACTTTCTATAAATCATTATCACCGAGCCAAGCACAATAACTATTTTAATTTGTGTCCCTCTACTGAAGAAACTATGTGTTAGGGACACTCCTGGAGCTATGTCCGGATAAGAAAATAAGCCTAGGGACCAGAAAGATATTAAAACCTCAAAAAAGCCTAGGGACCCAAGACACATGAAGGCCTGCACCCCAAGAGACATATGAATTCAAACAACATGGTTACTGACTGCTTTACCCCGATTCAGAGTAAGTACAACCAAAAATGCAATCAGAACAGGTTTTTTCCACTTTCTTGAGCCTCACGTTGGGCACCAATAAGTATTTGTCCTGGTTTAAAGCAAATTTGGGAGGAAACCTCTGAATGAGGGCCCTCAGCTGGTTCGGGAAAAAAATATTCCCTCAGAGAGAAGTGGGAAAAAAGCTGTTTATTTTACTGACAAAGCACTTCCTAGCACAAAAATGAACAACACCAAATAGCAAAACCTCTCGCCTCTCCAACAGAGTTGACAAACTCAAAGGAGTTCCTTCCGTGGGTCACAGCCTGGCTCACTCAGGCTGTTCTCAGTCCCTCCGGAGCTGGGAAGTGTCACAGACCAGGCCAAGCTGGTGTGCCAGAGGTGCCAGCTCCTGCTGCTCCTCTGGGTTTTCAGTCCAGAGCTGGTTCAAACAATTCCAAGAAAAAAGGAAAAGAACAGTCCGGGGGAACTCCTTTGCCTCAGCTAGTCAAAAAATAACTAAAAGCAAAGGAGAGCTCTCCTGCTGTCCACGGCAGACAACACAGTCTGTGTGAAGCATGCAAGGGAGCAAGTGCGGTCTCTGATAAAAATTCTGCACCTCTTCCTCTCCCTCTTCACTCCTGAAACCAGTCTTAAAGCTGCAGAATTCAACACCAACAGAGGATTTGGGGATACGAGCATCACAAAGTTCCGCAAGACAAAGGCTAAAAGGGTGGCTCTTGATGGTCCTGTGATTTCCCCATGCTCAAAAATGAAGAATGGCACAACGGAAATACCTAGAAGCCTGCAACAGTCTTGGTTGTCTGTCCTGAAAGACGTGAGAGGCTGTATTGGATGGGGTTTTGTCTTTTCCCAGTTTCTTAATGGCAATTGTAGCTTTCCTTAGCAGGCCCTTGAGTTCTCCCTAAATGTTTGGCCCTGTCTCTCCAAACCCTACAGGGTTTTTTGTGTCCTTAGGGGACTGGGCAATTTGTGGGGCATGTTTTCCCCCAGCCACCATTGTGGATGATACAACTGGAAAAGGCTCTTGGGATTTTGTGCCCTGAGACAGTGAAAACTTACATGAGAGATGCCTCCCCTCCCTACGAAAATCCCTGTTATCATTTAGGATTTCTGTTGGTCTTTAACTTTACTAGATGATTGATCTTTTCTCACTAAGATTCTTAAAGTAGTTGAATAGTTCTCAACTTACAATTTTACTGGTTAGAAATTCAATCCCCCTGAAATCTATAAAAATCCCTTGCTATGCTATGTAACTGGATTTTGCTGGTAGAACCCTTCGAAGAAATAAAGCTACCCTCAGAACCTCTACAGCAGCTCCCAAAGTCTCTTTGTTTGCTAGCTGAAAAGCTGACCTTCTGCTTCAGGGGCCCTCGGAGCTATCCAGACTCCCCTAGCAGCCCGAAGCTAGAACCACCCTAGCCCAGGCAGCTACACCCCATCATCGCTCCTGGATGTCAAAATGCTCCTGGAGCCTTATGTGAACATGTGCTAACTGCTTCAAATACCACAAATCAACACCTGTTTCAGTTTAAAAATGTCATTGATTGCACACGGGTACAATGGTGCTGCCTTTAGAGAAGTGCCCCAAATCCACTGTCTATTTAAAAAGGGAATTTGTTATAAATTGCTGTAACTGTACTGCATATATACAATGACTACTTTCATTTGCAAACTTAGTCCATATTGATACAACTCTGCTGACCATTTATAAACATGCAAATACACATTTCTGTTCCCATAATCAGCCACTTAAGGAGAAAGAAGCAGATTGTCTGCTGGCAACTTCTTGACCACCCTGAGGGAACAGGAGGCAGCATCCATCAGCAGGCCCATGTTGCCCATGGCCACCCAGAGCTGGCCCCAGGCAGGGGGCAGCCAGAGGCTGACTGTGCAGCTGTGCAGGTGCTCTCAGCCAGCAGTCAGGGCTCCTGAGCTCCCGCAGGAAGGATGCAGGGCGTTGCTTCCCAGCTCCTGAGTTCCCCCGTTCCCATTCGAGGGAAGGCCCTCTGTGCATTGTCCCCGAATGGGACTGCCAGCCAGCAAGAGGAACACGTGGGAAAACACAGCCTCTTCAGGAGGGCATCCCCTTCCAGGTGAGTGCCAGGCTTCCAGCAGTGCCTGCTGCAGAGCTGGAAGCTGCTGCCCACGCTCACCCTTCTGACAGACCTTGTCCTCCCTGCTGCTGTCTGCACCACAGCCATCCAGTCTTCCTAGAATCAGTGATGAGGAGCTTGGAGGGGCTGCTTCGCAGGAAGTCCTGCAATGCCAAAGGCTGTCAGTGAGCCTGAAAGACCAGAGTCTTTTTCAATGTAAATTATTGTATTCTATCTTGTTATATCCTGGGATGATAAATATCAAGTGACTCGTTCAGTGGGATTGGTAGTTTTTGCCTTAGTGCCATATTCAAAGCCCTGCATGCAGAAGTCCAGTTTGTTTTGTGAATACAGCCACAATTCTGCACATTATTTTAGCACCAGACAGCAAATGTTCTATGATTCCATGCTTTGAACACACACTCCATTGATTTTTTTCCCCTGTGGCTACAGCTTCTGTAGCTCTCTCACTAATGAATGAGTTGGCAGATGGGCATTTGATGTAGGTGACTTCCTTGTGTTTGCAGCAGAAGGAACAGCTTCCCACAGCTGGAAGCCCTGGGCCAGTACCTGCTGCTTGGACACTCGTGTAAGAGAAGCATGCCTAGCTAGGGGAACACAAGTAGCTTCTCTTCTGTTCTGTTCCCTGGGTCAGCCCTGTGCCCCTCTCCCTGTCCCCCAGTCTTTGGTCACTCCCACCCTGTTTCTCTGTTGGCTCTTTGCCCTAACCCACTTCTGTAACACCCCCATGTCCCCTGGTAATTGGTCTCTGATACTTCTTCCGCCGCCCAGCTCATCCCATGTACTTAACTTGGACCCTCACAAGGCTCCTTGCTGTTTGCCCCTTACCATGAATGGTACATGCATGCAGCTGAAATAAACATCTCTGTGAAATCCTTGCAAAGACCCTTCCTGCTTCTTTACCTGCGTCCATTTCAACAACCACCCCCCAAAAACAACATACCTCTACTGTAGGAGCCCAGGGTGTACCCCTGGGCTCTCTGGGGGTCTCAAGGCCCCCCTGGCAACGGTCTCAGGGACCCCTGAGTGAGACCCTGGTGTCTCAGGCACTGAATTCACACCCCTGGAGGAAATTACCAACACAGAGGGAATGGAAACAAGCCACCAAGATTAGTAAAGTGTAAATTAGGTTGTTAGAACGTAGATAAGTAGACTTTTGGGAAAGTTTGTGATAAGGGATATGTGGCCAAGATGGAGGAATTGGGGGAGGGGATACTTCTTCCTCCTTCTTCTTCAAGTTATCCATGCTGGGTAACATGCTGGCACTTTTAGATTGGATGTGAACAAAGCTGGACCATGTTATAAGACTGAATTGTATTGGAAAATAATTGTAAATACCTAGTACATAATTTAGACTATAAAAGATAACTCCTGCCTCTGCCAGGCAGATTCTGCCTTGGACGTCTAGCGAGCAGACTGCTGCTTGCTGGACAAAGCATTCCTGAGATAAGAAACAATCAACAACCATGAAAACCTCTAAGAACAGCCTCCTGCAGTCTCTCATCGGCGGGCATCGAAAGAGCTGGATTGCAAACCACCTGCATGTCCTCCTGAGGTGATCTCAGGTCTAAGGAGACATCTCGGGCTGTGACACTCTACATACTAGCACAAATATCTGTGTTCCCAGTAAATCTCCAGTCTAATCACTGCTTTGCTGCTTTGCTGAAATATTGCCTTTTTTCTGAAGTGCTCATTTCCCAAAATACTTATTTTGCTTCAGGATAATGCGCAACTGTGATGTTACTGTGTAATCTTCATGCTTCATCCTTTTAGAACTAGGCATTGGATCTCTGTCTTCATAATATATGCAGGTAATGTGCATTTCTTTCACTTAATTTTCTACTGAACAGGGGCTAATAGAGAATTGTATTAAATTTGTATATAACAGTTTAGAAATATAAAGAACAATAGCTTTTATGTGTATCTCTCTATTTATTTGTCTACACAATTATCCATGGTTTTGAGAACAGATCTGGTATTAATCTTTCCCTTTTACAGTATTTTTCAGATATAAAGCCAAGCAGGCATTTGCTTAAAAACAGGTGTCTAGCACTGATTTTTACTTCCAACAATTCCTGCAGGCTAAAAAAGGGACAAGATTGAAGCAGAGCAAGAGACTTGTTGTGGTGTTTGGTTTATCAGAAAAGCTAAGTTTTGCACTTGCTATTGCTTTTCTAATTCTCTATTTCAAAAGAAAGTAGGGAAAAAGGAAGTGGAAGAAATGCATCCAAAGCACCATGTGGAAATGAGTGTAGAAGGATTTGGCAGAAGCCTGTGTGAACTCCTGCTGCACATCTCCTCCTCATGGTCATTATTTCCCAGTGTCTGACGTGGTGCCCTCTCTCAAAAGGGCTCTATTGCTTCCAGTCTGCACAGCTTTAACTGCTTTCCCTGGGAATCCTAAATGTGCCCAAGAATCTTTCAGGCTGTTTCCACAATAGATCCTAAGGAACTCAGTGAAAGCTCAGCCCTTTGGCAGCTGCTTTGGAGCCGAAGGCATTTTCTGCTGAGATGCTGGTGGCTCCTCATTTCAGTTTATGATGGCTCATGACTCTCCAGCCTGGGCCCTCAGCCCTAAAGACCTGCTAAGCTTTTCATTGAACAAAGGGATGTAATCACTCTGGTGAGGATTTTATTTAGGAGGCTCTCAGGAATTAAAGAAGGAAAAAGAGTTGGAAAAAGGCAGCTAGGTGTTGGATTTGGCACACTTGGGTTTTGGCAGCAGGGGAAAGCCACAGTAGCTTCTGTTGAAGGCCGCTAGAAGCTTCCACCATGTCCGACGGAGCCAGTCTCTGATGAATCTGAAGATGGACACGCTACTGGGCCAATTAGAGAGGTTGGTCAGGCCACTGTGATGACATATTTAAGAAGAAAATCAAAACAGCGCACGTACAGTTTTTTCCCAGGGGTGGTGGGGCACTGCTGCTGGGGCCCATCCAGGTGCAGCTCGCGGCAATGTGCTGTCATGGCTGCCACCATCCCGGTGTGACCCATGGCGAGCCTTGCCTGCCTGGCCACCCCTAGCTAGTCATGCTATGGGTTGAAGGACAGGGGTGGCAGCAGCTGCTACCTCATGAAGAGAGGCATTAAATAGTGCCAGCGCCATGACAGCCACCACTGCCCTCATGGTGGCGGCAGGGCCATCTGGCCAGCAATAGAAACATGATGAGGGACTCCCAGAGCAGAACTCAGATGAGATCAAAGTTTTGGTGTTGTGAGATCCTGCAAGAATCTTTGAATTAGTGGAACTTTTTTAGCAATGGCACCTACAACAAGCAGTTTTTCTTCTAGTCAGAGAACAGGAAGAAGTGAGGACATGTGAAGAAAAACAACATGGCAACACCAAGGTTAGAAGAAAAATAAGGATATGAATAAAGTGAGATAATCCACTGGGCCACACCCCTGTGGGGTGTGTCTTGAGTTTTTGGAGGACATAGCCTCCTTTAATCCTAAACTCCAGATTGCATCTTGCCCTTTTCATTTCCTCTTTGGCTGAAGTAGTAAGAAGGTACCGACTTCCCAATCCACCGACTACATTTAATGTGCATTCCCCCTCATCAAGCATTGTAATGAGCTTTAAGTACATCCTGGGTTGAGGGCATGGTCCTGTGTTGAGACCAGCTGCCTGAGCTGTCCATTCTGCCTTTAGAATCTACTGCCATGCAGGGAAAATACACTGCCCAGAGGCAGTGTGAGGGAAACAACAATTTATTTCCTTTTCCTCCAATGAAGATTTGTGAGAGTCCTTCTAGAGTTGCCAGTAGGTTGGCTTCTTGCAGGGCTGGGGTGAGTCCTGGGGGCTGGGGACCCTTCTCTTAACAGGGTGCAAGGGTCCCCATGGCAATGGGTCCCAGCCCAGGACAAGGATGCAGGGGCTGAAGCTGCTGCTGATTTACTAAAATATAAGAATTGGTCTAATACCAATACTCAACTGTGATGGACAAAAGACTCTCTAACAATTTAAAGTTACAAAGTGTATATTTATTCAGCCATGGTGGTAAAGTGTATATTTATTCAGCGTGAGGTAATCCTCTAATACGCACTGCAAAATCACAGGTGATCACAAAGTCTGTTTATTGACAAAGGATTCAAACACATACATATTCATAATAACAGCCCCTCCCACCTTCCGCTTTCTATGGTAATTACCTTGAACAGCTATTAAGCATGCGTGATTGACTTCTTAAATTAAGTCTGGAGTAGTTTTTGTGGGGAGGGGTTTTAAAAGGAGGAAGTAAGGCGAGTCTTCCTCGCCCTGAACTCTCAACTTTTTCTATCAATGACAATACAAATGATTTCTGGGATAGTCCAATTTTTCAAAGAATGGGTTTCTGGGTGCATTGTCTGTGTTCTTTCAGATCTGCTCACTAGTTTCATCTTTTCCCACTGTAAGCACAGCTGAGCAAACATAAGATGACAGACAATCAATTATTTAAGTTTCAGATAACTACTTCAAGCCTAGTTTTCCTTCTAACTTCTAACCTTTAATTATTTTCAGCAAGGTCTATCTATCCATTTGCTTTTTAATTAATTCCTAATTTTCCAAAGATTAGTGTTTTACTGCCCTGGGAAGAGGGATCAGCTGCTGTCATCACCTCCTGCTACAGCTCCTTCTGGGGCTGGTCCCACATCATGGGAAGAAGCACAGGTGGGGGGTGGCTGGGACTCACTGGGAAAGCAGTGCCAGCTTCCTCCTCCACACCATAGACTTTGGGGCCACGGGCAGGAGACCCCATCCAGGAGCTGCTGGTCTGGGAGCTGCTGGAGCTGGTGCTGGAGCTGGAGCTGGAGCTGGAGCTGGAGCTGGAGCTGGAGCTGGTGCTGGAGCTGGTGCTGGAGCTGGAGCTGGTGCTGGAGCTGGAGCTGGAGCTGGAGCTACTGGAGCTGGAGCTGGAGCTGGAGTAACTGGAGCTGGAGCTGGAGCTGGGGCTGATGGAGCTGGAGCTGGAGCTGGAGCTGGAGCTACTGGAGCTGGAGCTGGAGCTGGAGTAACTGGAGCTGGAGCTGGAGCTGGAGCTGGAGCTGGTGCTGGAGCTGGAGCTGATGGAGCTGGAGCTGGAGCTGGAGCTGGAGTAACTGGAGCTGGAGCTGGAGCTGGAGCTGGAGCTGGAGTAACTGGAGCTGGAGCTGGAGCTGGAGCTACTGGAGCTGGAGCTGGAGCTGGAGCTGGAGCTGGAGTAACTGGTGCTGGAGCTGGAGCTGGCACTGGCCAGGGCCGTTGTTCTTGTCCCTGATGGCACCCAGAGCCGCAGCAGCCTCTGGGCCTCCTGGCTGCACTGGCCCACAATGATGCTGATGACGCCGTGCACCAGTGGAGCCGCTGTGGTGCTCGAGTGACAGGCTGCAGCCCCTGGACCAACAGCTGGGCATTCAGCCCCTTGACGCACAGGTCGTGCAGGATGGAGCTCTCTGCGGCCTCCCACCAGCCACCACCAGTGCCGGAATATCCCTGCAGCTGCTGGCGCAGCCAGGCCGCACGGGCTCCAGCAGCTAGTGCTGCCCACGGAAAAAGTCCGGCCCACACCTCGGGCAGGAGGCCGCCCTAGGAGCTCCAGCCCTGAGGGGCCCCTGCTCAGCTGGGGACAGGGTCCCCTGAGGAGCAGCGGGACAGCGCCACAGGGCCGGGGGGCTGTTCTCTTCCAGGGGGCCAGGAGCTCTCCCTGCCTGGCTGCTGGCCACTGGCAGCTGCTCGGGGCGGTGCTGGCTGTCTCCAGACACTGCGTCTGCGTGGGTCAGAAAAACCTGACGGTCTCTATTGGTGTCCTGCAGAGCGGGCACGAGGGATTTCTGTGTGCCCACCGCAGGATGCAGCCCAGGCAGAAGCGGTGGCGACAGGGCAGAGCAGAAGTCCCATCCTTCTGGGAGTCCTGGCAGATGGGGCAGTTGCCATCTGTCTCTGTGGCCATATCACTCCTGATGGCTCCGGGACTGGCACCGAGATGTGCCAAGAACAGGCCGTGCCCAGCACCAGAGCTTGGCTGCCTTGATCCTCAGGGCCTTGCAGCCTCGCTCAGTAGGGAGTTCAGGCTGGAGCCAAAGTGGTCCTGCCAATGTCTGAATGGAAGCAGTGAGGGGCACAATGTCACAGTCCATCCCCCTGTGATGTCACAGTCCACTGCTCTCTGACACCAGCCTCCACCCCCAGTGACAGCACAAAAGGCATTCCAAGTCCTTGGAACCCCAGGATAAGCAGTGAGGGATGTGAGGTCACAATCCAGTCCTCAGTGGTGTCACCATCTGCACTTCAGACTGCTCAACACTGTGATGACACAGTAGGCCTTCCATCCCTGCAGGCACACGTTGTCAGGAGAAAAAAGGAAATACTGTTTCCTAGTTTCAGTTTCTACTTCTCCATGATGCTCTCCCTCAGACACCTACATCCCATGTCCTTGGCCCTATCCCTAATCCCTGCTCCTGACACATTGCCATGGTTTCCTGGGGACAGTCCTGGTTTTTATTCACAGGGCCTCTCGTCTGCCTCCCTGGGCAAGGCCATCACATCCAGGCCTTTCAGGCCAGGCCCTGCACAAGATTTTGTCCCTTTTGGTTTTAATGTCGGTTTTTCCTCTCTGCAGCCCTGCTGGATCAAGGGTGATGAGCACAAGGACACTTTATAGCTGTGTTTAGGGCTGTGAAGTTTTCTGCCTTGCTTGCCCTGTAAAGTGGGTCCCTTTAGTGCTGTCTAGGGGGGCTCCAAAACTCTCAGTCTTTTGTTTCAGCAGCAATTGCCTCATCGGCACAATGACAAGGCCAGGCCTCCATCCTGGGAGCACTCCTGAGGTGACAAGTCTGAAGGACAACGTGGGCCCCTGGACAAAGGAAATCTGCAAATAGACAAATGGTGCCCCAGGGGTGCAGCTCGACTTTTCTGCTCCTGCCTTTCCTGGGTTGTTCTCACCACCTGAATCCTGAAGAAGGGGAAAGGCACTGTGCCAGCAAGGTGCAGTCTGACACTTCACTGCTGACCAAGCAAAAGCCCCTTCCTGTTGTTCA